>JAMPIV010023154.1:0-600000 GCA_024509875.1 Oreohelix idahoensis | reverse complement strand
TTGTACATACAGATTGTATTTTACGACACATACCTAGATTTTCTAGGACCTCCTTATTTGTTTTCATCTCTTTCCATGAGATACGCCCCATTCTTCTATATATCCACATTTCAAGAGCCTCAATTCTTTCTTCCAAATGCTTATTCATCGTCCATGTTTCTGCACAATACAGAAATGCAGAATATATATAACACTTTATGATTCTCAGTTTTAATTTGTGAGATAACTGTTTAGATGTCAGTATATGTTTCATGTTGTTGAATGTAGCTTTGGCCATTCCTATTCTCTTCTTGATTTCTGTTTCACATCTGCCATCTTCTGTTATTATATGACCAAGATATACGTAGCTCTTGACTTGTTCCAGGATTTTCCCATTTACGCTTATCTTTAATGTGGGTTTATCGTCTGTTTTGCTAATTATCATAGTTTTTGTTTTCTCAATATTAATGTCGAGTCCATATTCATGACTTATACTGTTCACTTGCTTCAGTAGTTCTTGTAACTCCTGTTCGCTTTCAGCTAACAACTGGTATCATCTGCATATCTAAGGTTGTTTATTGACCTTCCACTGATGTTCAGTCCTGGTATTTCCTGTATCTGTTTGAAAAATTTTTCGGTGTATAAATTAAATAGGCAGGGGGGCAGCACACAACCTTGTCTGACACCTCTTTTTATGTCTATGTATGGTGAATAATTCCTTCCCGATCTTACTGTGGCAGTTTGCTCCCAATAAAGGTTACTGAGTATTCTTATATCTTTTCCATCAATACCTATGTCTTTGAGGCATTCAATTATTTTCTCATGATGGACTCTGTCAAAAGCCTTCTTATAGTCAATGAAGCACATATACATACTTTTTTGGACCTCTGTATATTTTTCTGCTAATATTCTTAGGCAAAATATTGCCTCTCTTGTTCCACTGTTCCGTCTAAAACCAAACTGTTCTTCTTGGATTTCGCTGTATACTTTACTTTTTATTCTTTCCTGTATGATTTTGAGCAGTATCTTAATTGCATGACTCATCAGGCTGATTGTTCTGAAGTCTGAACACTCTGTTGCATTTGGTTTTTTGGGCAATGTTATGAAAACTGATGTCTTCATGTCGTGTGGTATATATCCTGTATTGTATATATCGTTGCATATTTCTGTGATTGTATCTATACCAAAGCTCTCAAGAGCTTCTATCATTTCAATTTTTATGTTATCCATGCCTGCTGATTTTCCGTTTTGTATCATATGAATGGCATTCTCTACTTCTGATCTGAGAATGTTTGGGCCTTCATTAGAATCTGGTGATGGTTTTTTACCTCTGTTGTCCTCGAATAGTTCTTTTACGTATTCTGCCCATCTGTTTGATATGTCTTTCTCATCAAGTAATATTACACCATTTTTGTTCTTGATACAGCTTCCTCCTTGTGCAAACCGCGACCGATTTGATAATTTCTTTATTTCTTCATGCATATCTCTTGTCATGTGCTTTGCTTCCAAGTCTTCTATTTCCTTGCATAGAATAGTACGATTGACATGGTATGACAAGATCACAATTGTAGAACTGCTGGCAAGAACCAGACAAGCACCTGTGGGACAAGAGGTGAAAAGAAGACACTTGCATTGGATAAGAAAAACACTGAGGAAATTAACTGTTAGCATTACAAGCAAGTCCTATTCTAAAATACACAGGGTAAGAGAGGTAGATGATCTAAAAATACATGGAGAAAGGAACTGTAGACAGACATAAAAGTAGTAAAGAATACATGAAAAGACATGGAATGAATGGCATAGGACAGAAAGGCTTGGCATGAATTTTGTTGAAGAACTAGGCTCATTGGGGGAGCTGAAGGGTTATGAATGAATAACAGTACTAAATGTAACACGCCCCCCCCCGCCCCCCCCCCCCCCCCCCCCCAATCTATGAAGAATTTTTATTTGCAGCCGTACAAATCGTCGTTTTTGATCAGAAGTCCTGATTATATGAGGTGTGACGCTACTTCAAGATAGTAGTAGTAGTAGTAGTAGTAGTAGTAGTAGTAGTAGTAGTAGTAGTAGTAGTAGTAGTAGTAGTAGTAGTAGTAGTAGTAGTAGTAGGAGTAGTAGTAGTAGTAGTAACAGCAGCCCTTTCAGTCATAACTGTCAATAGGAATGCGTCCCTGAGATGATAGCTCGCCCAGCTGATTTGTTCCTGGTGTTCCTTTTGGCTTTCTTTTCTCTCCTGCTTGTTGGGAGAGCTTCTTTTTTGCCCAATCTGAGGTAACATCGAAGGAAGCATCGCCGCTTGGTGCGATCGGCAGCTTCATCCTCCCAAGGTGCTGGATTTAATGTCCAGTACCTTCTTGTCTCTCTCTTGCTCACATCTTCCATGCGGAGGACATGGTCAAGTCAGCGTAGTCTGCGCTGTCTGAGCAGTGTATACATGCTTAGAAGTCCAGCACGGGACTGCACCTCGACTTTTGTCACTTTTTTTCCACGAAATACCAAGGATGTGGCCACATCTGGGTAATTGTGCGTTAATTCCAAAGGCATCGAAGATGAAACAAGCCATGTTCAGTTTTAAGGGTTAACTAATACAAGAGTTGCTGCCATTTGTCTTTGCTGACTTGAGAGTTAAAGTTCTTAACGTACATATTTAAAAGGACTGGTGTTGTGGTGTTCACTAGTGTTTTAAAATTATTTCGAGCTTGAATTATTAAAATTCTAAAACTAATATATGAGAGCATTAGGAGTGTTTTTCCTGAAGTATTTTAGATCATAAACCCATTCCACATAAATTATCAAATAGTTTCAAATATCATCCAGAGATTAATGGCCAAGGAGAATGGGATAACATGACACGAAAGGTAGCTCTGTCTAGACTCATGAAGAACCATGGCAATGACTGCGAGAAATTCGCTCCAGGCGTCTCATTTGCCTACAACACATCTGTCCATGCATCAAACAAACAAGCATGGTCGAAGTTATCTATGGACATCCTACAATCCTTCCTTTAGATATCAAATCTCCTAAGCATTACTGAATCTCAACCTCCTAACCCCAACATTTAGGACAAACTCAAAAGCAAAGACTTCTATTCCAGAGTGTCAAACAACATGTCCATTATTTAGGATTACCAGAAGAAATATTTTTACTATCAGCATGACAGCCACATGGACATTCCCACTGGACCTACAGTCTACATCAAGAATAGCGAACGTATATATTGAATGACTTCCAAAATGGAGCCTTGCTGACCTGGTCTATAATAACACCATAAAACTCAAATGTGTCCACTTACAAGATTGTACGCAACGTATACCATGCCAGCAACATCAAAGTCTACAAATTGCCTACATTTTATACTCCAGCACTACCAATCAATAAACTTATTGCAGACCGTTGGAGCAATATTATCAGTGAGTGCTACTCTTAAGACCACAAGATTCAAAGAGAGAATGCTGGGGATAGCCAAGTAAAAGCCATCAAAAATGCAAAAGCAATGCAATCGGTCCTCTTCCATCCACTGCCCGAAAGCACATTACCCTTGCACTTGGTCTCCCCATCAGTAAGACTGAATACTTCGGATGGACCTATGAATTGTCAGAGGGGACTTATGAATCATCAGAATGGATCTATGAATTTTAAGAACCCAAATGCACGATACATGTACACTAGAAATGAGAATGACAGTTGCTACTTCTGTTGTATTAGCTACATTCAGCCCGGATCAGAAGAAAATCCACAGCATTGTACTAGAAAAAATTGTACAGCACACACCAACCATCAGTTATAACCAGCACAGATACATGAACGGTAATTCAGATGATAGCTTGACGCATTCGAGTCACACAGGATAATGTGCAGGCAACGGATGCAAAAATTATGGCCACAGTTAATCTCATTTGTGGCATCATTGTCTACAGTGAATCTGAATGGTCCTTGCAATGGTTAACATTTTCCGCAAGTTTCAGACTAAATATTAGGAGCAAATATACTTTATATTTACAGAACTTAGCAGAAAACTTGACTGTTATTAGTAATGTAATGTAATTTCATTACAACTGATTGAGAAAATACAGGTTAGTACAAAAGTAGGTATACATTGTAATATATATTTTTTATGTATTATTATGTTCTACAAGTCTTGCAGAAATTATGTGAGGACAGCAAACCATAAGTCGGAAGAGTTCAGGACCACCACTGGTGTAAGACAAGGTGATATCCTATCACCTTACCTCTTCATACTCCTTATGGACGATGTCATCAACGCATGTAAGGAGAGAACAAGAAAGTATTCAGTGGGGTACTGGAAGATGAGACAGGTCTGTATTTCAGAGCTGGCATTTGCTGATGGTGTTGCCCTGATTGCTAAATCAGAGGCACATCTCCAATCCAACCTGCAAGTCTGGAAAGAAGAGCTGGAGAAGAGAGGGGTGGTCATAAGCAGCTCTAAAACAAAATCCATGGTGATATCACGAGAAGAAAGAAGGCATCAGATTAAGCTGGGAGAACAGGTTCTGGAGCAGGTCGACCATTTTAAATACCTCGGAGCTGTCATTGACCAGAAGGTAGGCATCAAAGAAGAGTTGGCTACCCGAAGAGCAGCAGCTGGGAGACTTTTTCAGGCCATAAATCGAGGATTCCTCAGCAAAACAGAAGTTGATAAGAAGACGAAGATGACTGTATACCGCTCCACCCATATCCCAGTCTTGACGTATGAATGCGAGTCGTGGACAATGACTACATCCCACAGATGTCAGATCCAAACCTCAGAAATGAGGTATCTGAGGTAGGTGGTTGAAGTAACAAGAAGAGATATGGCCCGCAACCAGACGATATGTCAAGGCCTAAAAACCCTTTTTTTTTTTTTTTTTTTTTAAATTCCTCGCATGAGGTTGCATATTTTTTCCTCGCATGGGGTTGCATTGGTCCCCGCCCAAAACCCGGCTCTGGTCAAAACCACATGTCCCAACACAAGAAGACCCAATGACACCATGTGTCATTGTAGTGGTCTTCTGTGTTCTTACACAGAGGGCCTCATGACATAAATGTCACTACTGGTCCCTGCGTCTAGACACATGATCCTAGCCAAAGGCCGGATACTAGGCATTGGGTCTTCACAGCATTATTCGTGCTGGGTTTAAAAACCCAACTCCGGCAGATCCAAGTAGAACAGTTCCAACTAAGATGGTTTGGCCATGTCTGCAGGATGGGAGAAGATCGGCTACCACGACAAGCATGGGAAACTAAGAGCCAGGGATCCAGACCTCCAGGACGGCCCAGAGTCCACCGGGAGAACAACATTAGACAATCTTTGAAGGACCGAGGACTAGAATGGAACCAGGCCAGGAGAAAGACAGACGATAGGACAGTATGGTGCTCTCTCTTCTACATCTCTACACTTCATGGTAGAAGAGGAACGACTAAGTAAGTAAGTAAGTATACTATGCCAACAACATCAAGGTCTACACATTTCCTACATTTTATACTCTAGCACCACCAAACATTGACCTTATTACAGACTTGCAGCAATATTATCAGTGAGTGCTACTCAAGACCACAAGATTCAAAGAGAGAATGCTGGCGAAAGCCAAGTAAAAATCCTCAAAAATGCAAGAGCAATGCAATCAGCCCTCGTCCATCAACTGCCAGAAAGTACATTACCCTTGCACTTGGTCTCCACATCAGTAAGACTGAATACTTTGGATGGACCTATGAATTGCCAGAGGGGACTGTTACCACCTTAGTTATATTGATGTGGTATTGTCGGGCTTATAGTCTAACAGTGGCCGACAGTCTTATTATAGCACGAATACAGTGGGTGATAACATGAATATAACTGTGGCGGTTGGGTCATGAAGTTGACCAATTCATAATTTTTTTTAAAATTAATGAAGATAAACAGAAATCCCGTTCAACCTCTGATGGGTTATAATTAGGATATATATTGTTTTCAATTCCAAATAATATGAACAACTGCCGACATGAGAAAGTGGCATCACATTTGAAAATAGGGATACTCACAATTGTGCTTAGGCCTATACGTTAAATAATAAAATAAAAAATAAAAAACAAACAAACAAACAAACAAAATCAAGAAGAAACTATGAACAAGAATAATATTAAAGTGGAGGGGTGTAAAGGCCCGGTGGTTCTAGTTATATAACGGATTTTACCAGCTATTTAATTGACTTTCATCTGTTTAAAGTCACATGCATTGTAAGAACAGCATCAGACCTTCACATTCCCAGCCACTATATATTAACATGTGTTCGTGTTAAATATTGTTTGACTATATTATGCAGTTCTCTAGGTCTGTCTATTCTCAACACCACCTCTATATTTATAGGTAAGTTTGGATGCCTGCAAATAATCCAATATTGGTATTCTCATTTGGTCATACCTCTTACACTTTAACAAGAAATGTTCTATATTATTGTCTTGAAGACATCCTGCACAGTAAGGTTCTTCTATTCTGAAATAGCCTTTTCCCAGCTGTAGTCTGAGAAGTTTCTTATTACTGGGAATTTTCAATTCCCTAGATATCTGACATTTTCTTGTTGGAGCCCTGAACATCTTATATGCATGTCTTCCTTTCGGATTTTTATCCCACTCTGCTTTCCATTCATCTGTTATTAAATCTTTAATTAAGCTCTTAATTTCTGATTTACTCATCCCTACATTTATTAGATTTTTTATCAGATCTACCTTTCTTGGCTTCTTTATCTGCCTTTTCATTTCCTTCTATGCCAACATGTGAAGGTATCCAAGCAATTAATACTGAACATCCTCTAGAATATAAGTATGTAGTAGCCAGAAAAATCTCCTCTGCTATATCAGGTCTACTACATTCTCGTAAGTTTCTAAGTGCTTTAATTGTTGAAAGAGAGTCAGTTAAAACTGTTAATTTTTTGGGAGGGTTATTAGAGAATATTTCTAGTGCTTTTAGTATTGCCACCATCTCTGCAGTGAAAATGGATGTATTTTCCGTGATGCTATATTCTTTTGCCATTTTCCATATTGGAATATATATTCCTATCCCCAATTTGCCATCCTCTTCCTTGGATCCATCTGTGTACACAGTAATGCTGTCTTTTGATATTTGTTGTATATATTTATTGGCTGTGTTTTTAATATTTTCTATATTATTTGTTTTCTTAAGTATTTCTGCTAGGTGGTAGTCCGTGTCTGGTTTCTTGATCTCCCAGGGCGGAATCACTGGCTTGTATTCACAACTGTTATTAATTGATGTAATTAATGTACCCAGATGGACAATTTCCTCCATACACTTCCATCCTGTAGGGTATCTAGTGGTATTCATTGGCTTGGCCTGAGTTGTTAGTTGGCATCTGGTAAAAGCTGTATGTGCTGGGTGAGACTTATCCAACATAACTCTGTTCATGTAATTTAGTCTTAACTCCTTTCTCCGTAATTCCAAGGGTATGATTCCTAAAGCCACCTCTATAGCTCCCATTGATGTTGATCTGATTGCATCTGCTATTGTACATAAAGCCTGATGCTGAATTCTGTCTAATTTAATCTTGTTACTGTGTGCAGCAGAGTCATATATTATACTTCCATAATCTATTTTTCCTCTAATAAAAGATTTATAAAAAGTGAGCATTGTCTTAGTGCTTGCACCCCATCCATTACCTTTCAAATATCTTAATAAGTTAGGATCCTCTGCAAGGACTCCACTAAAAAATCTATGTGTTTATTCCTTTCAGCTGTTGGTCCAATATCATTCCTAGATATCGAGTGGTTTGAACTGGACTTTAATGTTTGTCCCCTTGGACCTTTATAATCTATAATTTGCATTTTTTTACCCTATCCTTTACTGGATCATTCCCATGTTTTATTTGAATTCAGCTGAAAACACCTTTTTGTAAAAACATTTCATACTTTATTTATTTGCTTCTGGATCTGATGAAATTTTGGCAATGTTCCCAGTCATTATATATAGCGTGAGGGCATGATCTAAAATGACTGATTGACTGAAAGGTTAATTTTTATGAATTTTCAAAATTTAAATTTCTGGAATGTTTTTATATTTTGTGTCTCATTATATATGAATGATGGTCATAAAACTAATCCTTTGAATTCAATTGTATCCATTTTTAGGTCATAATCTATAAGATTATATGACAACCAACAGTGAAATTTTCATATCAATTGAATGACAAATTCTCAAAGATATCATGTTTCAAAGATTACCAATTTGCTTTAAAAAGACCTTCCCAGAATTCATCAAAGCCCTAGCTATATCTAAAAATACTCACAAAATGAAGTTTAATGAGCTTCTTTTGAATAAATCCCTTTTACTGCAGTTGCAGTGTCTATGAATCCCCTTATCAGTGATCCAGGGTCTTTCCATTGCAATGTCTTACTTGCTGAATAGATCCTGTGCAGCGTTTGATCCTGTATTTTCTTTGCCATGGGTTGACTTGTGTTACTATGGTTTATCGAAAATATTTTGCAATGCAGATGTGAAGCCTTTCCCAAAGAAACGCACAAATGCATCATTCGCACATTTTTTCTTTGTGTTTGTGAGTATTACTGCTGAAGATGGGAACATTCCAAATTTTGTTAAAATTGGCATTCCATTTCTATGGTACTTTTTGTGCACTTGATACTGATTTCATGACAAAAGCCATTACGAGTCTCTTCGAGACCTCACAGATGTCAGTGCCCTGCTGATACATTTGTCACATCTAAAGTTCTTCCATTGTAAAAACTGCATTTAAATATGATAATTTTACAGTCCATATAGGATGAAACCCATTTCCTGTTGTTTTTAAGAAGTGTTGCTTGTCCTGTTCACTTTCTTGGGTCCCTTTATGAACCTTTATTTTCTTTGCTGAGGAGCACCTCTGCTTTATAGCCAGTCACTATCTGACATTTCAGGTGTCTCATTTTCAGGCATTATCGGTATTTTTTTTTGTACACGCCTTTAATGGTCTTTGTAACTTATTCCACACATTGTGAACAAAAGTTTAGCTCTGCTAGGGTTACTATTATGGCAGAAACTTCTCCAATGCAATAAATTTGATTTTGAAAATGCACAATGCATATACAAATGTTTGAATTATTACGATCAAATGCTTTTAGACAGACATTTTTAAAAATTCTTCAGATCTATGCTTCATCTGAGTGATTCTTAGAAAAAATTATAAGCTTCTTTTTCTTTGCCTAATTTCTGTAATTAACTGTCCAATGGTTCGTTCTAATGTTTTACAATTACGCTTCCCTTCATGCGGTGTGGTTATTGTTCACATGGTAAACAACTATAAACATTGGTTGCTATGCAAATCACTCAAGGGGGTGTGTGTAGAAAAACAATGATTCCTATCAAACCAGAGTATCTCTAAACTTCTATGAATTATTTTTAATTCAAGAACATGTTGACGATGATTTAAAGCATGAAAATGAAAATTGTTGGATTTTTATTTTTTTTAACATTTTCTGGGTATACTACTACCTTAATAAGTTAGTCAATCCTCTGCAAGACTCCACTAGTTTATCTATGTGTTTATTCCAGTTCAGCTGTTGGTCCAATATCATTCCTAGATATCGAGTGGTTTGAACTGTTTTAATGTTTTGCCCTTGGAAATTTATATCTACAAACAATATTTTTTACAGTACCCTACCTTTACTGAAGAAAGGTGATCTTCAGACTGTAATGTTTTATCTTATTATCAGCTGAAAACCCCATTTTATGTTGCATCCATGTTAAAGACTTATTTATTTGCTTCTGCTGATCCTTAAAGATCAATTTTGAACAAGCGGGTCTTTCAGCCGAAACGATCATGTATTATCAAATATTACACACTGTGACAATTTATAGAAGAATCATGGAAAGGCAATCGCCACTTATCATTATACCTTCGTATTTTCAAAAAGCCTTTGATAGGAGACACCGCCCATCATTTTGTGGAAGATACAGTTACTGATCTATCATTTTTCCAACAAAATATCTGAATTGCAGAAAAGCGCTAAATATTGACATTTTAAGTTATGTTGTCTTCTTTAGAACAAATAAAGGGAACAGAATGGTTTATCAGTCTCCAGCATTCATCAAAGCCCTAGCTGTATTATGTACTACCACCACTACTTTTTGGAATAGCTATTTTGGGAAATCCCGAAACTTTACCCACAATTCCAATTTTATTAAAATGATCCAATGGAAAATTCCTCCTGGATTTTCGCAGATGAGTTTGATAGCATTCTTAATTCTTTTCAACACCAAGACAATCCCAAGAAGCAATAAATCTTTTGTGTCATGGTTTCTAATCGGTTTAAATTGGTTAAAATAAATGCCTCTAAAACTAAAGCTATGCATAACTTTTAGTATTGGAGACCTTTGATTTCATGTTTTGGGAACGGGGTATTCCAAATTTTGTTACAGAAAGTTGAAATTTCAATTACTTTTAGGCAGTAATGTGTTTCTCAGGATGGTTCATAGCTCAAGAGAAATGCCATGCTGATGTATTTGTTTTGGCAGCTACGCCTTCAATAGATTGTAATATCTGCATTTAACATTTGGATAATTCAGATATTTGAATATACATACCAAGCTTCGTTTTTAATTCAAATGTTATCTCTGTTAACTTACGGCTGTGAGATTTTCCTTAAAATAACAAAATCATTGGTAGAACAAGCTGAATGCTTTCGAGAACAAATGTCTTAGTCTCATGCATCATTTTGGAAAGAATTCAAGATTAATCGACATTTTAAGTTCTGACTTATGGCTTTTAAATATATCTCCGACTATATAAGGAAAAGACGATGGTCATATATCGGTCATGTCCTACGAATGCAAAACAACAGAATACCACTACAGGCGCTCACTTGGGTTCCTGAGGGTAAACGGAAAAAAGGAAGACCAAAAGAAACACTCAGAAGAACAATAATAAGAGAAGGAAGAACGTTGGGCCTAAATAATGTGCAAGAGCTAAGAGGAGTGGCGTCACAACGAACAACCTGGGTTTTTGGTTCTCTGCCTTATTCTTCTTTGCTTCCTTAATGCGGTGTGGAATTATGTTTCTGGCATATATATGCATTTGGGATATGTTTAACAGCTTTTAGTAATATTTCTTTTGTGAGATTATCTGCAAATACATCTATATTTTCATTTTCTATATTATTCTTTTTTATCTCTTCCATTTCTACCTGAAAAGCTACCCAATTAGCTTTATTATAGTAAAATTTCGGTTTTTCTACCAGTTTGTTAGGTTTGTAATTATCTTTTAGTGTTATTTCAATGGGTAAATGATCTGAATTTGTATCCCCAATAACTTCCCATTTTGCATTAGCAAGATTTGGTGTTACAATGCTTATATCTATAGCTGTGTCTTGCTGATTTGCACAAGGGTTAATTCTTGTTACTGATCCATCATTCAGTATTATTAGTTCATTGTTTTCAATGAAGTCCAACAGTAGTTTTCCTGATTTGTCTATTACATTGCCTCCCCAAGCTGTATGATGAGCACTGAAATCTCCCACTATGATAGTTCTGTTGTTTATTCTTTTATTCACGTCTGAGATATCTCTTTCGTTTATGTTTCCACTTGAACAGTAAAGGTTAACTATTTTAATTTCTTCTAGCTCAGTAGAGACTGTTATAGTTATTCCTTCAAAATTTTCTGTTCTAAATGATTCCCAGTCAGTTATTACATATGTTTTATTAACTAGAAATGCCACACCTCCTCCTTTTTGTGTTTCGGTCCTATCATTTCGAAAGACTTTATATTCAGGGATGGTAAAACGTTGACTCGGATTAAGATTAGTCTCTTGAATGGCAAATATTACTTTAGATTGTTTATACATGCCTATTAATGCTGGTACATTTTTTTTGGCACTTCTGCAATTCCACTGTATTATTCTAATGTTCTGTACGTCCATTATTTAATTGTTACGTTTGTTATAAATAGTGTTTTACTCTGAGAAGTGTATAATATATTTATTTATTTTTTAACAACAAAGTCTCCTAGATTTTTGGTTTCTCTGTTAAAGTGAGTTTGTAGTTCACTTTGAAGATTCAGCATAAAGGCTTTCACAATGTTTGATACAGAAAGAATAAGTTTTTGACAATCTGTCATTTTTTCATTCCACATTTCTTCTAGTTGTTTTTTATCTGCTCGCTTTTGCTCACTCATTATGTGTTGTCTTTCTGACTCAATCCTTTTCAGTAAATCTCTTCGTTCTGAGTTAACTTCGATTGACTCACTTCCAACTTCAAGTCCTTAAGTTGCGCAGCATGAGACTAAGACTCTATATGTACTCTCTTTTCTATGTTTTTTTCTATCTTTGCTCTCCTCTGTCGTGCTATTTTCTTTAATTTTTTCTTTTGTTCTACCAATACCTGTGGCTGCAATCGAGCTACTTCGGAAGTAAGCTCTTGAATCTTAACACATTGTGTGATAGTTTCTAGTTTTAAAGCTACATTTGTCTGATCAAGTGATTTCAGTCGCTCAACCTCAGATAACAACGACTGAATGTGTGCACACTGTGCATGAAGTTTTCTTTGGTAAGATGAGGCATTATCTTGTGAAATTTTCAATGCAAGTTTCTTAACCTCAGACTCCAAAGCTTTATTTTTTTCCATGGTGGATTCTAATGAGGCTTCTAATTCTTTCTTCTGACTACGACATTTAGTAAGATCTACTATCAACACCGACACCTGATTATTCGACCCAGTAATTTCAAAATCCATTGCTGACAGCTTCTTCTCATATTCACCTTTTTGCTGTATCAGCTCATTAGTACGGGCAATCTCCCTATCCTTATGCCTCGTTATAGTTTCCTTCAACTCATTCAACTCAATACTACTACCTTCCTGAGTAATCATTTTACCTTCATCATGAAAAATAGTGGATAATAGTTTATAGAGTCTCACTGCTTTCTTCTGTGAAGGGGCATATCTACATCCACTACAAGCAAACTCCTCAAGATCATGGCTCATTTGAGTTAAGAAATGTTCTATGGCATATTCCTCACAGCTTGCACCAAATAAACCCAATCTATCTCCCTCTTGAAGAAAATGTTCAAAAATATCCATAGTATATATATATATATATATATATATATATATATATATATATATATATATATATATATATATATATATATATATATATATATATATATATATATATATATATATATATATATATGACTCCCTGAGTAAATTAACTTATTATATGTATGTGCAATAACGCAATATAACCAACAAACAAAACTAGCTCTAATAAAATCAGTCAATACTAACACACCATTTAAAGTAGCACTACAACAACATCAATCTTCAGTTGCTACATCTACAACTCCGACACCAAGAGAAATCACAGTCAGAACCAGAAATGTGGAAATAACACAAAAGAAAAATAAAGTCCAAAAAATACTGACAAAAGATAGCAATCTACCAGAAGAAAGTGAAATAATCAAATCATCGATAACAGAAGATACAGTGAGAAAGGCAGAAGAAATCTTAAAAACCATGAAAAACATACAGCATGAAGTAGCTAAAGATGTGGCTAAATTAGCAGAACTCAAAGAAGAGAATGAAGATTTCATAATGAAGTAGGCTGGACACGTAGTGAAGATACGTCTTTGACAGAGACATCAAAGGACGCTATGAATCTCTCCACACAGCATAATTGCTGTTTGGCAACAAAAACGATCGCACCAAGTTGCGCTATTTAGTTCAAATAAAGTGCAAAAAAAGTACGTAAATAATTAAACATATACAACTTACTTAGATGCGCACACATGTGCGTCTATCACAGCTAGACTAGCATCTAGATCTGTTAAATCTCGCACACTTAATTCCCACGCGAAAAAAGGACTTAACAGGGACCTATGAATCATCAGAATGGATCTATGAATTGTAAGAACCCAAATGCACAATACATGTACACTAGAAATGAGCATGACAGTTGCTACTTCTGTTGTATTAGCTACATTCAGCCTGGATCAAAAGAAACACCATAGCATTTTACTAGAAAATATTGTACAGCACACATCAACCATCAGTTATAACCAGCACAGATACATAATTCAGAGGATAGCCTGACGCAGTCAAGAGTCACATAGGATAACGTGCAGGCAAGGGATGCAAAAATTATGGCCACAGTTGATCTCATTTGTGACATCACTGCATACACTGAATTTGAATGGTATTTGCAATGGTTAACCTTTTCTGCAAGTGTCAGCCTAAATATTAGGAGCAAATTGTTAAGATATTATGTTGGTTCATATTTATGCACTATTTCAACACCATATTATTTTTTATGTGATTCTGTTCTGATTATGCACCAGTGCATTACCATAATATTTCTATAATGACTGTGTTTTGATAAATCACCATTTAATGTACATATTATTCTTATACTACTGTGTTTGATAAACGTTGAACAAAAAAATAATTGTAATGAGGTGTAGCATGTCAGTTTGTAGTGACCTGTCTTTAGCTTTTTATGAAGGCAGTGAGCTGTTGGTATCTATACACACCAGTCAGAAGACTATGCCCACTTAGGCCATATAATCATTGACCTTTGTGCTCCATTGTAGAGCTTGGAGCCCCTGTAGCTGGTACATCTAGCATTGACGTGCTCCTGCAATTGTGATTCCTAGGACAGTTTACTATGCATGATGAGATTGCCAGCCCTATGCACAACCTCATTAGCTGTGAGGGTGCAGTAGTCGTCTTCAGAGAGCCCCGAGTGTCCCTTTATTCACTAAATTTAAACTTCTTTCTCGTGTTTTGATGCCATGACTGGTTAACATATTGGCACACACAGAGAAAATATGAAGTAACCGTTATGTTGTGAAATGTAATTTTGAAACGTAGCTTGCATGTATCAGAGATGATCTTGTACTCGTATTTGAAATTGGGAACATATTCTGAAATACTGATTTCTTCCAGAGCATGACACCTGACTTAAATTGCATGCTGACGAAAAGATCAGAGAAGAACAAGCGGGTTTCAGGCCGAAACGATCATGTATTGATCAAATATTCACGCTAAGAACAATTATAGAAGAATCAGTGGAAATGCAATCGCCACTTATTATCACCTTCGTCGATTTTCAAAAAGCCTTTGATAGTCTACACCGCCCATCATTGTGGAAGATACTTACAATCTATGGTTTTCCAACAAAATATGTGAATATAATCAAAGCGCTATATGACAATGCAAGATGTTGTGTTAGAACAAATAAAGGGAATACAGAATGGTTTACAGTAGAAACAGGGGTGAAACAAGGCTGTATTATGTCACCACTACTTTTTTGGAATAGCTATTGATTGGGTTATGAGAAACTATACCCACAATGAACAATTAGGTATAAAATGGACAAATGGAAAATTCCTGGGGGACCTGGATTTCGCAGATGATTTAGCATTCTTAAGTTCAACACCCAGACAATCCCAAGAAGCAGTAAATAATTTGTGTCATCTCTCGGTTAAAATAGGTCTCCAAATAAATGCCTCTAAAACTAAAGCTATGAACTTTTCTAATGAGACCTTTGATATCATCTTGAACGGGGAAAAACTACAGAAAGTTGAAAGTTTCAATTATTTAGGCAGTAAAATGACTCAGGATGGTGACACAACAAGAGAAATTCATACTAGAATTGCTTTGGCAGCTAGCGCCTTCAATAGATTATCTAACATTTGGAAATTACGATCATTGAATATACATACCAAGCTTCGTCTGTTTAATTCAAATGTTATCTCAGTGTTAACATACGGCTGTGAGAGTTGGAAAATAACAAAATCATTGGAGAACAAGCTGAATACATCATTTTTTTCCCCGGGGGTCGGTGTAGTATGTTAAGTCATATTTTAATGTAGGGGAGTTAAGCGTTAAAAGACTTGTATGCACAGGTCAATTTTTAGTAATCACCCTTGTAAACACGCTTTGGGTGATGATGATGTTTTTCTTAGTTGGGAGCTGTAGGCAGTAAATTGTTGAACACAGCTCAACTGACTAAGCGTTAGTGTGTTTAGAAATATGTTAAAAAACTGTTCTAGTCCCTAGTGAGATTTTTTGGGTAGGGACGGTTTGAGCTGAGCGAAGTTCTCACGCGGTGAGTCCGCGCATGTAGTTTTTGGTTACTGCGTTGTACTGAGTAGCGATTTTCGTGACAGTGTGTTTCTGGCAGAGGTACGAAATGGATGTTTGACCATTTTTCGTGTGTGTGTACCGGCCATGATTATTATGCATATTTCCTATGATGAAGGGGATAAGATATTTGGTGTGAAGGGAATGTTTGATACTTCCTAATGTATTTTCTAAAAGCCATGGATATGCGGCTTATTTATGTACGTTATTGAAGATTTTCAGGCCATGGATTACGTATTATTTCAGGCCTTGGAGTATGTTGATTCAGGCCATACACATATTATTGTAAACTGCGACATATGCAGTTCCCCTTTCTTGAATGGATATTTTTGGCCATGATGTTGATGATTATGAGCTGCTGTGCTCTACAGCCTTTGTGAATGGATATTTTTGTACCAGTGACTGTATCTCTAAGGATTTACTTACTGATGATCGATGATCCGTTAATGAGCAATTGTTGATGATTATATATCTTTGGATTGTACGCTCAATTACCTTGGATTAGTGCTCACTTGATGTACCTTGATTTGCCATGACTTGTAACCTGTGACAGTGTATTGTTTATGATGTCATCGTTTGCTGTGGTGTTAATAAACAGTGTAGAACGTTACAGCTTGTTCCACCACTTCCTGACTCCTGCGTGTTGCTGTAGTGCATGAGTGCAGTAGATGTGTAGTCAAGAACCTATACACATTCGCGTAGATACCACATTACACATCTGTCAGCCATCTGTAAGCCCGACTAGAGCTGATCGTATTTATCAGCCATAAAATTAACATTGTCTTCCACCACTCACTTACATAACTACATTGCAACACAAATATACTTTATATTTACAGAATTTAGCAGAAAAGATGACTCTTGTTGGTAATTTCATTACAGTTGATTGAGAAAATACAGGTTAGTGAAAAAGTAGGTATACACTGTACTATATATTTTTTATTTATTATCATTTTTATTATTTTACTAGGATGTAGGTATCTGCTTTATTTATTCCATAAAGTTTTTACTGACAGGTTTTATTAGCATGTTTTTTTTTCCACTAATGCATTTAATGAAATGGATTAAAACAGAGAACTTTGTAACATAATGTGTCTTGGTGTAGCAAGTTTTTCCAAAATGTGTGACCAATGATGAAGGCCAGTTTGCCCAGACAACCCAACACACTCAGACAATATATAGGTTTCAGTACAAATGTATGAACATAGAAAAAAAAGAAAAGAAAAATCCTAGGCCTGTGAACAGTAAATAATAAACATTAATGGGTACGCTGCATGTTAATCTATTAATAATATAATGTACTTGTTCTATATATGTACTTATTCTAACTGTAAGTATAAGTTAGTTTGTAATAACGAATAAATAAAGATATTGTATACCTACTTTTTTTCCCAACACTGTATATAATTTTGTTCTGATTACATAAGTAATTTTTCTTAGAAATGTTTCACTTGTAAGTGAGCAAGGAAACAATATTTTTACAAGTACAGAACAGAAGAAAAACAAAATAATAGCAATATTGGCTGCATTTATTTTGAAAAGAAAAACCCTGGAAATCAATCTGTTACTCTACAAAAGCTACACTTGTTGGTTCAATCTTTCAAGAATCACATACTGTAAGTAAAAAGCTCTGCTCTTTGGTTTTGAGCATTACAAGCTTTAATTCAGTAAGTCACATGCAAAGGTTTAAAAAGTGCCATTTGTACCCCTAAAATACTTTTATCCCAAGAGTAGAAGGCAATCTATATGTTTTAGTAAAATGTATGAACACAGAAACAAACACAGAGGGAAATTTGAGGCCTGTGATCAGTAAATAATACAGATAAATGAAGGCACTAGTAAGAAATAAAGAAGCAGAAAACTAGACAACACTGGCAGTGTGTTTAGTCATGATTGCCTCTTGTACTGAGGCATTGCTGCCGCTCAGGCGGTCTGGGTTCGATTCCCCAGTAAGCTCATCCCTTCTATTACACTTACTTCATTACAGAAGCAAACTGGTAGTACAACAATCCTCAACTTCCTTGAGGGAGAAACGATGAAAGATCTAGAGGAAGATGCCATGCTGCATTAGAGAGAGATGCAGCTACATGACAGCAAAACTAAGAAGGAGAAGATACATTTTTATAAAGATAAAATTATGCAAAATTTTCTGAAGTATGGATTTCTGTACAAGCCGCAAATCTTATTCAATATAAAAGTTATGACTTAATGACTGTGTTGTCTTCACGTATTGTCACAACATCCATTCACCTATCTACATCGGTGGTTGATGTTGGTATGGTCTTAATGGTTGGCACACAGCATGACTCTTAAGGGCTGAGTCTATACTCAAATATGGAGACTACACAGCAAGCCTGAAAGCCTTACACCTGGAAGCATGTGTGATACTATACTGTAATTTATTTTTTCAGAAGGCCCCATGTCTTTCTCTTTGCATTATTTATACACTATTTCTAGGAGGGATTACAGGTAATCCTTCTCCATGTTTCTTCTCCTTCTATTAATTACGTTTTTTTCAAGATGAGATCACGATGGAGTTTGATCTATGTGTTTAGAATGGGGGTGTAGGGAATTAGAAAGTATTATTCTAGATTAAGATTATACAGGCTAGATCAGGATTTGCACCAGTGTCCTTTTTTTAAAGATATTGCGTGGCCATATACGCATTTTTCGGGAGTAAAATTATTTGCGGCCATTTTTGCTTCATTTCCGCAGTATAGGGCTAGGACCAATTCCCGGTTCTTTGTCTAGCAGAAACTGGTTGCATCAGAAAGATCTAAGGTTCTGATTGGCTGAGAGATAACTGCAGTTGAAATGCAGAGCTCCGATTGGCTTTAGAACCACGCCGCGCATATGACGTCATGAAGTCGGCGCGTGGGGGTCTTGATTATAAAAAGGCCTATATTTCATAGCTTCTTTCTCTTTTAATGAAAAAATTGCCAAAGCCGGGTGCCAGAAGCAAATTGTCGATTGCCTTCAGTTGGACATTCGAGATTTGGTAAGCATGAATTTTTGCGTGAGGGCTTTATTTAATTTTTCTAGTCCTAGCCGATCATTTAAGTTTCTTGGGAAGTTTTAGTTTAACGTTAATTCTCATCGGCAGAGCCATCAAATTCGATCTGAGTGATAGACATGAGAAACTAGGTCCATTTAATTCCTTATTTCAGGAATAGCGGTATTTAAGATGATTTGAAAGTTGCGAGGTTTCGGCCATGCTTGGGTCTATTTCAAAAACAGGTCTGCAGAGAAACCCGCATCTGCGAATTTTATGAATTTACAGAATGACGGGAGCGTGTGTATTTGGGATTTTATTGAGAATGTATTGCTGCAAGTTATTTATATTATAGTACACATCTATCTGTGGACGGGAGTGAAAGAGGCATAATTTGGAAGCGCGTGGGCGCGTTGGTTACGGAATTGTTATTGATACGACGTTCAGAGGGACGAGGGGGAGATAAGCACGTGGTCATAAAATTATAAACACGTGGTTGAACTACGGGGTTTTCAATTTGATAATCGGGGGTTATGTATAACTTTTGACGGCAGGTAGATGCTAGCGTAAACAGGATTATATGTTATTGATTGTGCATTATTGTTCTGTGAATTCAGAAGATGGGAGAAGTAATTTTAAAGGGAATTATTTTGTATTACATTTTGAATGTGATTACTATTATTGACGGGAATTTTAGGAATTCCTAGAGAAGGCTAGTTTTAGTTGTGTTAAACATTACGGCATTAGTGTCAGCGTAAGAAGTAGGCCACAGTACGTCTGCCCAGACGGGCCATTGAAAATATTGTTGTTGCTCGGAGTTAGTCAGGCAGAACAGGCGATCTGGGTTAGCCAATGTTTACCTTGTGGGCTCAGGTAGAGAAGGGAGCTCAGTGGGGGAGCGGACTTTGTTTGCATGATTTTGTATGGTGGTGCATAACGGGAGAGAGTAGGGGAGCTGTATTGATTATAGACGGGGGAGACTTAAGTGTTAAAGACTTAAGGGTTTGTCAGGAAGTTAATTGTTATTTGTAATAGAGTATTAACGTTTTGTTTAGCTGTTGTTTTTGCTTTTGTCTAAACAGCAGGTGCCGGCTTTTTGTGGGGAAGAGCAGAATTTTTGATACCTCAAAATTTCTCCCACGGCATAGTGGTGGCGTTCGCAGACACCCAAAGTCTCGCATGAATTGCCAGTGGTGGAAGGAGAGGAAGAAAATACGTTTTCCCAGCCAGGGGAAGACATTTTCCAGCGAATATGATTTTTTGTGGATAAATCCTGAGCTCTGACGCTCATTCGGTTACACACGCAGATTGGCATGCTGCCCGCGTTGTGGTAATTTTATGTTCGCTTCTTCACGGCCATAATAAAGCCGACGGCCCAGTTATAGGTACTCGGGCAGGTAATTTCAGAGTGGTAGAAGTCAGCTACAGTTCCAGTCCAGAATCCAGTGGGGTTCTGTTAAACCTCAGTCATCAATTCCAGAGTTAGTGGAGAGAGAGAGGGTAAACATTCTCTCTACTGAAGTCAGCACAGATAGGCAGAACTGTTAGTTTTGGTGAATCATAGCAGAGGACAGCTGCTGAAGTTTAGAGGTGCAGTTAGTTGTGTTCAGGAGATTCCAGGATAGGCTGTGTAGAACCGAAGTCTGTGCAGAGATTGTGTAGTCACTTCGCCGTCGTTCCAGCTATCAGTGGACTTAGAGTTAGAGTTAGAATTTAGAACAGCTAGTTTGGAGTGTAGGCGACATCAAGTGCAGTGTAGTTCATTTCAGTTAACCTTACCTTCTTTCTCCATACAGGTTGCAATTGTGGGAGAAGGGTTGGGGTTGATGCATTTTTAACTGTGCTTGATTTTGTTTCAGGTGTGCATCCTCGCACTTGATGTATTTGACATGTATATGAGTTTGTTTACAGGTGTATAATAAACTTGTATAAATTGTAGCTGGCATCAGTCATTTCCTTTAGTACAGTAGCTATATGTTGTCTGTACCTTGGTGTTTGTGAATCTTAATTGAACCTTATCCCCATAGGGTAGTTAGAGGTGGTTCGAGGCCATAGCAATTTAAACGTCCGAAGTGGCGAGGAAAGAATCAACCTCGGTTCTCAACCTCGGAGCCAATGGTCTCAACTTTCACATTTTGCACTATATTTCTATCTGAATTTATCATTTCAGTCTTTCTTCTTACTATTGTCTAGTCACTATATGTAGACAGTCTCTAGTCCCCAAATCCATTTCGTGACAAAGTGGGTGCTATCGTCCAGTGAATCATCTTTGGTACGTTCAATTCTGTGATCTTGACAAAGTGGGTGGCGTCGTCCTTGGGATCATCTTTGTTGGGATCAATTCTAGATTCATAGATTGTCTCTGTAGAAAGTTCTGGAAATAGATTTCTTAAAAATCCCCTAGACTTGAGCTATATTAAGACTGATCCAGCTATAAGTTTTTTCCACAGGTTACAGTTAGTTAGATGATAGTGGTTGTAAGGTTGTTTATGACTTAGAAGTAATTGATGGCTAATCGAATTTTCTTCTTGACAGGAAAGTAAATTCGGGTTTTGGGTAGCTGGATAACTTGAATTTTTTTCAGGTAGTTATTAGTCAGACTTGATGTTAGTCTGAGTTCGGGGTTTTGCGACAGCATTTTTCCTAGTAGGTAACGGGAAGTTATGGGGCCTTCACGTCTCTATATTTGTGAGCTTACGGCAGAATTTGCAGGTAACATGGCTGATCTCGATAAAGTACATAAGATTGCACTTGAGGTAGCTAAGTTCATGGAGTATGGTGACAGCGAAATTCCACCCCTTCTGGAATATGCAGAAAGCCTGCAGGGGCAATATGAGGTAGACAACTTATTTGGCAATCGTCTAGCGTTGGCATGGACCTGTGCAAAAGCAGGGGACAGCGAAGCATTCATCCGAGAATTCATAGAACAAGGAATAGAAATGGTCCAGAAATCGGAAAGAAGAAAACAAGAACGGGAAATAGAAAGACAACAATGGGAAAAGGAGCGACTAGAAAGGGACAACCCCTCTGAAAATCTTGTGCCAGTAAAGGATAACTTGTCGGCTCAAACTGCACCCCAACTCCAGGAAAAGGACTTTCCGTTGGAAATGGACCCGAAGCCCAAATAAGGAAAGGATTCAGCTAAGGAAAGCAGCCCTTACAACGCTGGGAAGATTACGAAGCGATCCCAGGCGTGGAAACTGCATAACAGGGGGAATAATGCGAGCAAGCATTATAAATCGGATGGCTACCGATTCTCCCATGCTCGTGAGACAGCACAACATACTCGACACGGAAAGTCGAGGCAAGGGTTCGAATCCCTAATAAGGCATGTTTCGCCAGCTCCCCAGAGGGACAGCGAAAAACGACAGGCAGAGGCGCATTCGCCTGACATCCCTGTGCAGCCTAATGGCCAAACAGTGGTGACGCCTCTGATTGTGGAAGTACATTCTTTGTCGTCGGGAATTAGGCCCCCGATGGTATTAGCTCCTTCAGGAGAGGGACATACTGACAAGAACTGTATTCAAGGAACGTTGGAACAAGTCACTGAGAGCTTTATCTCAGATTCTCCGCGATCAAACGGGATCTTAAACCGTCAAGTGTCACTGCAGGACACATTCCAACTGACGCCAGTAACTCTCACAGGGGAGGGCAAGGTTGAAGGTAGAACCAGGGTGTTAGACGGAGAGCTCCCGTGGTCTACATTTTCATCTCACCAACTTTTCAGGCCAGAAAAGAGTGAGAAAAGCGACCTTACGCATTTGCAAGGAGCTATTTTGGAGAGCTCTGTCCCGCTTCATATTGGTAGGGGAAGAGCGATCACAGAACCACTGCCAGGGGCAGATATTACCTATCTTTTCCCCAAGATAGAAGCTACTGGGATCAGTGAGAATTCAGTAGAAACCAAGCAAGAGATCGGAAACTCGACACCAGAGGAACCCGAGATGGGGCATCTTCATTTTAAGGTACCAGCGGTTTCAAACCCGCTGATGAGCAGCAAGGTAGTCGCCATCGCCAGGCCTCTACATAGCAATTCAGTCATGTCAGTTGACCAAGCCAGCATTGCGCCAGACAAGGCAAGGGAAGTTCCAGACCCGCCATTGGAGGGCACAGGTCTGAAGAGAGATCGACTCTCCCACCGGAGCATGGGAGTAGTTATGGAGAGGAAGAAGAAGAAACAGGTGCGCGTTTCTTTGGCCAACAAACTTTTCCAATTTTGGAACAGTGATTCTCGCTCGAGGGACATTACAGTCGGCCGCAGGTATCTCAGGTCAACCAGGTACAGGCCATACAAACGTAAACACCCAGCGAATAGCCTTTATCGGACAGCACATAACCCGCTAATTACCTGTACAGTGGTCAGGGAGTTGTGCGGGAGCTGTACTCCACCAAGGACAAGGACACTTATCAGGAAGAAACCCTGGAGGAGAAAATTAGGTAAACATGGCCAGGTGCACACAGGAAGGAGGTATGTTATGGTTGATTGGCCCAGCCGCCTGCCAGTTGCAGAGCGATTCAAAGACAGAGGGAGAGAAAAGAGGAAGAGCGACCATTTGTGTTGCGGTCTTACAACTTTAGGGCATACCAACAGCTCTGGAGACCTAGATAGGGGCCAGTCTGAAAAGAATACAAGTTCCAGTAATCTAGCACGGAATCCCGTACTTCAAAAGGGGGGAGTAATGTGATACTATACTGTAATTTATTTTTTCAGAAGGCCCCATGTCTTTCTCTTTGCATTATTTATACACTATTTCTAGGAGGGATTACAGGTAATCCTTCTCCATGTTTCTTCTCCTTCTATTAATTACGTTTTTTTTCAAGATGAGATCACGATGGAGTTTGATCTATGTGTTTAGAATGGGGGTGTAGGGAATTAGAAAGTATTATTCTAGATTAAGATTATAGAGGCTAGATCAGGATTTGCACCAGTGTCCTTTTTTTAAAGATATTGCGTGGCCATATACGCATTTTTCGGGAGTAAAATTATTTGCGGCCATTTTTGCTTCATTTCCGCAGTATAGGGCTAGGACCAATTCCCGGTTCTTTGTCTAGCAGAAACTGGTTGCATCAGAAAGATCTAAGGTTCTGATTGGCTGAGAGATAACTGCAGTTGAAATGCAGAGCTCCGATTGGCTTTAGAACCACGCCGCGCATATGACGTCATGAAGTCGGCACGTGGGGGTCTTGATTATAAAAAGGCCTATATTTCATAGCTTCTTTCCAACTATACAGCTGAGGTTCAAGCTCTAGAGCAAGCTGCAAATATGATTTATAACACCAACTCTGACTGCCACCAGGTAGTCATCCTCACAGATGCACTGTCTGTCCTGCAAGCTCTCAAGGGTGGTAAACTCCCGCATCTGAGAAATGAACTAAACAAGGTAGCTGCCAAAAAGAGAACCATACTTCAGTGGGTACCATCTCATTGTGGTGTACCCGGAAATGAAAAGGCAGAAAACTTGCAAAAAAGGGAGGAGAATGTGAACAAGAAGATAATGAAGTCACATACTTTGAGAAAAAGAGAGCTATCCAGACTATCAGAAGAGAACAGAACCAACCCAAAGACGACTATCACACTCTCGACCGGCAGGGACAGACAACTATTTTTCGACTCAGGACAGGGCATAACAAACTGAATAAACACATGCACAAGCTACGATTGTCTGCTTCACCACTGTGCACATGTGGATTAAACGAACAAACTGCTGAGCATGTTCTACAGGACTGTCCTCTGTATGACCAGTTAAGAAAGATATACTGGCCCAATGACTCAACACTAAACTCAAAGCTATATGGAGTTAAAGAGGAACTTCAAACAACAGTCGAATTCATCATGAGAACTCGTCTGACGGTGTAATCATCAAAGATGCGATCGCAAGAAGAAGAAGATAGCTTCTTTCTCTTTTAATGAAAAAATTGCCAAAGCCGGGTGCCAGAAGCAAATTGTCGATTGCCTTCAGTTGGACATTCGAGATTTGGTAAGCATGAATTTTTGCGTGAGGGCTTTATTTAATTTTTCTAGTCCTAGCCGATCATTTAAGTTTCTTGGGAAGTTTTAGTTTAACGTTAATTCTCATCGGCAGAGCCATCAAATTCGATCTGAGTGATAGACATGAGAAACTAGGTCCATTTAATTCCTTATTTCAGGAATAGCGGTATTTAAGATGATTTGAAAGTTGCGAGGTTTCGGCCATGCTTGGGTCTATTTCAAAAACAGGTCTGCAGAGAAACCCGCATCTGCGAATTTTATGAATTTACAGAATGACGGGAGCGTGTGTATTTGGGATTTTATTGAGAATGTATTGCTGCAAGTTATTTATATTATAGTACACATCTATCTGTGGACGGGAGTGAAAGAGGCATAATTTGGAAGCGCGTGGGCGCGTTGGTTACGGAATTGTTATTGATACGACGTTCAGAGGGACGAGGGGGAGATAAGCACGTGGTCATAAAATTATAAACACGTGGTTGAACTACGGGGTTTTCAATTTGATAATCGGGGGTTATGTATAACTTTTGACGGCAGGTAGATGCTAGCGTAAACAGGATTATATGTTATTGATTGTGCATTATTGTTCTGTGAATTCAGAAGATGGGAGAAGTAATTTTAAAGGGAATTATTTTGTATTACATTTTGAATGTGATTACTATTATTGACGGGAATTTTAGGAATTCCTAGAGAGGGCTAGTTTTAGTTTGTGTTAAACATTACGGCATTAGTGTCAGCGTAAGAAGTAGGCCACAGTACGTCTGCCCAGACGGGCCATTGAAAATATTGTTGTTGCTCGGAGTTAGTCAGGCAGAACAGGCGATCTGGGTTAGCCAATGTTTACCTTGTGGGCTCAGGTAGAGAAGGGAGCTCAGTGGGGGAGCGGACTTTGTTTGCATGATTTTGTATGGTGGTGCATAACGGGAGAGAGTAGGGGAGCTGTATTGATTATAGACGGGGGAGACTTAAGTGTTAAAGACTTAAGGGTTTGTCAGGAAGTTAATTGTTATTTGTAATAGAGTATTAACGTTTTGTTTAGCTGTTGTTTTTGCTTTTGTCTAAACAGCAGGTGCCGGCTTTTTGTGGGGAAGAGCAGAATTTTTGATACCTCAAAATTTCTCCCACGGCACAGTGGTGGCGTTCGCAGACACCCAAAGTCTCGCATGAATTGCCAGTGGTGGAAGGAGAGGAAGAAAATACGTTTTCCCAGCCAGGGGAAGACATTTTCCAGCGAATAGGATTTTTTGTGGATAAATCCTGAGCTCTGACGCTCATTCGGTTACACACGCAGATTGGCATGCTGCCCGCGTTGTGGTAATTTTATGTTCGCTTCTTCACGGCCATAATAAAGCCGACGGCCCAGTTATAGGTACTCGGGCAGGTAATTTCAGAGTGGTAGAAGTCAGCTACAGTTCCAGTCCAGAATCCAGTGGGGTTCTGTTAAACCTCAGTCATCAATTCCAGAGTTAGTGGAGAGAGAGAGGGTAAACATTCTCTCTACTGAAGTCAGCACAGATAGGCAGAACTGTTAGTTTTGGTGAATCATAGCAGAGGACAGCTGCTGAAGTTTAGAGGTGCAGTTAGTTGTGTTCAGGAGATTCCAGGATAGGCTGTGTAGAACCGAAGTCTGTGCAGAGATTGTGTAGTCACTTCGCCGTCGTTCCAGCTATCAGTGGACTTAGAGTTAGAGTTAGAATTTAGAACAGCTAGTTTGGAGTGTAGGCGACATCAAGTGCAGTGTAGTTCATTTCAGTTAACCTTACCTTCTTTCTCCATACAGGTTGCAATTGTGGGAGAAGGGTTGGAGTTGATGCATTTTTAACTGTGCTTGATTTTGTTTCAGGTGTGCATCCTCGCACTTGATGTATTTGACATGTATATGAGTTTGTTTACAGGTGTATAATAAACTTGTATAAATTGTAGCTGGCATCAGTCATTTCCTTTAGTACAGTAGCTATATGTTGTCTGTACCTTGGTGTTTGTGAATCTTAATTGAACCTTATCCCCATAGGGTAGTTAGAGGTGGTTCGAGGCCATAGCAATTTAAACGTCCGAAGTGGCGAGGAAAGAATCAACCTCGGTTCTCAACCTCGGAGCCAATGGTCTCAACTTTCACATTTTGCACTATATTTCTATCTGAATCTATCATTTCAGTCTTTCTTCTTACTATTGTCTAGTCACTATATGTAGACAGTCTCTAGTCCCCAAATCCATTTCGTAACAGCATGCAGTAGTAGTCCATATCTTCAAGAGGACCACCAAAACCTGTGGCTAACCTTAGAGCAAGACAGACACACATTATACAGCTGAGTATACAGATACCAGCATTGAGAAGCTTAAATGCATACGTGTACAAATGAAGAAACATATTTATGAGACAACAATAACATGTTCAAAGTAATACTTGTATTGTATTTGTAAAGATACCAAGCTGTAGCTTAGTTTTTAATGGGTTCTTCTTTTTTACTATGTTATTTTGAAAATTCTATCTGATATATGTAGAAATTCAAAACACTGAGTTTGTTTTAATTTCCTTTTATCACATTTATGTTGAATGAAAATATTGGTAACAAGTCTAATAAGATAAAGTCTTTTATTCTTTTACCTGGGGGCACGAGCTAAATCACTGTAATTGTAAAGGACAAAATAATCACAGAAATCATGGAAGGGATAAAACGTGAACAGAATTCCAAATCCTCTGCCTATATTCTACTTTCCAGTGATCTGTATTTCTGATTCACTAAGAGGCAAGTTTTAATTTTCTTATAACATCCCAAGAGTGAACTGCCCTGATAAAGAGAGAGAAGTATTCTTTCATGTGTCAGCAGACAGCAGGCATTCTTAATAGAACAGTGCCTACTTCTGTCACTCTTTCATTCATTCACACACCTTCACTCTCTCTCTCTCTTTTAAAACCAGCATCACACACATTATATAATGTATAACATACAAGTTTTTACCAAAAAAAAAAAAAACTAGTAAAGTTGATAAACATGATTAGATTTCCATCGTGGTTACAAAGTGCATATGTACAAGCAGGGTTATGTTTGTAGACATGAAATAAAAGTAGCTTACTAGAAAAATATTTTCTTTTATGTATATTATGTACAAGTTTTAACAAAACAATGGTAAAGCTGATGTAAACAGCAATTAGATTTCTTTCGCAGTTATAAAACACATACTGATGGTAAATTTTTAAACATCAAATAAAAGAATAATAATTTACAAGAATAATGGTACATTACAGAATAAACTAATATAAACAAATTGTTAAGGGTCATTTTGAGCACCACATAGGTCGTGATATTGGTAGATCATGTGGTGCACAAAAAGTCATGAATGAGATTGATTTGTATGTGCGGTAGCACGTACAATGTGAGCATTGTGTTTACAAAGTGTCTACAAGACAGCTGTGTCTGTATTATTGGATCATGTCTTAACAGACGTATAATATCAGGAATCTGAATATTGGATCATGTCCTACTGGACTTATATGACAGTGTTGAGGAACCATGAGCAGTTAGATGATTGAAATATTATGTGCAAAATATGTATATTAATTGTACAAGAATTATAAATATTTAATATGCTGTCTGGATCTTGGAATGGATGTCTGCTCAATGAAATTGATATTATGATATTAAGATGATTATGTTCGACACGATAAATTGATGAATGATCAGTTGAGTCAAGGAGAATTTTTCTATGTGTAACAAAGTTACTGTCCATAAAAATGATACCCATGTGCCTGAGGATTATATTATTCAGTATTCGAGTTTGGCCATTCTGTTGATGTTTATGATTTACACCCCTAGCTCAGGGTGTGGTATGTCTCAACAATAGAAGAGACTTACTTACTTAGTCGTTCCCCTTCTACCGTGAGGTGTAGAGGTAACAATAGAAGAGACACGTATCACAAATGCTTGTTGTGCACAACTATAAATTAAACAGCAAAGAAATAATAGTGTTCAAATATTTGTAAATATTAGTGAAAGCTAATTAATTTCCCTGCATTACACACAAGAAAAAAAAAATTTTTTTACATATCTTCATACCAACTTAAAATATGCAAACTGCTACATATAACTAATTTCTGGATAGCGTTTACTATATTTTAACACGCTGTTGAGATCTTTTTTGTTAAATTTTTAAAAATTATCCTGGCTCTAAACTAGTGCACTTTGGTTGTGAATTGTGAAAGTCAAGGATGCCAATCAACATATGTGGACAACTGATAACAAAACTGCAGCTAACTGGACTATTAGAGGGACTATGTCTTTTACTCTAGACTGGTTTTATAAATTATAATATTTCTCTTTTGTTGATTCTTTTCTCCCTTTATCAACATTTGTGTCTTCATTTTGTTGATGTCAACATTTGTGTATTTGTCTTCTCTTTGTTGATGTCAATATTTATATATTTGTCTTCTCTTTAAACTCTCTCTGGACATAGAAATTGACAGCCACATTGGCAAAGCTGCAGCCGCCTTTGCCCGCCTCACAAAGCGTATTTCGACAAACTCAAATTTAGTCAAAAGCTGCGGTATATAATGTTTCCTTCACCAGCACACTTCTATATGGCATCGAGACCTGGACAATCTTGCTAAGCAAGAAAGAAGGCTCAATACCTTCCATCTATGGTGTCTACACCACATCCTTGGTATTTCGTGGAAGGACAAAGTGACAAATGTCGAGGTGTTGCCACTTGTTGACCTTCAAAGCATGTATAGACAGTGCAGACTACGCTGGCTTGATCATGTCTGCCGCATGGAAGATGGTCGCATCCCAAAAGATATCTTCTACGAACAACTAGCAGATGGCAAAAGAACACTTGGGTGACCGCAGCTGAGGTTCAAAGATGTGTGCAAGAGAGACATGAGGACACTGGACATAAATCCAGCAACCTGGGAGGATGAAGGTGCTGATCACACCAAGTGGCGTTGCTCTCTATGGCACCACCTCAGATTGAACGAAAAGAAGCTCTCACTGAAAGCAGAAGAAAGAAACACAAGGAAAAAAAGCAGCTGATGGGTTCACTTTAGGGGTGCATTCCCATAGTCAGTTATGACTGAAGGGGCTATTATATTAGTATATTATATTATTTTGTCTTTTTTTTGTTGATGTCAATATTTGTATCTTCTCCTTAGTAATGTCAATATTTGTGTCTTCTCACTGTTGGTACCAGTATTTATGTCTCCTTATTTTTCTGATGTCCTTGTTGATGTCAATATTTATGTCTGCTTGTTGTTAACGTCAGTAATTGTGTCTTCTCTTTGTTAATCATTTCATGCCCTCTACCTAGTGCTTATAATCTTTTCAGCTGTTAACTGCTTTTGGGAAAATACAACGGTCAGTATAGCAAACAGTTCACTAGACAGCATATACATTTTTTAAAGTGGTAGTCTATCTTTTACAATCTACAACAAAATACGATTGCCTTAACACTAAACAGAATGAAAAACAAGAAAATCAAAAACATAGATCATACACAAAAATCGTGAAATATTTCACAGATAATTTAATTTGTTGAAACCAGTGCACATTTAGGCATACTGATTACATTAACTAAGCATTTGCAATTTCATTGTGCCAAGTATAGTCAACAGTTGTCTTAAAGAAAGAATTTAAAAAATTACTAATATAAGGTTATGCACAGGGCTGGCACCACTAATGTGCAACTGATGACAAGAACAAGACAAGTCCCAGTGAAACAAGAGATGACGAAAAGACACTAGAGATGGATTGGACACAGATTTAGGAAACTTGTTGATAGCATTACCAGGCAGTCTTTTGCTCTGAAATCCTCAGGGTGAGAGAGGTCGAAAATGATTAAAGAACGCGCAGAGAAAAGAGCTGGAGACAGACATGAAGGGGATGATGAAGACATGGACAAACCTTGAGCAGACGGCACGTGACAGGAAGACTTGGCATATGTTTGTTTAAGTCCTGAGCTCCTTGTAAATGTGAAGGGTGAACGAACGAACGAACGAACGAACTTTATTTTCGAAGGGTAAAGAATTGGGCGCGCAGGCCCGTCTAACATTCTGCCCTTCCACTCTCATTAATCTTGCATACTTTATCCTTTCATTCCCACATGATGCTTTAAGCATTAATTTAAAGGCATGTAACATTATAAAGTTACCATAACAGCATTCATTTACAGTATGCAATCATAATTTAAAAAAATGAGTCGGGTTGTTTTTTTTTTGAAACAAACAAGCTAGTAATTGGGGGAAAAAGTAATAAAAAAGTAAAATAAATAAAACAATAAATAAATTCTGTATACCGACACTCACTCATGCGGTCAATCCATCTACAATTAATCTGTATTTTTGAATGTGTCATCAATCATCAATACAAAAATTACATAAACACATTCTCGCTTATGTCCATACATTCTTGGTGGAAAATGAAATAATAATAATAACACTTTCTTACGCACTTCTGGGGCAGGAAAAGTCTTTTAGTAGTAAAAATAAAAAAACAAATTAAAAAAAAAAAAAAAAACAGTTCACATTTCTAAAGTACAATGGTAAGCGGGTACATTCTCACGACTCACATTTCTAAAGTACAGTATTATGTGGGTAGATTCACACATACATTACATTATATAATAATATTTTAAAGTGAATATAATAATGATATTACATGGATATAAAACAAATGGCTGGCAATCTCATCATGTAAAACAAATAGCTACCAAAACCACTTCTGCAAGAGAACATGCTTGATGCAGGCTTCCTGCATGGGGATCAACTGCACTGGTGACTGCAATGCTCTATATGGAGCAAAAATGGAAATGATAATGATGAATACATCATGTAAGCCAACAGTACTGTTCCGCAGATCTTTTGAAGACAGATCTCACAGGTTATGTTTATCTTATTGTTAAGGATAGATTTGGGAGGCAGATAAAATAGTGGCATGTTACTACACGCTAGCACATTTCCATTTTTATGTGAGGAATTGTGTTCGCCTGTAGTCAAACTACTGTTTGCACGAGGCGTTCACCCGTGGTGAGCGACGGTCAACTAGTGACGTTTTTGTCACATGTCGTGGGGTTCAGTGTGTTAATTAATTGGCCTTCCATCTTTGTGTTTGCGTCCGAGAGAGATGTAATTTTTCGAGCTCTGGGATAATGGAGAATGATATATAAATATACCTTGCGGCATTGTTGATTTTCGGAGGCCGCCACGTTATGTGCAAGATGGTTCATGAACTTATCTAGAAGTTCATACCATAATTTACTACAAGTGTAACTTTGAGATATGAGGCAACTAACATTTTTGTTTGCCCTGATTTATGTCTGCCGCATTACTTTGGTTTTCATGGATTGTCCGAACCTTTAGTACAACGGCCAAGATTGAGTGGAGATGAGAGGAGTGTATTATTAATATATTATTGCCACTTAAAGATGCCTAACGATTAAAACTTATTGACGGACCAGAGATAATCTGCTACGCTTATCCATTGTGTGAAATGACTTTATTTATTAAATGTCAACCATGTTTCTCGTGGACCTGGTCACCTACCGGCTTTTGTTATGTATACAGACCCTAATGTCCTGAAAGAACACCTGCTATTATTCGCGTATCCGCATGATCCTCTAATTTATCCCAATGTAACACCATATAATTTGGTGAGCCAGTGTGGTTTTGGATCGATACTTTCATCAGGACATGGTTTTCAAATTCACGTAAGCAAGTATACCTTCATACTTTGCAAATCTACAGCTGCCATTTAATCTGTATATTCGATCATCACTCCTGTTCAACGTGTTATTGTAAACACACCATTTCGTGAACCCAGTCATTATCAACGGGTTCAGTTGGATAACGAACACTGCCACTGCGCATGTCCAATGTTCCAGTTTCAATGTCCTATTGTTCGCTGTAACGTTCAAGATTACAATTTCAAGCCAACCAGTTTGCAAGTTTATTTCGTGTTCCAGTCTACATCACAACGTTTGTAAGATTCTTTCAAGTTTCAAGTCTATGCCACAGCGATGTCAAGTTATTTGTGCCAAGTCAACACAACGTTTCGAGGTCTACACAGTTTATGATGCCCATCTGACTGCGACCATGTATTTGTTTACATTTCATCCGTGCTTCACTTGTATTGAGGGACAGTGTTGTTCCAGTGTTGACGCCTTTTTCCGGACTTGCATCTGACCGGATTGCGATAAGATAAGTGCCTGTTTATTACACTCTTGTACCTTTGCCATGGTGTAAGCCTTTTTAATATCTGTGTTATTCGTTTTCTTGGTTTCTATGTCCTTGTACAATTCTGTTGTTAGCGACACATGTCAGTGTAAATTGACCGCGCAGCAGATGTTTCTGTAGGTTTTGCTTACATTCTTCAAGCAGTGAAATTTCCGGCTCGAGTTATCTCACCGACGTTTGGTTCACTGCCTGTTTAGTGTGACCTAATTTGTTTAGGTGTGCTGCTCCGTCCTTCTAGTTGTCAGTTCTTGTTATGTGTTGGTTTTGTTTTTCTTCTCCTCGTAATGCTAGTCTAACCTTCTATCACTTGTTTACATTTATATATATTGTTACAGGTCCTGTCCTGTTTTTTTTAAGCAGTAAGTCTGTTCTATTTGTTATTTCTCCTTAGTTTCCCATTTGCATTCTTTTTCATTTACTTGCTGCTGTTATTACATTGTCTTGGTCACTTGTACTTGTCTTTTTGTTTAGTTCCATCAATTCTGTTCTTGTACATTATCATAATTTTTTTTTCTCTCCTCTCTTTCTCGTTTCCCTCATATCTTTACTACTGTTGATCTGTCATACTATACTATTTTGTTATTGATTAGTAATATTAAGAATCTATTTGCATTGATAATATTGCAAAGCACAAAGCTAGTGAATTGGTATTGACGGACTAATTGAGATACATTTATTACATAATTTATAATATTGATAGTAAGATACTGAAGAAGTAAATAATGGAGTATCAGGAATTTATTACTATGGGCCAAGAATATGGTTACAAGGCGAAGGAATTAATGGACTTTGCCAAAGCGGAATTCAATTCCAAAGAAAATCAAGAAGCCCTAGAGGATAAGAGACAAAGAGATGCATGGTATGAGGAGCGAGAGCTCAGAAAAACAGAGCTACTTGCAGAAGAGAACAAAAGGAATGCAGAAGAGAACAAAAGGATTGCAGAACAGCAATTAGAAGAGAAAAAGTTGCAACAAGTTACAGAAGCAGCAAAGCTTGCACATGAAAAAGAATTAGAAGAAAAAAAGCTTGCACATGAAAAAGAATTAGAAGAAAAAAGTTTGCACGTGAAGAGAACAAAAGGATTGCAGAACTGCAATAAGAAGAAAAAAAGCTTGCCCATGAAGAGAAAATGGCGACTTTACGTATTGAAGAACAAAGAGTGCAACATCAGAGTAGACAAAATGACGACTCTGAACATAGAGGTTCCTCTAGCAACCACAATAGCGGTTTTGTTAAATTTCGTTTGCCTGTGTTTAAGCCAGAAATAGACGATATTTCGTCCTTCTTACAACGCTATGAAAATGTTTGTGAAGAAAATAATCTTGATAGGTCTCATTGGTGTACAAGATTGATGGATTTCATGACTGGTGAATCCTTAACGGCTCTGTGCCAATTGGACGGGCCGAATAGACACAATTATGAGGCTGCTAAAACATTATTATTAAAACTGCATCAGTTTAACGCTGAAGGGTATCGTATGAAGTTCAAACATATGATTCCCGAATCTGGTAAAGATTTTACACAGTTTGTAGCTGCAACTCGACTAACATTTAATAGATGGATACAACTTTCTGGCATTGAAGAGAATTATGAGGGCCTTAAGGACTTATTATTGCGAGACAAAGTCGTGTCTTCTGTAAGCAGACCACTGCGAGAATATCTACAGGAAAGGAAGCCGTCGAGTTTGAGTTCAATGGAGGAATTATGTAGACAATATTGTACGGCACATCCGGAGTTTGTGTCAGTAACAACACTATTAAGGAAGCTTTACCTGTTGCCGCAGCTACAACTTGGAACCACAACAATTATAGACAAAGATCCTACAGCTTTGATGGGAATTTCAAACCAAGCAAATTCAATAACTCACAACCATATAGAGGTAGACAACCATATAGGAACCATTCACCCCAAAACAGAGGTAATTTCCAACAAAACTCAGGAGAGAAAAGGAATGATAATTTTGGTAACTATAATAAGAATTGGAATAACTGGGGACCCAATAATCAAAATTATTCATGTCGGAATAGGTCACAAGACTATAAAAATCAAGGAAACAACAATAGGAACCAAAGAAATAATGACAGGAGTCAAAATAACTCTTTTTACAATCAGAGACATAGATCACGCTCTAGAAATAATGCATATTCGAACTACCATGCCAACTCAGCACACACTGCTGCTACACCTGAGAATGCGCAGGACAACAATGTTGTTAATCATTCAGCTTCATGTTGTTCGTTTGACTTTGATACTGCTTCACAGTGTCCAGATTGCCAAACTTTATTCCAGCCTAATGTGACTTCCTTGTTAAAATGTGGTCATCCGCTACCAGCATTTACTGCTTCATCAGCACATGATGGCACAGGGGCACTACAGCTTCATAGAGGCTTATTGAATGGCACTCAAGTTACAGTACTCTGTGATTCTGGTTGCACGACTGTCGGAGTGAGACAGTCATTAGTACATCCGTCTCATGCAACGGGTGACTTTGTTAAATGTGTAACTTTTGGCAGGACAGTTGAATTTTATCCCACAGCCGTTGTGGATATTCACTCACCATTTTTTACAGGCAAGGTTAAAGTGTGTTTGTTAAGAAGCCCAATAGCGGATGTCACACTTGGCCGGATACACGGCAGCAATGATTGCTCACCCGAAGAAATTGTTCAATGGGAACATCAAAATTTAACAACTGCTGCTGCAGTTACTACGCGTGCCCAGGTCAAGGCACCAAAGGAAAATGATGATACCAATCCTGGAACTCAGGACAATTTTCACGTACACTCTGATATAGACAAACAGTCCTTTATCAAACTTCAAAGAGAAGATGACTCTTTGAAGAAATTCTTTAGATTAGTCAGAGATAATGATGATGTGGATGATAGTTTGTCATCCAAACAGTGGTATACACTTAAAAATGATGTACTGGTTAGGAATTTTAAAGATTCATCTTTAATTAGACATCAGGTGATGGTTCCCCAAAAACTTCGTCCGTATATTTTACAACATGCACACGATTCTCACTGTGCTGGCCATATGGGCTACTCTAGGACACGTTCAAGAGTTTTGTCCTCTTTCTTTTGGCCGGGAATTTCCAGAGACACCTCCATATATTGCCGCTCTTGCGTTATTTGTCAAGAGGTAAAATCAAGAGGAGCCTATCATACGGCCCCGATTCAGGCGTGTGATATACCTGTATGCCCCTTTGAGAAAATGGCCGTAGATATTATCGGTCCTTTACCTGTTATGTCCGCTAGAGGACACAGGTATGTACTCACATGTATTGACATGTGCACTCGATGGCCCGAGGCCATACCTCTTAAGAACATCACAACTAATGACGTCGCTGATGCTCTTTTCTTGATTTTTTTCTAGACTTGGTTTTCCTAGAAAACTTCTTTCAGATCGAGGTACCCAATTTGTATCTGACACTATGACTGCTGTTATGAAACGCCTCAATATCGACAAGTCTCTCAGTAGTGTTTACCATGCGATGAGCAATGGCATGGTGGAACGCCTTAACCGGACGTTAAAGCAGGTATTGGGTAAGGTTACAGTGAAATATCCTCAAGATTGGGACAGGGTTTTACCCGCCGTACTGTTCGCATACCATGAGGTAGCGAATGAACAGACCGGTTTCTCACCTTTTGAGCTTGTGTTCGGAGCTCAACCTCGAGGTCCCATGTCACTTATTAAGGACCTACTCATAGACTCAGAGATGACTCAGGACATCCAGTCACCGTATGAATACGTCGTTAACCTCCGGCATAACATTATAGATGCATGCCAACTGGCTACAGCTTCTTCCAAGGCTGCTAAAGCAAGATCACGCCATTTCCAAAATCGCAATATACGATTACGTCAACTATTGCCTGGCGACGAAGCTTTTGTATTGCTTCCAAGGAAAGAAAATAGACTTTTAATTGCTTGGAATGGTCCATATAAAGTGTTGTCATGCATTTCTGATGTTGACTACATCTTAGAGATAAAAGGGAAAAGGAATTCCACACTGGACCGGAACATCTTCAAGCCATCTTTCAAGCAGTTGATGAGCACCCTAGGCCTGCTACTCACTACTCTGCACTATCGGTAATTCAGGAAGAAGAATTGTCTTTTCAGGATGTTCCCATGAACTTACCTGTCTTTCCTCTTCAATCGACTGAGACATGGAAGGATATCGCTATTTGTCCAGCTTTGTCTTCTGAACAACATTCCCAAGTCTCTAGTCTTCTACAATCTTTTCCAGATGTTCTCACAGACATCCCAGGTGGTATTTCAGTCATTTCGCATGACATCATCCTTACAGATGATCGACCAGTTCGTCTACGCCCCTGTCCTGTCCCTATTCACTACCAGCACCAGGCTGAAGAAGGATTAAAACAAATGCTTAATTTAGGAATTATAGAACCTTCTAACGCCCCTTACTCATCACCTATGGTCATCGTTCGTAAGAAAGACAAGAATATCAGATTGTGTGTAGATTACCGGAAGTTGAATAACATCACATTCTTCGATGCTGAACCCTTACCCCTACTTGAGAATCTTTTGTCTCGTCTCGCCAAGGCTCTTTTCTTTACTAAAATTGACCTTACCAAGGGATACTGGCAAGTTCCTTTGACTGACAGAGCTAAACCACTAACTGCCTTTGCTACACAACGGGGTCTTTATCAGTGGAATGTGATGCCTTTCAGACTTATGAACGCCCCAGCTACGTTTGTCCGTATGATGAGAAAAATTTGCGCTCATCGGTCCGATATAATCACATACATAGATGACATCTGTCTATTCAGTTCCACTTGGGAGAAACATTTCTTAGGTTTACATTCTCTTCTGGACACTTTGCGTCTCCATCACCTAACAGCCAAGCCCTCAAAGATCTTTATAGCCTTTGAGGAAATTTCATTCTTGGGACATAAGGTGGGTCACGGTTGTCTTCAGACCGTGCCACAGAATGTTTCCAAAATTCTAAAATTGTCTGTACCCACTACTAAGAAGCAAGTTCGTAGTCTTCTCGGCTTAATTCAGTATTATAGTAGATTTATACCCAACTTGTCTTCAGTCACTGCAGACCTCTCTGCCTTGCTAAAAAAAAAGGCTTACCGAACCACGTGCACTGGACACCGGAGTGCCAGGCTGCGTTAAATTATATTTAAAAAATGTTTTCTGTGCCACCTATTTTGAGGTTACCAGATACAAATCTGACTTATTATCTCTGCACAGATGCTAGTTCAAAAGGTATCGGTGCATCACTGATGCAAGAGTTCGAGGGAAGATTGCATCCAACCCTCTATATATCCAGAAAGCTCACTGATGCAGAAAGGAAGTACCCAGTTATAGAAAGGGAGCTGCTGGCTGTTATCTGGGCGGGAGTCAAGCTGGAGCGGTATTTGTTGGGTGCCCCATTCATAATCCAATCAGACCAAAAATCCCTTTCCTCATTGAAGAAGGCAAATCACAAGAACCTGAAACTAGCCCGTTTCGCCATCCTACTCCAACCGTTTCAGTATGAAATCAATGCAATACCAGGGTCTGCAAATGTGGTCGCAGATGCTTTATCGAGATGCCCACAGCTCGAACCTGAAGGTTCATATTAACTTAGTTAATCGACTTCATATTACACATGTGTAAAGTCATGTTGTTAATCCACTTGAAGTCACTATGATAAGAGCGGTGAATATATGAACACTAAGTTGATTTCCAAACCATTCATATTAACATTTGTGATTTACATGACTTTGAGATAATCATTATTCACTTTAACTAGTGGTACAATGAACAGTATTATACTACTTGCAGACACGAACAATTTCCAACTACAACATCATGTTATTATTCTGGAATGCACATTCACATTAATTAAGATTTCTATACTAATGCTAGAAATCTAGTCCTGACACGGATAGTTTGGAGTATGATTATATTATTGCAAGTTTGTTTTGGACATTACTTGTCTTGCCACAACGTACAAAGGTACTTAGAGCAGAATAATTAAGTAATGAAATAATTATGTTAATTAGTTATACTTGCGTGCTTGTACTATTTTTTTCTCTCTTTCTCTTTTGAGAGATATTCATGTACTTTAGCTACATTAATGTCATATCGTATTGCTTTATATCTTATTTGATTCATGTCATGTGTGAATTGCGTCTACGCGTCATTTGAGGATTTTTGACAGCATTGTTAGTTGGAGATATAACCTTCTAAATTTTTAAAAAAAAATTATTATTCATGCATTTTGAATTTTTGATTTGGATTTTTTGTTTTTATTTTATTTTTTATATCTCATAGGAGCCGCGCTAGTGTAGTGGTTACCACACCGCTCTGGCGACCGGGTGATCCAGGATCAAACCCGGGCGACGGCATTTGAGGATTTTTCGTCGACCGGGATTTGGACTGGATTAACTCGAGACCTGGCGAGTACATTTGAAGGAGTGTCGTCGACCAGGGATTGGCGGCTCCTGAGCCGACCCAGCTCTAATGGGTACCTCCGAAATCGGCGAGTATCTGCCTGAATGGCGAGGGACACCTGTCTCTGTACAAGAAAAAAGGGATACTCACGTAAAATCAATGTCAGGCTAGACATTAATAATAACCTGAGATTTCACCTCGAGTATTAGCGGGCGTACGAAAAAAAAAAAAAAAAAATCTCATACCATTTTCATATATGCATGCTATATCTTTGATATGTTTATTGTAAACTCACAGTGATCATACATTTATGTATTCTTTTGTTACATCATTGGAATATCGACTGCATATGACTTGTTACTTATTCACATACGACTGTTTATGACTGATGACAAATTCGTCTAGCATGTTATTTAATAATAAGTTACATTATGCAGACTGACTGCGACTAGATTATTTTTGATATGGCTCAATATTTGTGATATGATATATTTTGGCCAATATTTCCGCATAGGAAATATTTGAATTGAAAAAAAAATATATATTTGTTTTTTTTTACTCCGCGAAGGGGGTGATATGTTAAGGATAGATTTGTGATGCAGATAAAATAGTGTGGTATGTTACTACACGCTAGCACATTTCCATTTTTATGTGAGGAATTGCTTCCGTCTTTGTGTTGCGTCCGAGAGAGATGTAATTTTTCGAGCTCCGGGATAATGGAGAATGATATATAAATATACCTTGCGGCATTGTTGATTTTCGGAGGCCGCCACGTTATGTGCAAGATGGTTCATGAACTTATCTAGAAGTTCATACCATAATTTACTACAAGTGTAACTTTGAGATATGAGGCAACTAACATTTTTGTTTGCCCTGATTTGTGTCTGCAGCATTACTTTGGTTTTCGTGGATTGTCCGAACCTTTAGTACAACGGCCAAGATTGAGTGGAGATGAGAGGAGTGTATTATTATTATATTATTGCCACTTAAAGATGCCTAACGATTGAAACTTATTGACTGACCAGAGATAATCTGCTACGCTTATCCATTGCCATGTACTTTTGATGTTTTTATGGACGTCATTGTGAAGTGACTTTATTTATTAAATGTCAACCATGTTTCCCGTGGACCTGTTCACCTACCGGCTTTTGTTATGTATACAGACCCTAATGTCCTGAAAGAACACCTGCTATTATTCGCGTATCCATGCATGATCCTCTAATTTATCCCAACGTAACACTTATCTTATGAAGACAGATCTCACATGTTGTGAGTGTGTATGTGTCTGTCTGTCTGATGAAGACAGTTCTTATAGGTTGTGTCCATTAATCTGTCTGTCTGTCTATCTTATGAAGATAGATCACATAGAATGCATGCATTTGTCTGTCTTATGACATATATAATTATACATATATGAATATTCATGTGTATGTGTGTGTTTAGTACAAACAAACATGTATATTTGAGAGTGGAAATGTAAAGGTGCAATCACTGAGTGCATGAGTTTAGTATGGATGCAAAGAAAAAACAACTACATCATCAAAGTAGCCTTAATAAATACATATAATATATATATAGTTCAAACATTAATAATATATTTTTTTTTTAAATTAATGCACTGTAAAATATTTTCAACAAAAGAAATAAAATGAAACTGAATGAACTTGTACACTGTATATACATCACTTGTAGCTTCTGCTTTAGCAATTTTCTAAGGCACTGAAAAATTTTGAACAATTCTCATAGGTAGGTAAGAGTCTAAATGTTGGTATGTCAGCTTCACACTGAACATAATGACACAGAATGTTTTGAGGGTAAAATCTTTCATCAGCCATAACAATAAAAGAAAATGCTAATTAAATAAACAAAATGTATATATATACAAGAGCTAACAACACAAGTTACATATATAAAAAAGAAACTCCTTTACTTTTATGGATGAGACCAGCTCATTAGGAGTTTTCACTTTCAGACTGTTGAGCACCCATTCTATAAAATGAACAGTATTTTATGCAACAATTCTTTTTTCAATGGAAGTAAAAGGAAGAGAGTTGTGGTTTTACAGAAGAATGTTAAAAATACCATGGACAGCTAGAAAGAGTAATGAGGATGTCCTGAAAGAGGCCAAAGCACAAAGGAAGCTTCTTCCTCATGTTAGAATGAAGCAATCCACATTCCTTGGGCATAGTTATGAGAAAAAGAAAGCTAGAATATATCATAACAGGAAAGATGAAAGTAAAAATTGACAGAGGATGACAAAAAGAGCAAATACTGGATAATGTGACTTCATGGCATGGAAATAAGTCAATAGAATTGATAAATAGTACTAGAGACATAAAGTAGTGGAGAGACATGATCATTTACACCACCAGGCATGGCACTTGAAGAAGAAGTCTGACGAAAGCCCATCATCCACAGTCTTTATGGACTCACACTTTCTACCTTTTTTCTCCCCTTATCCCCAAGTTGGATGTTTTTTAAAATTAGGTACCCCATTTAATCTGTTCTGTGGTGGGAACTATGGGTTATGTTTATGATATTTTGTGTGATTCTTAAACAGTGTCAATCTGCTGGTTTCTTGCTTTGTTCCATACGATGTTTAGGCCATTTGATACAGTTTCGTTAAAGGCAAATCCTGATAAGGACTAATAGCCCAATATTAATCCATTTGTGCTTGTCACCTACTCAGTTTCTGTCTTTACTTCCTGTTTCTACTTATACAATCCTCTTCCTTGATCTATGCACGATTTTGAATTTTGTCAGTGAGGACAGGAAGCAGGCACTTGTAAAATTATCTGTTTAAGATGCATTACTTCTAGGATGCTTTTTGTCCTCGTTTCCTTCATTCATTACATACATTCTTGTGTAATAAACAATATACACTAATGTTCTTTTTTTCTGCGTTTTTCCTAACATACTTCTAACATACCATCCACATGTGACATGTAAACATCTTGATTTTAACTCAAGCTTAAATGGGTTTTAACTACCCAGTCATTTTAACATAAAAGAAAAAAATCAATGAAAATGTTACACTTGATCAAGAATTAAATCATCATGGATATTCTATGCATACAGAAGAACCCTAGGCAGTTACTGAAACATAAGGATCAGCAAAAAAGCTAAAAAGAGTAAATAATAAGTCTTTCATTATATTTTTTATCCATATCTATAATTCTGGTGTGCATTGTACTCTGAAAAAAAAATAAACATATAATACCAACAGGGTGGTGTTTCATTTTTGTGCTAATCTAAATCTGAATATTTGCCTTTGTGTTTTTGATTTTTTAATAACATTACTGCATAACACATATTTTCTCAAATATTTTAAATATAATTTTTAGCATATTATCATATTAACAAACACCAGAACTATCAAACTATATGGTTAAGTTTGCTTCTTGTTTAATAGCGATACTGTATGTGAATATAGAGCAAGCTACAGAAAAGAAAAAAAAATAAATAAAACAGAAATTTTTTTTTTTATTTGATAAAATAAGAATTCCATTAACTAATTAGCAATATATAAATGTAAGCTGCAAACAATTTTTTTAAAATTATTGTAAATGTTACACATTTGGATTTGATTAGTAAAACTGACATTTTCATTAGCTTACGTATTCATATTCATATGTCGAACTAGCAGTGTTTTCATAAATTTCTTCTTCAGAAAAGCTGATCTTAGCAGAGGCTGAGGATATACCATACTCATTCTCTTGAAGATGAGATCCATCTCTGTCTAAATGACTATATAGATCACTATTGTAGTAGTCCTCCTGCTCCTGGCTGGAGGGGGAAAAACGAGCACTGCCTTCTGATACCTTCTTTAATTCTTTGTATCTAGGTTCATTATTTTTACCAGAACCGGCTTGTTTAATCTTGGTATATGATAACAGTGAGAAATTTACTGGTTCTATGTAGTGACTATCTGCACCACTGTGACTTGCCTGACCTGACTGACTTTGCTTTGAAATAGTTTTAGCTGCAGAATTGTTACTTCTCTTCTGTTCTTCATTAACGTGCCGCTCCCCTACCATTCCACTTTTCTCATCTTTTTTCTTGAGCTGGTTCTGAATCTGATTAACTTGAATAGAGAGGCAATGTGTTATCTTCTCTCCTTCCAATGTAAAGAATTTGAATTTGCCTTCACCAGTACTACATCGACTACCAGCATGCAAAAAAAATGTTTGTGGACTGAAACCAAAGTTTCTTATCCCACACAGCGGCCAGTGTGTTATTTCTTTGTCTGAATCAGGTTGAAGAAGCTGTACGACGCCAAACCCTACTCGTAGTTTGTACATACCTGTGAACCCCTGTCGCTGACAGCCTTCAGTTTTGTCTGCAGTAACAAGGAAAGTGCGCACCACTGAAAGATATTTCAAATGATAAGAGTTATAGCAATATATATATATATATATATATATATATATATATATATATATATATATATATATCTATATATATATATATATATATATATATATATATATATATATATATATATATATATATATATATATACACACACACACACACATACGCACGTGCGCATGCATGCACACACACATACATATTAAAATCTTTATTCTCCTTAAAATACATGGACATATGATATAATAAAATACAACATACCATACAGAACATTAGAATTATCAAAAGTGCAAAAAAATGTCTCCAGTATAGTACTATGGGTGTTTTTTTAAAGGTGCGTACGTATTCACACACCTATATACACACAGATACAAACATTCCACAAACCCGTAGTGATCAAATGATAATTGTCCACTACCATTCGGCTGTGTATTTGATACGAGTACATCCACATAAGCAGTCTAGATTTAGAACCTCAACAACTATTTGTGTTTATAATTTGATAACAGGTATGGATAATATAAGTATGAAATACTTGTATATTTAAAATTATTTGATCCATATAATAAAACTTTTTAACAAAAAATTAAATAAACAAGCACTAAAAAAGGATATGCTGATGCTAAAATAAGGAATTGACAATAAATAAACAACTACTTTTCAATTGCTCAGCTTGGTTGCCTGTTTGTAAATATTTTTTTAAATCAGTAGATTGTTTAAAAAAGCAGAAAGAAATAAAAAGCATTAAAGAAATAAAACAAAATATGCATTCAGATTATCCAGAATTGCTAATGTGGATCTCAGAGGAGGCTAAAAATAGAACAGAACTACTGCTCCTTCAAGCATGTCATAAGTGGCAACTAACAAGAAGTTGTACATGGGGCTGGCAACATCATCATGTACATTAAATTGTTACAGAAACCATAAATATAAAAGTACATGAAGTTTTTTGGTGCAGATTGTCATTAGGATGCTAACGGCAGTGATGTCCCCATGCTCCTTAAGGTAAGCAACAGAAGAATGAATAATTATGTAACATACTGAGAGTGACAATATCTGGCACAGATGATGATATCAGATGCCAAACATGCATGACATAATTTACATTAGAATAAGCAAAATCAGGAAATTAAATACAAAAAGTTAAAAAAAAAAGGATAAAAGGCACTGGATTAGTTTTACAAATCAACATCAGATTAGAAGTCCTGCTGCTCAGTAGCAACAAACTCTCTCCATTTTGCTCAGTTAATGGTCATCCTACATGTAGTGCCCCAATTCTGATCCACGCTTTTCATTTCAGTCTCCACAGTTCTCTGCCAAGTTGTTTTTGGTCAGCCTCTCTTTCGCCTTTCTTCTGGGGTCCATAGCATATGAGTTCTGGTGCCGGTATCATGGCCAACCCAATTGCAGTGTCTATCCACTATGATAATGTGCATATTTTCTTGCTTGCTCAGAGTAAGTAGTTCTTGGTTGGTGAGATATTCGGCCCCAAAAATTAGGAGAATTTCCCCTAGGCAGGATGTATGGAAAGAGGACAGTTTTGATGTTTAGTTTTCTGTCACCCTTCAACATTCAGCATCACACATAAGTACAAAAAGTAAGAATTCATATGTGTTCTTAATTCATTGTTTGTGCTGTATTGGGAAGATGTAGACGTTATTTAGACTAGCAAAGGCTATTACTGGCTTTATGCTCTTTGTTTTTGCATGTTCCATCATCTGGTGTTACTGTGCATCCCTCTCTTCTGATAACATGCCCAAAAACATGGACTTCTTATTTTATATGCCTGTAATACACTTTCTTTACTGCATTGACCTCACTTAGGACATTGTCATTAATCTATTTAGCTGATCACATGATTCTTCAGGACATTGTCATTAATCTATTTAGCTGTTCACATGATTCTTAACACTCTTCAGTAAAACCACATTTTTCGTAGCCTCTAATGATCTTCTTTTTTCTTTACTGCACTGTCAATGATTCACCAGGATAAGCTCTATGTAGGCCTAATACTAAAAAAGTGTCTTTGATTTGTTGCATACTGTGCCTTTCATTTCATAGCACACTATCTCTTTCCCATTTAATATGATGATGGATGCTAGAGAATTATATTTCTTAGTGATGGCCATTACTTCTGTTTTCCTGATATTTAGGCTGTCATTGTCTTGTACTTTCTGTCACTACCATATCAAATAGTTCCTGTAGTTATTATTAACTATTAGCTATTAAGACAGCATCATCTGTACAACATAAGATACTTATACCACTTCTTGTGGCTGATACTCCTGGCATACCATTTACGGATATCAATGAAAAAGAGGGCAAAGTATAAAAATAATATGAAACTAGCTATGTTGTCTCAACTCATTAACCAGTAGGACTGACAATATGAGAACATAATAGAGAAGTAGTGTATCACTGTATATGTTTTGTTCTATTTGGTGTCTTTTTCTGCTTTAGAAAATATTATGCTGATATTAAAAAACTTAACAGATATACTATTACTTTGAATTCTTCTTCTTCCGTCCTTAGCCACCGACCGTCAAAGCAGTCAGTGGCCATTACGCCTAGTGGCGTCTTAGGGCAACAGCAGATAGGTTTTCTTTGCCATTGTTTCCCATCACGCCTAGTGGCGTCTTTAGGGCAACGGCAAATCAACCCATTTGCTGTTGTTTCCGTAATCGAAGTGACTGGCAAACGGGTGATCAGCCCGTTGTTTACTTTGAATACATTGTGTATAATACATCAACAGAGTTCAGATTAAAAAAAAAAAATAAAACTAATAAAGATACAAGTATTAAGACTGAAAAAAAGTTCATGAATTGGTAAAATACCTGAGAGTTTGAACGTGTGTTCTGAGGTTAGTACTAATGTCTGTATTACTGTTGCATCAATATATATAATATATAAGCTGAACATACACAACAGTTTTCTGAAAAGAAACTTTTTTCACCATAATCCACTCACCATCTCTGACCAGGTGACTGCTGTCCATTTTGTTACAGATTCCTAAGCAAAATATCTTTTCCACTTATACGCAGAAGATCACTGTTAAAATTCACAGCACTTTCCAAATGAAAGTAAAAACGATGTAGTGTTTGTGGCTTAAACTTCAAAGCTGAGTGCAAGCAGTCTGCTTCTCCAGTACAGTTTTCTTGCATGGGAAATGACCCATTTTGGTTTTATCCTGTGCAAATGTACATAAAAGAAAATACAAATCCTATCATTGCATGCAATGCATTAGAAGTTGCTGTATTTCTGTCTGAAATAAGTAAGAAAATAATTGATATTTGGTGCTGCTGCATTAATCAAACATGAAATCAAAGACGCTAAAAAAATGTATCTTTGGAACAATTTTGTTATGAAAGAAACTCAAAAGTGATTTTCCCCTTTGATCACTCTAAAACAAAGAAACAATAGAAGTAATCAACAGTGGAACAGTGTTGCAGTATGAACTTACTGAGAATTTACTGCTGATAAGACTTGCTCAAATAACTAATAAAGACACCATGGGTCTTGGTAAAGCTCTATTTTGAAAATAGAAGAAGTTAATGTATTATGTTAACATAATTTTTAAAAATAATTTTTTGAATTCATTTTTGTTCAAACCACAAATGAGCTTAATAGTATGATCCAATATTAAAATTAACACACCTAGTTTAACTCATAATCCTTAAGTCAAGTAACACAGCACATAAACAGTACTTGTAACAGTTACTAATCAAATAGCTTATTTAGCTCTCAAAGGACATGAGACCAGTATTCTGGACCTATTATCCCATGTGCTCTTGATGGGATGCGTGTTTTTAGGGCCGGTATATTTGAACTAAGTTTTTGATTCATTTTGTCTCAATTTTACATGTCATTAATTGTCATTTAATTTTCTTTAAAACTATATTTAAAATTATCATACTTTTTTTTTTTAAAAACTTAAAAAGAACAGACCCTTAAACTTTAACAATATATAAAACTCAAAGCAACAGAAAATACCTTGCACCAAACATGGGAAAACCACCAACTTCTTAAAGGGAAGGAGCTACAGTAAAATGTTATTTTCCTTTAAAAAAACAATGACCTAAAGCAATAATAGATATGCACAACAAAAGATCTGATAGCAGAGTGCCATTGGTTACCATAGACACAGTGACCATATTTGATTTTAATGCTATATTTCAATTTACTAAGGCATTTAAAAAAACAAAAATATGAGTTATATGCACCAAATTTGGAGTGGATGTTGATCATTGTATTTTAAAACTTTCACCCAAATACATTTTTAATAACAATAAGAGATGGAGGGCAATAGAATTTCATGAAGAGTTACAGACTTTAAATTTAGCAAAAATGTTACATCATTTGCAATAATTTGGATAACATAACACAAGCCTATTCTGAAACAAGTTTTAAAATGTAATGAAAAATTATCTAATATCTCTAAGCTTTCTGTCCTAGTGTGTGTTCTTATCTGTATGAGCGTAGGTATTTATTTTCCCACCATTTTACACCCGACACCTGTTTCCTCTGCTCTGCCATGGGAAATAGTTCATGTTTCTATCATCACTGCTGACAGAGCAAATGCCGACTTCAGACTGTTTTGTTAAATCTAATGACTCTTTCTCACATCCCAGATATGCGACACAAATGCACTTCTACAAATATTCTCATAAACAAAAAATACAGAGCTATTAATCACAATGTTTCTATGTCCCATTCACACGCATTGGTGTTCAGTGCTTAAGGTTAAAATCAAATTCCTTTTCCTAAATGTAATTAACATCAATCAACATTACATTCCTTTCTCTTGATTAATTTGTATTTGTCCTAAAACGACCTCGAGGTGTGAAAACCATTCTATAAAATTTCACATCCATCATCACACATTGTTTATGCTTAGCGTGAAAGGTAGAGGGCAATGTTTGTATTTATCGGTTTTCCTTACCAAGCTATCATAAGTTTAATTGTAAATTGTAACGTATACATAAAATGCTGTCTCAAACGAGAATAACGCTCCAGGTGGAGTATTTGTAACGTATATATTAAAACTGTAAGAGGAGCATGGTGTACACTGCTACACCAGCTTAATATGATGCCTTCTTTTCTCTTGTGATATCCCATAGTTTTTGTTTTCGAGCTGCTTATGACTGTAATATGAATGCATTAAAGTACGAACCACACATTGTAATATAATGCGAATCTTGACATGTACGATATTCTGTAAATAAACATGGCTACAAACTGAACATGCTTTTACTGAGTGCCTTCTGAAACATGTGTGTGCTTGTGTAGATGACGAGGTAATGCTTATATACATACATCATAACATTACATGGTGGCAGCGGTCGATACCGGACTGACGCAAAAAACAGCTACACGATAACACGTGAGTACAGTATTCGGCTAATTTTCGTCATCGAGGTCAGCCATGGCGGCGAAACAATATCGCAACGCACCGCAAATGAGATTCGCCGGTAAAGATGATAAGAGTGAAGCTTTCTTGTTATGGCGCCAACGCATAGATCTATATTCCAAGACCACTGGTCTGGAAGGACAAACCCTAACTCCATATATCCTAGAAGCATTGGACGATGAAGGTTTGAAAATTTACAACAGTTTTGCTACCGCCATGCCTGTGGAGTCGGCGACAGACCCCGCAGCCATATTGGACGAATTTGAAAAACGTCTGATAATAAAGCACACGAACTTTAGAGCGGCAAGATTAGAACTTCACCACCTGCGACAGAAACCTGGTGAAAGTCTAGATGATTTTTTCACTCGCATCAAGGAGAAAACAAGTGTATGCAAATTTAACAAAGAAGAAGAAAAAGAGCGAATTATCGAACAGATCCTTCTCAGCACACCAATGCCAGAGTTCCAGAAATGGATACTGAGCCAGAGTGATACACTAACTTTACAACAACTTCTGGATGAAGGCAGGAAACACGAGGCACAAGCACTAAACATTAAACAAATTCAGCAAGGTACATTAGCAGCCCAGGTGGATGCAGTGAAAAGCTATAAACCTAGACACAACAAAGCAACTGGTTCGAAGCAACAAGAAAAACACAACACAAACAGAGGTGCTATGTGTAAATGTTGTGGCCTAAACCACATACAAAACCACTGTCCAGCTAAAGACTCTACATGTCATTACTGCAGAAAGAGGGGCCACTGGATAAAATTATGTTTCAAGAGGAAACAAGACAGTGCTCAACACAACCTTCACAGCAGAGAGTCATCAAAACAAACACACTTTATGATGACTGAGGACCTTGACTCCAGTGAAGAAAGTGATCCTTCCACATTTGATACTGTGAAGATACTAACTTTCAGTAATGAACCAAAGAGAACGCAGGCTTTCTGCAAGGTACAATTCCGAATACCAGGAATTAAAAGGCACAAAGAAAGATATATTCGGTTCAAGATAGACACAGGTGCCCAGGTAACACTCTACCCTTAAGAATATTCAGACAGATCATGCCTGACAAGGTGGATGAGCAAGGATTTCCCACAAGGGATGTAAAAAGTAGGAGTGGCAGGACAAAGCTAAGAGCTTACAATGGAACAAGTATAGACTGTTTCGGAGCAGTAACACTTGAATGTTTATACAGAGACTCTGAATGGACATCGTCAACATTTTACTTGGTAGATGTTGAAGGACCTGCAATTTTGGGTTTACCAATGTGCGAAAAGCTGAGTGTGGTAACTATTAACAACATTAAAGCTGACAAAAAAGAACATCTTACTCTACACGTCACTGGAGTAGATGACCTTAAACAGCGATTCCCAGAACAGTTCGACAGAATAGGCAAACTTCCAGGAAAGGCAAGATTCTTTTTAAAAGACAACGCTGAGCCAAAGATAGACCCACCTAGAAAGTATCCTATACATGTTAAACAGAAACTTGCCACAGAACTAGAAAAGATGGTGCAGAATGATGTTATTAGAAAGGTTGAAGAGCATTCTGATTGGTGTAGTAGTATCACAACCGTTCTGAAGCAGGATGGTTCTCTTCGGGTTTGCCTTGACCCAAAACACTTAAACAACAGTCTAAAGCGCTGTCCACACAAAATGCATACAGTGGAAGAGATAACTCACAGATTCCACAATGCCAAGTATTTTTCTAAACTAGATGCTGTACACGGAAAGAGGAGTGTTGAGATAGCAGAGGAAAGTCAACTCCTTACAACTTTTCGAACACCATTCGGCAGATATTGTTTCAAGAGACTCCCATTTGGTTTGAATGTATCACAAGACATCTTTCAACAGAAGATTGACAACATTGTTGAGCAATGTTCTGGTACAGTGGCTATTGCGGATGACATTGTAGTCTGCGGTAGGTCAGAACAAGAACACGACCTTAACTTGATGCATGTAGCACAGGCCAATGGGCTAACATTCAACAGCAAAAAGTGTACAATTAAGGCAACGGAGATACAATTTTTTGGATTGCTGTACACCCAGAATGGTGTAAAACCAGACCCTAAAAAGGTTGAAGATATTCATGACATGCCAACACCAGCTACAAAGAAGGAACTGCAACAATTCTTAGGTGCTGTCAATTTCCTAGCACAATTCATACCAAATTTGTCAGCTGCTGCAGAACCTTTGAGATCTCTACTACAGAATGAAACTCCGTATGAATGGTCAGAAGACTACCAACACATATTCAACCACTTGAAGACCCTCATATCATCTGATGCATGCTTGAAATACTATGACATGCAAGCACCCACTTTTCTCATGGTTGATTCCAGTCTGAAAGGCCTAGGAGCAGCACTTTTGCAACCAGACAAAAATCCTGAAGGACACTGTGCCAAAGAACTTCGTCCTGTAGCTTACGCAAGCAAATCATTAAGTTCTGGCGAAAAGAAACTTGCAAACATTGAAAGAGAAATGCTAGCTGTACGTTTTGGAATCAAACGCTTCCACACATTTCTTTTCAACCGCCCATTTACAATTCTCTCAGATCACAAGCCACTTGAGATGATTCATAAAAAAACCAATAGCTTCAGCACCACCACGACTACAAGCTCTGTTATTGGAAACACAAGGTTATGATTTTAATATTCAGTATATCCCAGGAGAGGATATAGGTCTTGCAGATGCTCTCAGCAGACTACCAAACCCCAACAAGACAGCAGATCTTACCCCAAACATCAAAGTTGATTTTGTCAAGTTTAGCGATAATCGGCTTGAACACATCAGAGAAGACACAATGAGAGATCCTATCCTTAACTCTCTCAAAGAACTGATATACCATGGATGGCCAAGCTCTATCAGGGAAGTTCCAACACACATCCGTCCATACTACTCGATGAGGGACGAGTTAAGCATCGAAGATGGTCTGATCCTTAAAGGAGATCGCATTGTTGTACCAGAAACACAACGCGATATCATCCTTAAACAGCTCCATAATAGTCACCTTGGTATTGTGAAGACACAACTGAGAGCAAAGAAAGATGTTTACTGGCCACAGATAAACAAGGACATAGAAACACTATGTAAAAACTGTTCAATTTGCCAAGAACATGCAAATAGGCAGTGCAGAGAACCTCTCATACCATCAGACATACCATTGAGCCCTTGGAGCATTATAGGAACTGATATTTTCTCAATCGACAATAATGACTATCTTATTATTGCCGATTACTACAGCAAATTTCCCATCATTGAGAAACTTCCACAACCCTCACCATCAGCTGTTATTGCAGACATTACAAAGAAGTATTGCAGCATGTTTGGCATCCCAGATGAAATTAGATCAGACAACTGTCCACATTTCTCAGGTCAAGCATACAGAAACTTCACTAAGGACTGGAAGATCAAACACACAACATCATCACCTAGATACCCTAAATCTAATGGTTTCATTGAGAGACAGATACAAACTATCAAGTCAATCATGAAGAAAACAAGAACAGAGGATGTACACCTAGCACTCTTGAGATGGAGAACAACACCGGTAGACAGTAAGATCGACAGTCCAGCAGAACTTATGTTTGATAGAAGAATTAAAGACCTCCTACCATCTAAGGTCCACTTCCGTCCACAACATAGAGACAGCACATATGATCAATTTCAGCATCGTCAGCAAGTTCAGAAATCCAACTATGACAAATGTGCTAAAGACTTACCACCATTATATCCTGGTCAGCATGTGACTACCTACAACCACAACAATGACACATGGTCAAAAGCAACAATCATTTCCAGAAACCCTGAACCCAGGAGCTCATACTTTAAGACCAGACAGCAGCAGCAACCTCCTGAGGCGAAACAGAGTGGACATAAGAGAAATCCCACAGAATACAACAGAACAGAGAATTCCCATGCTTTCAACAGACAATGCAGTAACTCCAGACCTTGGTGCCCCACAAAACCAACAAGCGCCAAGGCCGAAATCACAACCAACTCAAGCTAAACCAGGGACTTCCGCAGAACCACCAGCACTTTACACCACTCGTTCTGGCCGTACAGTGACACCTCCCAGCCGATACAGACAGTGACATATATACTCACACTGAGCATTACACATACTTATCCTTTCTCACATGAAACATTTCGTTGGAAATGTTTGCACACATTTTTTTTTCAAAAAGGGGGGATGTAATATGAATACATTAAAGTACGAACCACACATTGTAATATAATGCGAATCTTGACATGTACGATATTCTGTAAATAAACATGGCTACAAACTGAACATGCTTTTACTGAGTGCCTTCTGAAACATGTGTGTGCTTGTGTAGATGACGAGGTAATGCTTATATACATACATCATAACATTACAATGACCATCCCTCTCTTCTCCAGTTCTTCCTTCCAGACTTGCAGGTTGAATTGAAGATGTGCCTCTGATTTAGCAATCAGGGCAACATCATCAGTAAATGCCAGCTCTGAAATACAGACCTGTCTCATTTTCCAGTACCTCACTGAATACTTTCTTTTCCTCTCCTTACATGCCTTGATGCCATCGTCCATGAGGAGTATGAAAAGATAAGGTGACAGGATATCACCTTGTCTTACATCAGGAGTGGGCCTGAGCTCTTCTGACTTATGGTTTGCCATCCTCACATAATTTCTGCAAGACTTGTAGAAGCTCTGTATAGCATGAATCAGAGGTGCTGGAATGTTCTTCCTTGCCAAACAGTCCCAAAGTTTGCTCCAGAGGACCTTGCCAAACACCTTTTCAAGATCTAAGAAACAAAGATGAATCTCGCTCTTATACTCAAGGGCCTTTTCACTCAGCTGTCTGAGTGTGAAGATTAGGTCTTGAGTACTTCAGTTTGCTCGGAAGCCCCACTGGACCTCATCTATTTGTGGCTTAGCCAGGCTTCTGAGTCTCTGCTCCAGGATTCTAGAGTAGATTTTACCAGGGACACTGATAAGGGATATGCCTCTATGGTTTCTACATTGTCGGTTGTCACGCTTTTTAAAAATTGGTGTTATGATGGCAATCTCTCAATCCTTTGGCATGGTCTTGTTGCACCAAGCTGCTTGTAGGACCCTCAGGAGTAATAGGTCACCTGTTGCTCCCATGTACTTAACCATTTCCGGTGTTATGCCATCATGCCCTGCTGCTTTGCCCATCTTGATTTTCTTCAGTGCTGCCTTCAGTTCTTCCATCTTTATGCCATCTTCACCACCATTGGTTTTCTCTTCTGTGCTAGTGGTTATCATTTCTGATGCTTGACCTTGCTCACCATCAAGGAGTTCTGAGAAATATTCTTTCCATCTTTCCATTACTTCCTATGGGGCAGTAAGCAATTAGCCTTACTTGTCCTTCATAAGAGGGCACTGATTTTCCTTCCTCATGATCTTTAGGGTCTTGTAGAACAATTTCTGGTTTTCTTGAGCATCTTTTTCTAGCTTTTCTCCAAATTCTTCCTAAGACTTATGTTTTGCTGCTAGCACCTTGTTCTTTACTTCTGTTCTGAGCATCACACATTCTCTATATTTCTCTGTTTTTCCTGCTATGTTTTTAGCTCCTAGGTGTTGTTTTCAAGCCTTTTCTTTTCTCTTATTTTCTCTTTATATTACTCTGTGCACCAAGGTGCCCTCTTTCTCTTCTTCCCAAGTCGGACTTGGACCACATGCTTCTGCTGCAGCTGTCTTTATGATGTCCTTGAATTTAAGCCAGAGGGTTTCCAGGTCATCAGCTTGTTCTTCTGTGTTTCTCACTGCTGTATCAATAAGCCCCTGATATCTGGTCTTAACGTCTGGCTCTCTCTGCTTGTAGGTCTTAATGCTCATTTCTCCTGTTTATTTACTTAGCTTCTTGTTAAACAATTCCTAGGCCAAGCAACTCTTTCCGTTGTTCTTTTAATTGTTAGCAGGTAGTGATCACTTCCAGTCTCTGGCCCCCTCCAGAATCTAGCATCCCGGACATAACTTGAATAAACTCTTCATAACTATGGCATAGTCGATCACTGATTTCTCATTCTTTGTTGGTTCACATCTAGTGTTTGCATGTATGCGCTTATGGGGGAGCTTTGTATTTGTAATGATCAGTTTAGCTCAGTGCAGAATCTAAGGAGTCACTTTCCACTGTCATTAAGAGTATCTTCTCCATATCTACCGATAACTCCACCCCATCTTACTTACTTACTTAGTCGTTCCCCTTCTACCATGAGGTGTAGAGGTTTGGAAGAGAGAGCGCCAGACTATCCTATCGGCTGTCTTCCTCCTGGCCTGGTTACATTCTAGTCCTCGATCCTTCAAAGATTGTCTAATGTTGTCCTCCCAGCAGACTCTGGGTCGTCCTCGGGGTCTGGATCCTTGGCTCTTTGTTTCCCATGCTTGTCGTGGTATCCGATCTTCTCCCATTCTGCAGACATGGCCAAACCATCTTAATTGGGACTGTTCTACTTGGGTCTGCAGGGGGTAGGATTTAAGGCCTTGACGTATCGTCTGGTTGCGTACCATGTCTCTTCTTGTTACTTCAACCAGCTTCCTCAGATACCTTATTTCTGAGGTTTGGATCTGGCTTTTATGGGTTGTAGTCATTGCCCATGACTCGCATCCGTATGTCAAGACTGGGACATAGGTGGAGCGGTATAAAGCCATCTTCGTTTTCTTACCAACCTCTCTCTTGCTGAGGAATCCTCGATTTATGGCCTGAAAAAGTCTCCCAGCTGCTGCTTTTCGAGTGGCCAACTCTTCTTTGATGCCTCCCTTTCGGTCTATAATAGCTCCGAGGTATTTAAAGTGGTTGACCTGCTCCAGGACCTGTTCTCCCAGCTTAATCTGATGTTTTCTTTCTTCTCGTGATATCACCATGGATTTTGTTTTAGAGCTGCTTATGACCATCCCTCTCTTCTCCAGCTTTTCCTTCCAGACTTGCAGGTTGGATTGGAGATGTGCCTCTGATTTAGCAATCAGGGCAACATCATCAGCAAATGCCAGCTCCGAAATATAAACCTGTCTCATCTTCCAGTACCCCACTGAATACTTTCTTGTTCTCTCCTTACATGCCTTGATGACATCGTCCATAAGGAGTATGAAGAGGTAAGGTGATAGGATATCACCTTGTCTTACACCAGTGGTGGTCCTGAACTCTTCCGACTTATGGTTTGCTGTCCTCACATAATTTCTGCAAGACTTGTAGAAGCTCTGTATAGCATGAATCAGAGGTGCTGGAATGTTCTTCCTTGCCAAACAATCCCAAAGTTTGCTCCAGGGGACCCTGTCAAACGCCTTTTCCAGATCTATGAAACAAAGATGCATCTCACTCTTATACTCAAGGGCCTTTTCACTCAGCTGTCTGAGTGTGAAGATTAGGTCTTGAGTACTTCGGTTTGCTCGGAATCCGCACTGGACCTCATCCAATTGTGGCTCAGCTAGGGGTCGGAGTCTCTGCTCTAGGATTCTAGAGTAGATTTTACCAGGGACACTGAGAAGGGATATGCCTCTATGGTTTCCACACTGTCGATTGTCACCCTTTTTGAAAATTGGTGTTATGATTGCAATCTCCCAATCCTTTGGTATTGTCTTGTTGTACCACGCTGCCTGTAAAACCCTTAAGAGTAATAGGTCGCCTGATGCTCCCATGAACTTAACCATTTCTGGTGTTATACCATCATGCCCTGCTGCTTTGCCCATCTTGATTTTCTCCAGTGCTGCCTTCAGTTCTTCCATCTTTATGTCATCTTCACCATCATTGGTTTTCTCTTCTGTGCTAGTGTTTATCATTTCTGATGCTTCACCATGCTCACCATCCAGGAGTTCTGAGAAATATTCTTTCCATCTTCCCATTACTTCCTTCGGGGCAGTAAGCAATTTGCCTTGCTTGTCCTTTATAAATTTGAGAGGGCATTGTTTTTCCTTCCTCATGTTCTTTAGGGTCTTATAGAACAATTTCTGGTTTTCTTGTGCATCTTTTTCTAGCTTTTCTCCAAATTCTTCCCATGACTTCTGTTTTGCTGCTAGCACTTTATTCTTTGCTTCTGTTCTGAGTGTCACATATTCTCTATATTTTCCCATTTGTCCTGTTGTGTTTTTAGCTCCTAAGTATTGTTTCCATGCCATTTTCTTCTCTCTTATTTTCTCTTTGACTTCCTCTGTCCACCAAGGTGTCCTCTTTCTCTTGTTCCCAAGTCGGACTTCACCGCATGCTTCTGCAGCAGCTGTCTTTATGATATCCTTGAATTTAATCCAGAGGGTTTCCAAGTCATCAGGTCGTTCTTCTGTGTTGCTCACCGCTGCAGCAATAAGCCCCTGATATCTGGTCTTAATTTCTGGCTCTCTCAGCTTGTAGGTTCTAATGCTCATTTCTCCTGCTCGTTTACTCGGTTTCTTGCGTGATGTTGGGCAGTTCCTAGGCTGAGCAACTCTTTCAGTTGTTCTTTTGATTGTTAGCAGGTAGTGATCACTTCCAATCTCTGGCCCCCTCCAGACTCTAGCATCTCGGACATATTTGAATGAGCTTCTCCGAACAATGGCATAGTCGATCACTGACTTCTCATTCTTTGTTGGTTCACATCTAGTGTATGCATGTATGCGCTTATGGGGGAACTTTGTGTTTGTAATGATCAGATTCTGCTCACTGCAGAATCTAAGGAGTCGCTTTCCATTGTCATTGAGAGTATCTTCTCCATATTTTCCGATAACTCCACCCCATCTAGCATGGTCATTTCCAACTCTGGCATTAAAATCTCCGAGCATGATAACTTCATCTAGGCAGTCATCCACTGTCCTTTGAAGCAGCTCGAAGAATTCCTCCTTGACCTCTGCTCTCTCATCCTCATTTGGCCCATACACTATGACCAGGTTGACTATGGTTTCTCCTTCTTTTAGTTTAACAACCATAATGCGCTCCGAGACAAAGTTCCATCCCTTGATACTATCTTTTTGATTTTGGGCCACAATGCAACCCACGCTCCCTTTAGCTCTTTCAGACATGGGTACACCACTGTAGAGCAGCGTGTTGCCATCGAGAACCATGACTCCTTGTCCTTTTTTCTTTGTTTCCGTTATAGCCAGGATTTCTAGTTTTGCTTTCCTCATCTCTTCCACCAGCTCCTCTTCCTTCCCATTTATACTTCTTGTGTTCCAAGTTCCATAAGTCGTAGTCCGTAGTCCATTCCAGTTCGTCGCCTTTAGAATCCGTCCGGTTTTCTCTCTTGTGTTGCTAGTAATCGTGATTTAAAGCAAACAGGTGATTGGCCTGTTGTGCCTTTGCATGGTGGAGGGGCTGCCTCCTTACGGCCTCCATGCAGGCCGCCCTCCTCCTTTTTCATCCGGGCTTGGGACCGGCATTGGCGGAGTTTCCACCCCATCTAGCATGGTAATTTCCAACTCTGGCAGTGAAATCCCTGAGTATGATAATCTCATCTAGGCAGTTGTCCACTGTCCTTTGAAGTAGATCAAAGAATTCCTCCCTCTGCTCGCTTATCTTCATTTGGCCCATACACAATGACAAGGTTAACTTTGGTTTCTCCTTCTTCTAATTTTAGGACCATAATGCGTTCCGAGGCAAAGTTCCATCCCTTGAAACTATCCTTTTGGTTTTTTTTGTCACGATACAACCCACGCCACCTTTAGCTCTTTCAGATGTGGGGACACCACTGTAGAGCAGCGTGTCACCATTGAGATCCATAACTACTTTTCCCTTTTTCTTCGTTTCCATTAAAGCCTGGATTTTTAGTTTTGCTTTCCTCATCTCTTCCACTAGCTCCTCTTTCTTCCCATTTATACTCCTTGTATTCCAAGCTCCATAAGTCATAGTCCGTAGTCCATTCCAATTCATTGCCTTTAGAATCAGTCTGGTTTTCTCTTTTGCATGTCTTGTAATCGTGTTTTAAGACAAACAGGTGATTGGCCTGTTATGCCTGTGCATAATGGAGGGGCTGCCTCCTTACAGCCTTCATGCAGGCCATCCTCCTCCATTTTCAGCCGGGCTTGGGACCATCCTAGGCAGAGCTTTTGTTTATTTGGGTTACATTTATCAATATTTACTGTATTAGAAATTAAAATTGAGAAATTTTTTTATATTTATTTATTACTTCATTTAAAAATAACAATAATAAACCAATTACATATTTACAAAAATAACATATTTTTAATGACAAATAGCCTAACTATTTTTTCCACACACAAAAATAAATCGAAGAGTGGCATTGTCTTACGTTTTTGCAAATTTCTTTAATATCTGGCTTTATTGAAAACAGCTAGATTCTTTTATCTGCTTCTGCGTTCAATCTGTTGCGATACTTTGTTTTGGAATTTGAGGTATATGAAGAAAATTCTGGCCTGACACAAATATATAGATGGAAAAAGGTGGAGTATTTTATAGCTCCACAAAAACTAGACAAGTGATAGTTCTTAAAGTTTAGTTGCAGCAAAAGAATTCACAAGCATACTTTACATTTGCCATCAGGGCGATGATGTCTTCATTCGTCATGTAACCTCTAGACAACTCCACTGTACACTTGTGAGAGAATGAGTGAAAAAGGCAAATAACGTCGTAGATTATAATGAAAATAGTTCTGACCTCGTGGACCCCCTCAAACGGTCTCGGGGACCCCCAGGGGTTCGTGGTCCACACTTTGAGAACCACTGCTTTATACAGTAGTGAATTGTGTGAATGTGTATAAAGGATGAGCAGCCCTTTCACTTTTTAGTTAAAATGTAACAATAACAATTAATATTTAGTTTTACTGCAGTCCTCTTTTTATATTCTTTACAGTATACTTAAGAGAAATTAGGGTATCCATGATAATAAGATAAAAGGAAAATTGGTAACATATTTAACATGGCACTGAATTAATATTACACAGCTAGACTTTTCTAACTAACACAGCTTATCTTGTATTTACACTTTGCAATGTAACATACTTTAAACTGTATCTGTGCTATGTATGACTCAAGACTGAGAAGGAAATAAATTATACACCATAAACAGTATGGCCTGACACATAGTTATTGAAACCACTCCAAATAAAGACTTTCTGAGAAACAATGGATGATTATTAAACTTTACTGTCATCGTTTAAGGGGAGGTTAAACCCCCAAAATGAAAAACACAGAATTATAAGTTAATATCTATATCTGGTCATTTATACAAGCAAAATGACTGAAAAAAATTCAAAACATTGAGGTATATACTAAAAACTTGCAATCTATGGCGGAAAAACTGTGAAAAAAAGGCAAATTTTAGCTTTTTTGGGTATTTTGTTGCCCAAGATATCTCAAATGTGAGTACAAATTGAGTTATGAAATTTGGCTGTTTCATTTGTTAATATATTCTTCTTCTTCGTTCGTCCTGAAAAGGACGTTGGTTGCGTTGTGTCCGTTTACAGCAAAGCTGCGGTATTTGCGCCTTTCGGCTGACACATCCGACTTCCGCACAGCATTTTTTGGGACCGGGTTTGCCTTCCCTCTTTGATCCCTACTCCTCAGCCAGACTGCAGTAATACAGCCTGTTTCCAGGACCACCACGTGGAGATGGAGTAGGGTCTTGGTCAGCTCTGGTTTGCTGACCCTGACGCAGGCAGTCAAGCTATGGGGTCGCTTATTGCATTCCTCACTTTTGATGCATCTTGGGTCCCATTTGTTAATATATGATAATGATTGTATACTAAAATAATTTTGATTGGTTTGATATCTGAGTTTTTTTGGATTTTAACATACCAATAGAAAAATAGTTGAAATTTTTAAGGGGGGTATCTTAGTTATTTCTTAACAGTTTTGTAGTTTATTAACATATATCCTTTATTTTAGTTTATTTTAATGAGCACTATGTGTACAGCATGTGGCCCAAAATTTACTGCTGTATCACTAATAGTTTTTGCAAAATCATGGGCAACGTGCCCACATTTGTGTGAAAAATGAGGTTTTGAGAAAATTAAGAAAAAAGGGAGGAATTACACTTTTACACAAAATTTACTCACCTCAGTATCCCCCTGCTATGTAGGAATCATCTCTGGTATTTCTTTTATTGATTCCATGTTCTGTGTCATACTGTGAAGCTTACTTTTCATTAAATGCTTCATTTCAGAAGACTGTATGCGCTTTTCGTGAGTTTCCGAAAAAATACATCCTTTCTCTGGTAGACATGTACTATGTGGGGGGAAGCGATTGCTCTACCCTCAGGAGACTCAGTACATGTAGGAGAGGCTTTGCTCTCAATATTCACAAGATTAGGATACCCTTATCAGATATTAACTGACAATGGTTCACAGTTCAGAGGGAAACTGATGGAGGAAGTTTTTAGGATTTTTCAAAATATTCTCGTCCGCACATTTTATCATCCACAATCGATTGGACAAGTGGAAAGATATAACAGGACTCTACTTACAATTTTACGTAAGCTCACACAGGAGAAACCAGAATCCTGTGATTCGTTCTTACCTGCAGCTTTATTTGCGTATAAGGAGGTACCCTACCACTCTACTGGAATACCTCCAGCCACGTTATTATTTCGACGACCCATCAAAGGACCCCATGGTTAATAAAAATTAGCCAGTCAAAATTATTTTTACACATGAAACTATGTTTGAAAAACTTGAATTCTGTTTGCTTCAGGGAAATGAATACAGTACTAAAAATTAAAATCCATGCATTAGAAGCAATATAGCATCACAAATATACCAATTGTATATTTTACATACATAATTAGGTAAAAATACACTTACCTGACATACTTTAAAAATTTATATAAAATCATCCACAAAGGTTTTAGTGAAAATAAACATACAGAAATGTGGGCAAATGTATGTACTTTCCAGTGCAATATGTATCTAAAATTTGATATTTTCAAAGAAATTCTTCATTTTTGGGGGTTAAACCTCCCTTTAAAAACAGAACTGATGAAAACCCACTTTTCCCCCACTTTAACTTCAAGAAGCAGGCTGCTGTTGTTTTAATGCTAATCAGTGACTGTCATCTGTTCTGATATATCTTAAACACAGTCCTGATGTTTAGCTTGCAGAACAATAATATTTCCTGTTACATGACTTCAAACTACCAGTGAGATACATCATCATCATCACCATTGCTTTTCAGCTCCCAAAGGAATATAGGCCTTGAACAAACACATACTAAGTCCTCTAGTCCTGTGCCATCAGTTCAAGATCTTTCCATTTCTTCCTTATCATTTTCATTTCTGTCTCCTGCTCTCTTCTCCTTGTGTTTTTTGTCTAGCTCTATTTCTCTTACCATGGGAATTCCAGAACAAGGACTGCTTGGTTATGCTATCAACATGTTTCTTTAATGTGTGTTCTATCCATCACTAGCTTCTTCTTCTTATCTGATGTTCCACTGGAACTTATCTGATGTTCCACTAGAACTTATCTGATGTTCCACTAGAACTTATCTGATGTTCCACTGGAACTTTAAGCCAACACTGTTCAATACTCAAAGCGTAACTACGGACCCTTCGTCATGCTTCGCTACCGTGCTTAGTCATAATCAATGACCACAGTTTTAGTGTTTTGGTGAGGCACATCATGGTGCACAGCAATCTCTCCAAATATACCTTTTACAAGATCGCTTCGCCCCATGATGCACTCTCAACAATGTTAATGAATCTTCTTTACTGCAAATAATGGTTTAAATGTGTGTCACCTCCTGGAATGGTACTTGAAGAATAAGGAGAAGGTGGTATACATTTTAATGCAAACATACATGAAAGATATTAATATCACTTTTAGGACTTTAGAGAAATGTATATACAGTACAAAGTTTGAAAATGGCAATTACAAGGACCTTAAGCATGAGACATGGAGAAGAATACAGTAGAACTCCATTTATCCGAACCCCGTGGGACCGAGCATCGTTCGGATAATCAAATGTTCGGATAATTGGATTACATAATGTATCGAGTACATGTACACATATTTCTAAAAATAATTAACCATCACAAGGAAAATACACTATAAAACATATTTACTTGTACTGTAATAATAATACCCACACTGTATTAGATCACTGTATCACCAAAATCTTTTATTACACTGCAGTGCATGTACTACTTGTATTAATTATTTTTGTTAAGAAAGAGAAATGTTTTCAAAATAACATTACAAACGATTCAAAACCAGGCGCAACTTACGTATACATGTACTTGCACAGATGTAGCCCACTATTTAAAATAATGAGGAATCCTCTTTTGCACCAAACTGGATAGTCTCCTTTTGGCTGCTAAGTCCCGCATTCTCTTCAACAGCAGAAGCTGTGTAGGACAGCTGTCATCTTCTTGCTCGTACCAAGCCATCGCTGTTTCTAGTGCTATAAAGGCCTCTTCAGGACTTGGTCGACGTTTTGGTTTTTCTACATAATCTACAAGTACATCATGTACTTCTGAGGGGTCTTCATCATCGGTCACTACATGTATTTGGTTTTCTTCTTGCACAAAAGACAAAATTTCTTCGTCATTCAAAAACTGAAAACCAGAATCATTATCATCTTCTAGCCACATGTGTGCATCATCTTTGTCACAGTCCAAAAATCCGGGCATTGCTTGAAACAGTTCCACAACTTCATTTATACAATCATTATTTGTGTCCACTGCAGTAGTTTCATTTCCTCCTTTTTTCCCAAGCAATCTATTCCAAGCCTTGTTGAGATTATCTTGTGACACGGTGGTCCAAGCATCAGCTAACATATAGCAGCAGTCTTTGAGAGCTTTTTGGAAAACGCCACCACACTTTCTTCATCTTCAGCCAACAATAAACGACGCAGGACTTCCTTCTTGTACATCTTTTTAAGCTTTGCTATAACACCCTGATCCATTGGTTGAATCAGTGCTGATACATTGGGAGGCAGAAAAATTACTTTAAAATTTGCATCAACTGCATTCAATGTATCCGTCTCTGGATGAGATGGTGCATTGTCCAGTAGAAGAATTACTTTTCCAGTTTTCTTTTCTTGTTCTCTCAACCTCTTCACATTTGGGATGAACTGATTTGTATACCAATCAAGAAATATTTCACTATTCATCCAAGCACTCTTCTGTGCTTTGTAACACAATGGGAGACATGTCACATTCTTTAAACAACGTGGTTTTTTGGCTTTGCCGATCATTAGCACCGGTAAACGATGACTTCCACTGGCATTCGCGGCTACCAAAATTGTTACTCTCTCTTTGCACTTTTTAAACCCAGGGGCAGCTGCTTCGCGCTGAGATGCAAGTGATTTTTGAGGCAATGATTTCCAGTATAAGCCAATCTCATCGGCATTATACACATCATCGAGTGAATAACCTTCTTCTTCCAAAAAAGCCAAGAATGTTTCTTTAAAATTTTCAGCGACAGTTGCATCGCTAGATAAAGATTCCCCTTGAATCTCCAATTCTCGTATGCCATGACGAGATTTAAAGTTTCTTAACCATCCCTGGCTAGCCTTAAAGTCAGGAGGACCGTCAAGTTGACTGTTGAACTGAAGTGCCTTTTCACACAACAGAGAACCAGAGATAGGTTCCCCTTTGCTTCTTCTTTGCATAAACCATATATACAAAGCCTCTTCCAATTTCACATCTTTCGCATTTCTCATGGTTTTACGTTTCTTCGACCCATTTTCACTATCAAATTTCGATGCAAAACTCATAATTTTATCCTTGTTACTTTTGATGTCAGAGTCTGTAGCTTTCCCGACATATAAAATCCTCGCAAGTGAAGACACAGTTTCACCTTGTCCTAGTCTCTTGATAATTTCTGTTTTCGTTTCAATTGACAAAACATTGCGGTTCCTTTTATATGCTTTAGACCTACTGGAAGATGCCATATCGCACAGAGAAATACTTGTACACCAACATTATTCTGCTGTAGTAGCAGACACAATTATTTTAAGTTGAACTGTCTGTTTAGCCAGTGTTCTACCTAGAACGCACACGTACACTGGATTGGTAAACCAGATATTAACTGACTTTATGATCTAACTGACTTCCTGTACGTAAGCGACCGACCTTTAGCCCATCCCATTCTCTACAAATTGTTTGCACACACTTGAAGCTTGCCGCATCAAAAGATTCAGAATTGTAGTCTAACGTGACTGGTGGCGCCTGATTTTTTTTTTTTCTGGAAAAAGTGTTCGGATAATTGGATGTTCGGATAATTGGGGTTCGGATAAATGGAGTTCTACTGTACTTGGAACTTGTTAATTTCAATGAGAGGACTCTGAACCTCATAACTTGGAGGAAAGTACACTACATCTCATAACATTGAGAATGATACTTTAAATCGCATGACTACTATAATAACTCAACATAAGTTTAAAAACTACATGGCATCCACAATACAACTTCTGTAAAAGTTACAGAATTTTAAATGCAGTAGAAAGATAGAGCCACAAACAATCACCTGGACAAATATGAATAATCAGATGATGCACTGCACACTTCATTACCCTTCAACTTCTTTTGCAGCAAAAGCCTTCAAAATATGTATGCCAAACCTTTCTATTCTGTGCCATCCATTCAAGGTTTGTACATGTCTTCCTAATAACTTTGAAGTCTGTAACTCCCTGCTTCTCATGTGTTCAGATTCCCTCTATTTCTTTTAACCCTAGTGACCACACTGCTGTGATCTCTCATCAAGCTTTTTTTTTTTATATATTAATGATGAAAATATCTCATTCAACCTCTGATGGGTTATAATTAGGACATATATTGTTTTCAATTCCAAATAATATGAACAACTGCCGATATGGGAAAGTGGCATCACACTTGTCAAATCATTGTAAATAGGGCAAATCACAATTACCAATTATGCTTATATGTTAAAAAAACAAATAACAAACCCAAGAAACCAAAACGAGATAAAACTGAACACAATCAAGCAGAAATTCCAAACAAGAATAATATTAAGGGGGAGGGGTGTAAAGGCCTGTTGGTTCCAGTTATATAACTGACTTTAACAGATATTTAATTGTCTTTTACCTGTCAAGTCATACGCGTTGTTAGAACAGCATCAGACCTTCACATCACCAATTACTATATATTAACCTTTGTTCGTGTTAAATATTGTTTGACTATATTATGCAGTTCCCTAGGTCTGTCTATTCTTAACACTTCTTCTTTATTTGTAGGTAAATTTGGTGCCTGCAAATAATCTAATATTGGTATTCTCATTTGTTCATACCTCTTACATTTTAACAAGAAATGTTCTATATTATTGTCTTGAAGACATCCTGCACAGTAAGGTTCTTCTATTCTGAAACTTTTCTTAGCTGTAGTCTGAGAAGTTTTTTATTACTGGGAATTTTCGATTCCCTAGATATCTGACATTTTCTTGTTGGAGCCTTGAACATCTTATACTCATGTCTTCCTTTCAGATTTTTATCCCACTCTGCTTTCCATTCATCTGTTATTAAATCTTTAATTAAGCTCTTAATCTCTGATATACTCATCCCTACATTTATTAGATTTTTATCAGATCTACCTTTCTTGGCTTCTTTATCTGCCTTTTCATTTCCCTCTATGCCAACATGTGAAGGTATCCAAGCGATTAAGGCTGAGCATCCTCTGGAATATAAGTATGTAGAAGCCAGAATTATCACCTCTGCTATTTCAGGTCTACGACATTCTCATAAGTTTCTAAGTTCTTGAATTATTGAAAGAGAGTCAGCTGAAATTGTTAGTTTCTTGGTAGGGTTATTAAAGAATATTTCTAGTGCTTTTAGTATTGCTACCATCTCTGCAGTGAAAATGTATGTATTTTCCGTGATACTATATTCTTTTGCCATTTTCCATATTGGAATGTATATTTCTATCCCTAATTTGCCACCCTCTCTCTTGGATCCATCTGTGTATACAGTAATGCTATCTTTTGATAGTTATATATATTTATTGGCTGTGTTTTTAATATTATCAAAATTATCTGTTTTCTTAAGTATTTCTGCTAGGTGGTAGTCCGTGTCTGGTTTCTTGATACGCTTTGGCACAGGGGGTGTCTGAAATGTTGTTGTGGGTTTATGTTATGCACATGTTATGGGCGGCTGAAAATGTCAAAAATTTTGCTTTGTAATTTGTGAACAGTTCCTGAGGTAGCTCTATTCGTTCTGTAGTTACATAGACCCTGGGAACTACTCAGGGTATACCCAAATACAGAATTGTCTTATTTTTTTTAGTATCATGTCCCGTAATAAATTCTCATCAATTTGCAATCTTTGTACGTGTATTTTCAGGAAATAGCAGACAAGATGTGCACATTGCAGCTCAGAAACTAAATTGTGCACCTATTGAAATAAAGCAATGTCTTTCCATTTCTTCATGGTAGTGTTTGAGTAATATTCAATTTTAATTTTATACACCATGAAGTTCATGTCTTGATAAGTTTCTTAAAGTACCTTCTGTCTGAAAATTGGAGCATAATGATATTGTTTGGATATTATTCAACATACTGACATGCAATATTTTAAAAAACATAGTCTGAACAAATATATGCCACAAGAGGAACAATAAAATATTTTCAAATAAACAAAATGTAAATTCAAGAGATTGCTCACAAATTAAATGAATAAGTTAAGAATCAAATTTGAAATTATTGAAGTTAAGCTAGTGAAAGTATGATCAAGCATACAGAGCAATAGAGAAATGTTGTGAACTCTGTAAATCAGTAGCTGAAATACTAGACAAAAAAGAAGAAAGTCATGTTAATGATGATAATAATATAAATGAAAGACAGCTAGAAGAAGACTTTTCTGTAAGATATCGGATGTCTGCTAGGGACAAGAATGTTATGGAAAAGACGAGCTGGGTCATCAACATTATCTAGACTGTCATGCCATTTTCAATCAATACCCTTTAGCTCCCCAAGGAGCATAGGCCTTCAACAAACACATGCCAAGTCTTCCTGTCCTGTGCCATCCGCTCAAGTTCTTTCCATGTTTTCCTCATCATTTTCACCTCTGTATCCAGTTCTCTTCTCCATGTGTTTTTTTGGTCTCCCTCTGCCTCAGTTTCCCTGCAGATTCCAAAACAAGGACTGCCTTGTAATGCTATCAACAGGTTTCCTCAATGTGTGTCCTATCCATCGCCATCGTCTTCTTGTCAACTCTTGTTCCACTGGCACTTGTCTGGTTCTTGTCATCAATTCCACATTTGTGACTTTGTCATACCATTTCAGTCCTTCTATTCTACGCAAGCACCCGTTTATAAAAGTTTGTAGCTTTTTGTCATGCCATTTTGTAAGTCATTTATTCAGTTTTTTGTCAATCTACCTTTTTTGGCTTCTGTATCTGCTTTTTCATTTTCTTCTATACCAACATGTGAAGGTTCCCACATTATTAAAACTATACATCCTCTGGTACAAAAGTATGCATTCGACAGCAATATCTCTTCCACTGAATCTGGTAAAAGGCATGAGATCTAAAAGAATTATCGCATTTTTTAGAGCTTGAATAGCTGAGTCTGTTAAATCCGTCAGTTTTTGGGGACGTTGTTAAAGATGATTCCTAGTGCTTTTAGTATCGCCACTATCTCTGTGGTAAAAATAGATAGAAATATAATAGATATTTTCTGTGATACTGTATCCTTTTACAATTTTCCGTGTTGGAATTTATTGAAAGATAAAGTGTAATACAGTAATAAAAAGAATAAAGTTCTTAATTATTTTCTTTAATTAATATTTACTTTTGCGTTAGGCCTAGGTGTCCGTTCGCTAACAAAATCGCTTGTATCGTCATGTTCTGATAGTTTTGTGACTTTTCTGCTGAAACTATTGGGTAAAACAAACATGCATAATACTATTTGCAATTTACTTACCTATTGGCCATATACTGCACTATTTCATTATAGGCTACTATTTACTTCCTTGTATTTAGCAAAGTATTCATGAAAACTTGCGAAGTAAATATAAATGGGAAAATTTAATACATCGTTTTAATCAAATGAGTACAACAAAACTGCCATAAAAATATAACATAAATACTTTCTTTACCGACTACACAGATTCTTTTTCTTAAAACTATTTTTAACTTTGTTCTGTGATTAGTAAACACGATACGTTTTTAACTCTTAACTTGTTGGCTAGGAAACGTTTACCATTTATCAAGATGGCGACTGACCTAATAATGATTGGTTTTGTTGTATTGTGGTTGATTTGCAGCTGTAGTCCTCAAAGCAACTCAAGAGTATGAAAAACAAAATTATGATGACCATCTCTTCAAAGGTCTTGGTTATTAAAAAATAATAAAAATGGGCACTGGAGCAAGTAATCAAGTTAGATCAAGATCGGAGAGCACAAGTGAAATTGAAGCAGCTTGTTCTCTTTCTGGTTATAGTTTCAAACCAACGACAAATGAAAATATACTCGCAGCTACAAAAAACGTTGCCGATAATCAGAGGTAAGAATATAAGTGATCTGTATTAACTTTAATACAGACAAGACATTAAAATAAAAGACAATAATATTGGTCGTAATAAGAACAACCAGGGTAGAGGAGGGGTTTCTTAGAGGACATATTACTGTTAAATGAAGAACGGCAAGGCATATTTTTAATACGGCCTGTAAAGAATCAGAGACACAGTAATAAAGGGTAAAGTTTGGGTTAGGTTTAGGAATCTAAACCCGAACCTTGATCCGAACCGTAATGACACTGAAGAAAACATCCCGCTGTTCATCATTTCAACCCAAAGGCAAATAAAAAGTAGTTAAAAGATATAAATCCAAACATTCCTAGATTTCACACGCATCCCCCCTCCCCCCCCTTTGAAGGGGGAAGATTTTACACTATGGCAAAACTGAGGAGACAATCACTGTAGGACAAAAGAAAGCAACACACCACACAGACACAAAATTTGGACGTACTTACAATAACTGGACAGGTGGTAGGATGCTACAGTTCATTATCGGCAAATAAAAATATTATCTGTACATTCATTCAGATTTCATGCAAAAGAAACAATTGCAGTTGTGGTCCTGTGCTTCTTGTAAAGCACAAAACACATGGCAACAAAATATGTCTAACCTAGTTTGCTGTGAGTGTCAATGATAATGTCCATGTAATGGTAACACAATATAATTTTTCTCAGCAATGTAACTCATAGCACATAAATTTATAGAGTAATGTTTTGAAATCATGAAATGTGATAAAGTGGACCCCATATCAGTGCCACATCCATGGTAACAAAGCGGCTGACAGACAGTAAAGGAAGGTGGAAAGCTACCTCAACCTGAAACAAGAATAACTTACAAAGTTGCCAAGAGGTTTATCAGGTGCAGATACAGGAACAAATGGGAAGCAGAACATCCAGGCCACCAAAAATAATGATGCATTTTACCAGCTCACCAAAAATGAACAAGTGGTTATCTTCAGACTCTACACGGGCTACAGCAGACTGAGATACCATCTCTACTCAACAAGCTAAAGATATAAACTCCTGATGAGTGTAACTGTGGCAATGATAAAGCTACTGCTGAACATCTGCTACAAAGGTACCCAATAAATGAGGAATAGAGAAAGCATGTATCACTGTCACCAGTACCATTCCTGGACAAACTTTATGGAGATACCAACAAGCTCAGACTAACCACTGCTTTTTTTAAACATATCCAGGTTGACATCTAAAAGTGTACAAAGATGAAGAAGAATCACAAAATGACTAACATGTTAGTTAACATGCAAATTATGGTAAAATTTAAAAATGGAAAGAAAAAGATGAATATAAGTCTGATACATGTGAAAAGCCCGTATTTGTTCATAAATATAATTCATTCCTTAAGCCACATGGAGCAGCCACTGGATTATCCCTGTTTCAGGAAGCACGTAAAGCACTTCATATATGGTAGTCTTGCAGTTGTGGCTTGTAGGAAATTTTTTCTATGGTGAGGTTGCCAGTCCCATGTACAAACTCATATTAATCAGCTCTTATGATTGAGGGAGCAGTTATTCTATTCTTTCTTCATATTGTCAAGCAAATATTAAGTTTATTTATATTGTATATAAATTAAAAAATAATAGGGTATGAAATCAGTTTTACAAGTAAACGGTACACATGAGACAAGGGACATTTCGGGTTTTACCCTTCATCAGCCACAGTTACGAACAGGTGACAAGGACAAGAACTACATATAGGTACTACAAAGGTCTATGATGATGAGGAAAATGTCAAATGAGCGATACAAGCAGATGAAACCACGGTGATGAGCGAAATGATAACAGTAATAATGCAAGAAAATCGTGAAACCAGAAAGACATGTCGAAACAAGAAAGTAAATAATCAACGAAACGAAGACAGAAATGAACAACAATATTAAAATGCGTAAAAAAATCACTTAGCTGGATCGAAGAAAGGAACATTCAAAATGGCTGAAAAAATAAGGCCAAATATTTATATATATAATATAATATAATATTTATATTGTGAAAGCACAATTGATCTTGGCATTTATAATTGATATGGCACAGAAAGTTCAGTCTACTATTTGTAAGCTACTCTTCATAGCATTAACCAATGTATAAGGGCTCTGTTAGTGTTACATTTAATAACATTCTGTAAAAGTCTGATTTTGTGAAAAATGATGTGTCAACAAAATGAATTAAAACTTCTGCTGTCTCTTTCAGTGAAACAATAGCTCATCAGAATCATAAAATAATAAAGAGCCAGAAGTCATCACAGAAGCCAGAAGTAAGAAGTCTGCCTTCTCCATCTTATCATGTTAGGAAGAGTTCACAAGAAGAGGTGTGTATAATGTCCCTAGAGAACTGCAGAATTCATTGTCATCAAACTGCATTGTACAAGGTATCCCCAAAGCCATGAGTCATAAGGGGAAAAAACAGTCAGTTGTAAATTGTTTTGTGTTAAACAGTCATATCATTATTTTTTTAAAGAACACACAACATTTACTTTTTTATGTTGATAAGAGAATTCTCATAGCTAAATCTTGCTATTTTTGCTGAACGTAAACATCCAGACAAATAAATACTATTTTCCATTTCAAACCCCTCCTAGCAGACATCCGATATCTTACAGAAAAGTCTTCTTCTAGCTGTCTTTCGTTTATATTATTATCATCATTAACATGACTTTCTTCTTTTTCCTCTAGTATTTCAGCTACTGATTTACAGAGTTCACAATATTTCTCTATTTTTCTGTATGCTTGATCGTACTTTCACTAGTTTCATCATCATGTGACGTATTCTTTCCAGAACGTTGTCTCCATTACAGCTGCTCTGAACGCATCACGATTCTGGGCAAGTCGACCTGCATCAGCCAAAGACAAGTTCAGACTCTCTGTGATGTCCTGGGTCCACTGTCGTCTAGGTCGACCCCTTCCCCTTTTTCCAGGGACCATGCCTTCCATCACTATTTTTTCCAGACTATTATGTCTTTTTATATGACCGAAAAATTTCAGCTTCCGTATTGCGATGGTATTTAAAAGCCAATGTTCCTGTATGTTTAGTGAGTGCAGTACTTCTCTGTTGGTCTTTTTTTCTGTCCAGGGTATTCTCAACAACCTTCTGTAGCATTTCATTTTGAATGATGTAATCTTTTTTGCAACTGTTTTATTGAGTGTCCAAGTCTCGCAGCCATATGTTGCTACTGGGAATATACATGCTCTGATCAGTTGTAACTTTGTTTCTTTGCTTGTGCCTTGCCATTGGTTTTTCACCTGTATTAGTTTATGTGAAGCAATTGCAAGTCTTCTTTTAATTTCTACTGCACAGTCGCCAGAGCTGTTAATGATTGATCCTAAGTATTCGAATTCATTAACACTTTCCAGTTCTTCGTTATCATTCACTAGTTTAACTTCAATAATTTCAAATTTGATTCTGAACTTATTCATTTAATTTGTGAGCAATCTCTTGAATTTACATTTTGTTTATTTGAAAATATTTTATTGCTCCTCTTGTGGCATATATTTGTTCAGACTATGTTCTTTAAAATATTGAATGTCAGTATATTGAATAATATCCAAACAATATCATTATGCTCCAATTTTCAGACAGAAGGTACTTTAAGAAACTTACCAAGACATGAACTTCATCAGAAGATAAGAGAACTGGAGTTAGCCGTAAGTTAGAAATAAAGTGAAAATTAATAGTCATACAACACCATCATATACAATAAATCATGTTATAAAAAATACTTAATGGTTTATATCAGTTTTTTGTACAAGGGCTTGTGAAGAAATAATGAATGTTATTTATAAAGGGATTCAGATCTGAGTGACCACCCTCCTCTGACAACTTTTTAACAAAAATATCACATAAAAGGAAACCTTATATCAGCTTACTACTTATTATGAGGGGGTCGAGTGGCTAAGTGGTCTGTCTCATATTATAAAATTACCAGGTTCGATTCCTAGTAGAGGGGAATAGAATTTATGGACATTTTTTTCAGAACCAGTTGTCCTAATTTTTTTTTTTTTTTTTCGTACGCCCGCTAATACTCGAGGCGAAATCTCAGGTTATTTTTAATGTCTAACCTGACATTGATTTTACGTGAGTATCCTATTTTCTTGTACAGAGACAAGTGTCCCTCGCCATTCAGGCAGATACTCGCCGTTTTCGGAGGTGTTGTCCTAATGATGTCATACATGATGCCCGGTCTCCTGGGTAGTGAGATTGGATGCCTAGCCTTCTTGGGTAAGGGCAAAAAATAGGAGGTCCCGTGTGTAAGTTGCGCACATTAACAATCCCTCGGCAGTTAGAAATCATGAAGAGTAGGCCACACGCCACTGCTCAGGCAAAATTTTTAAAAATTAGGAAATCTACCCACTACAAAAATATTTATAGAATGTGTGATTCCTATATACACACAGTGGGATTCTCGCCAGTGCTACAGAGTTCGTGCACTGTGCTGAGATCCTTGTGCGATCTAAGGCAGGAGATTTGAGCACTTGAGTTGTCCGTGTGCAATGAATATAGTCCTTCAAACCAAACCAAACTACTTATTATGAACTGTGCATGAAAGAAACGTTTCACTGGTGCTCTGTAAGAATGGACCTTTCCTTACTTCTTTTTGTCAATTTTGATAGGCTATAGTGATTTTAAAGTTTCAAAAACCTTTAACATTTATTTTTCACAATATTTTTATGTCAGAATTTGGTTCCTTTAAGTTCTTGACTATTGAAATATATTTGTTTTTCTACATTCCTCACTATTATTGCCCAGTTTTTATATTTTTAAGGTGTTAAAGTTATTGTTGTTTAAAGATTGTTATTTTAGTTCATGTTACAAAATCTTGGATGCCAGTATTTTCTGTAGCATATAAAATGGTCTGTTAGCAGCCAGAAATTTTGGCTTGCAGTATATTCTTACAGATTATTTGTTCTCTCTAAATTGTGTGCATGGGTACTTAAAAGAGTCTACCTATTTGAAATATATTTGATTTATTTATTTTTCTACTTTGGGCCACCATTTTCATCTCTGCCCAAGAGATCCCCATTATCTTGGCTTCTTGTTCCACTGTTCTTCTTCATGTTTGATTTCTCACATCTTCTATTCCTCTGTGAGTTCCAGTGTAGTTAAACTAATTGATTGTTTCCTAAAGATGTGTTCTATCCATCCTCACTTTCTCTCTTCAATCTCCAGCAGTATTTGTTGTTGTCTTGCTCAATTCCAGAGGCCATTATTTGTTATTGCATCTGCAGTCATCTGCTGGTGAATTTCTAGAGTCTGGAAATGATGTTCTTGGTAACACGTACTGCCTTGAACAAGCTGAAACCAAAACGGGCTTTATTTGTCTTGACATTTACATCCTCATTTGTTTCTTCTTCTTTGTTGATGTTACTTCCCAAGTAGGTCAAAGTGTGAACTTCTTCAGTCATTGATCTTTAACAGATTTGTTTATGTTTTACTTATTTTTATTTGTCTTAAAAATTTACTTTGATGTGTAGCTCTGTTATTGCTGCTTCAATTGTGAATCTGTTCTTCTTTTCCAGTCTTTCATGTTGTTTATGTAATGTAAGACAGGTCATCTACAGAATCAAGATCTTCTAACTATTTGGCAAATGTCCATTGCATTCCTGTTTTATTTTCTTCTATTGTCTGTCTCGTCACCCAATCCATGACGATGATTAAGATTGATGGTAACAGCATGCATTCTTGTCTGACTCCACTGTGTTTTATTAAGGATTCAGAGAGTTTATTTTTGAGGACTATTCTGTAGGTGGCACCTTGGTAGAAGTCTTTAATAGTTTTAATAAAACTTCCTTTTAATTCCCTTTTTATATCAATATCCTGTAAGTGATGCTTGTCAGATCATACTCTTCTGTCCATTCTGATATGCTTTTTTGTGTGTGCTACACACTCTGCTGTTTGTCTTCATCATCAACATCATCATCATCATTCTCCATTGCGCTCCTTATGGAGCATGGAGCCTTCATTGCAGCTGGTCCCCTGCAGGAAGCCTGCAGCAAGCAGTCAATCGCTCTTGCAGCAATGGTTTCTGTGGCAATGTTTTACATAATGAGATTACCAGTACTATGGGCAACCTCGTATTAGTCCCCTTGTGCAGCAGTCCTTTTCTTTATTTAACTCTTCAGAGACCACTGGGAGCTACATTAAGGTTGTTTTTTTTCCTTGAGCTATAAATACCTTTAGATTTATGCCTTAAACTGTCTCAGCCCTTGAGTTCTAGGGATGGACATTCTGTTAAGCAGAATTTCTCCCTCGACATTCATGTAATTTAGTCAGGCAAGACCATTGCCTTAATGTGACCATCATAGTACACAAAGGATTTCTTTGGAACCATGCAGAATCTAGATAAAGAGATAAGAACCAAAGTAGACTGTGGCTGTACTTTTGGACATAGCTCTTAGTTTTACTGAGACATTATACCCCTCTCATTACTCTGTATAGTGCAGGTGTCTTGATAGCAAATCTCTAATGAGTATGACACATAACTCTAATTACATTCTAGTTTGCTGTTTTTTGTTAAGTAAATTATGTTGTTACATTGATTCTTAACTCTTTCAGTCCCAAGCAAAAAAGTGGGTTTGGCCCAAGCAAAAATGGTCACCCCAGTGCGTTTTTATTGTTGTTTGGAAATAATTTTTAAAAATGTTCATATGCATAAATAACTTTGTTGTTGTATATGAAAATGAAGGCAATTGGATGTACTTTACTCTTGTGCTACAAGTATAAAAGCTTTCATTGAAAAATGATTAGTTATTCAAGGTAAAATGGAGGATATGCGCTTAAAAAATGATTAGTTATTCAAGGTAAAATGGAGGATATGTGCTTTAAAAAATCTAAAATAAATATCTCAAAACTGAAACACGTTCACTCTTAAACACGTGCGGTATTTAAAAGAATGTACTTGCAGTCGGAAATGACGTTTTGGGTGGTTTGTGTTAGAAACAGTCTCAAACAGAGGCACATATACTAAAGGCTTTTTAAAGTCGATTGGGCCAAGCGCGTCTAACCCCTGAGCCTTTATAAAGTCGATTGGGACTTAAAGAGTTAACAATAAAAAATCGGATCAGTTTAAATTAAATTAAATCATCTTTAAACTTTAATTTCTTCACTTCAGCTGGCAGTGTCTGAGAGCCATAAATTAGATTTACAAGATCGGGTGCAAGCTTTAGAAGAACAAAACAATGCTACAATAGAGCAGCACTTACCTGCAGTAACGAATGTCACTGACACTTTACATGAGACTTTGAATGTCAAAGATCAACAAATTAAGAAACTAGAAGAAGACTTAAAAAATGCCCAGACCGACTTCCAGAAAAAGGTAATTACTTTACAAATTTTGTTATTTTCTGTATTTTATTTACAAATTTTCGTCAGTGCTGTCTTATTTTCGTGGTTTTGAAATAAGTGCTTCTTTATGTTGTTAAAATTTTGAGGGACACACTTGTTTGTATCAACACTGTTGTTCTGTGAGATCAGGAAATTTATTACATACTTGAATTATGTTTAAAAGGTTTTAATGAAGTCAGGCTGTCACTCATTTCAAGTGCCTTTAAGCTTATGACCTTCTTGCTGTTTTTTTATTAATGTATTATCAGGAAATTTTCTTCTTCAAAGGAGTTTGATTTCCAGTTTATTAAGTGTTCATCCATTGCATTATACTCAGAACATCATAGTCCCAGTTATTGTCTCATACTGTCAGCTCAAGTAATCTCTCTACTCTACCCACTGGTGTCGGTAGCAGGTCAAGCACTTTAAAAATGGAATGTCACAACACAAATTGATGAACTTGTTTATAACAAAGGAATGACTTTAAGTTACATTTTCTACGACTTGGACTTTGGTTATGGTGTAACAGAGTGTCTGACTGGATGCCTAAACTGTCAGAGCACTTTCCTCTTGTGGCACAGTTTTTGGGTTCTGGGATCGACATCTGGTAGCATCACACTCCAGTCTACCCAGCTTAAGAGGATACCTGATTGTGCTCGTGAGTTAGGAAAGGCAAAGGAAGCAAGGAAGGGAACTGATCATCCCACCTCATAAAAAGCTGGACCTAGTGTTGTGAAGTCTCTAACACTTCACTCCTCTATGGCAGTTTCAGCTATGGGACTAGCTTTTACCCTCTTTTATGGTGTAACACATGGTAGTGTTGACAGTGAGCTGAACTACTAGAATGTTTTTATCACTGGGTAAAAGGATGCTCATGGAGGATCTGAAAGCACATGGCGTGATGACCTACTTTTTGGCTCGGCGGTGATCCATGGCAAAGGTAAATGACTTCATCAATATCAGTGATGAAGCATTGTGTTTTGATACGAGGTATTTTTAAGATGCTCTGCTTTTAGGGTTCATGGAAAGAGGGGAAACTCTCAGTGCTAAGGTCTACTGTGCCACACTGTGGCATTTGTGGAAAGCCATTCATGAAAAGTGAACAGGACTTCTCTCTGGACATGTTGTGCTTTTATATGACGATCAATGGAAGTGTCTCGACCATCCACCAAACAGCCTGGACATGTCACAAAACAGCTTTCATCTTTTTTGGCTCTCTGTCTATTTTGGCCGTGGGTCAATGAGAAAAGATCTAGATCTTTGCCAGTTGTGACCGTGCCTGCAATGCACAAATGTCATCAGTGGTAACAAAAACTTCTTGTGGGGTATCTTTAAATATCCAGCACATGAGGAAGTGTATTACACAAAGGTTTAACATGTATTTTTTTTTTAAATTTACTTCTGTGTTTGAAAATAAGTTCTGTGGTTACCATAGTAATGTCATATAGTAAATTTATTGACTTCCCCTTGTTACAGTTACTATGGTTGTGTACCCTGTGTATTCTCTAGGGCACAGACTAGGCACTTTTTTTTTAAAGGAATATACACTGTTGCACATGTAGTAGATGCTCCACCTCTTAATGCTGATGGATCCAAAGAAATGATGGCAGCCATGATATTTTGGCACTGATGATGTTGTTAGAGTAGTCAGTTTTTCAGTGTCATAGTTCGTATCTACTGGGCAACCACGGTCAATGACTGCATGACTAATAATCACTTCTCGTGTCCACTGGTTTTTAGTTGTTTGGCTTCACGATCAGTAGTGTCATAGTATGTTTTATGATTACTTTAACAGGCAGAGGCTTTGCTACTGGCAGAATAGGTAGCCTGTTTACATTACAGATTGCTGCTCAGTCCTTGTGAATCTGTTTGACTTGAGGCAGTCATGTGACCACGAGCTTGCTGGGATAGAAGCCAGCAAGTTAGTCTCACCTGTGCCTGCCATCTTGGGTGGATCATTTCCCAGCTGGTATGAATAACCATTTCACATATCCAGCAGGACAAACCTGTGTTGTTTACATTTTGATCTTATTTTCACAGCAGAAGGTTGTTATGTTCCTGTGTTCACTGGTGACTTGGTAGAAGGTTGGTTGTTTCATTAGATTATTCTATCCCATATATGTTAGCACATAAATATGGAGATTATCTTTTTGATATATGCATGATATATTTACAGCCTGGTGTAAGGCATTTTATTGTTTCGGGACTAATTTTGCTTCATCATGTACACTCGCCTCTGTGTTTTGGCCATGTCCGTGTAGTTAATAAAAGGATATGGAACTCTTGATGTTCTTCCAGGGCCGTAGATAGGACTTTATTAGGGGGGGGGGGGGGGGGTTTAATTTTTTTAAAATTTTTTAATGCACTATTTTGGTACCAGTACAGTATAATATCCCCCCTGGGGGGGAATTTTGAAACAACCCCCCCCATCCGTATCTACGGCCATGTGTTCTTCCCTCATTAAGTAAGCATGCTGGTCTTGTATGGTCTCCTAGCTGAGACGGATCTTTATCTGTCTGTCTAGCGCCAGTAAAGCCATGTAAGCAGAGTGTGTATCAGGCAGAGTAGTTCATTCTGTTAGCCCTGTAAATAAGATGTTTGAAATACATGTACAGTGCCTCAATGAAGGGGCAGAAGATATTTATAACCATAGATGTTAATTTTCTTGCAAAATTAGTTGAAAGTCATTATTTTTAAAATGTCTTTCTAGTTACTTTAAACGCACAGAAAGTTTATGTTTATTTCAGACTCTGAAACTAAAAAAACATATTCAAGGATTGACAAAACAAGTCTTTGAATTGCGTCAGGAGGCTTTGATAACCCAGATGGAGCAGAAAGAAAAAATTACACAACAGTATACCCCAGCTGAAAACCATCAGTGTATGTTATTTTTATGTGAGATATACTGGAAAAAAGTAATGACTCATATTCAAAACCTGTCGTAATGTTTTATGTAACTTTTATAGTCATATTGGTAAGAAGGAAGTAAAAAGGTTGAAACAGTAGGAGGTAAGAGGGTAAAAAACTTGTATGATGGGAGGACGACTTCTGATGATTTGATTATCTCCTATTGATATGCTCTGTTTAGAGTTACCTATCATCGATGTGTAATTGTAGAAGAAAAGGGTTTAAAAAATAATTGGTTCCCAGTCAGATAAGTCACTTCTTATAAAGATAGGTCATAATCATTATTATTTCCTTTTGTGCTCCTCGTGAAGCATGGAGCTACCACTACAACTGGGCCCTTTACAGAAAGCCTGCACCAAAAGCATGTGTGTACTCTTGCAATGTTTATTCTGTGATGAGGTTGCAGCTCCGTGTACAACCTCATATTAGTCACCTCTTTGATATGCTTGAGTAAGAAGTCCTATTCTTTATATGTTTCTGGAGAAACCCCTAGAAACTATACAGGTCAAAAAGGGGTGATAGATGCCTCATATACTGTAGAGCCAGTTACATCATTTAGATAAGAGGGGTTGTGATATAAGTATCAAAATGTAAAATTTCATGAAGTTAATAGTTGTATACAACATAACAGTTAATTCTGTGTATTTGAAAGTGTATTTGATTTTAAGTTTTTGCAGAGGTTGAGTTTTACAACTATGAAGACTTGAATTATTGTATTAAACCAAAATAGACAGTAAATATACAAGTTTATAAATGTCAGTACTCTTTGTAACAAAACATTAAAGCTTGCTGCTCTTAATTTTCTTTTAAGAATATGAACATTGTATCATCTTTGTGTATGTAGCAACTGGTAGTATTAATAAATAATGCGTAATTTTACTTGGTATTTACGTTTTGCTTCTTTTCACAGTGAATACATCAGCATCTAGTGAGGACAAAGGAATGTCACATCTGGGAGCTGTATCAAACACTAGTCACACTAAAATCGTTGTGGAACTTTCTAGTCAGATCTCAGAGCAAGAAGAGCAGATTGCTAGATTAACAGCTGAAGTAGCTGAGAAGGATAAAAAAATTGAAAAACTAAATGCAGCTCTCAAAGAGGCCAGAACAACAGCATGTGCTGTTCCTGCAGTTCCTGCCTCACAGCATTCAGAAACTTTTAGCAGTATTGCCTTATCCACTGCTGACAGAGCACATGCTAGTAGAGGAGAGAAACATGAAAACTCTTTCAGCCACATTACAGAAGTAGCATTCAGTCAAAATAAACGTGGTGCTTCTACCACCGACATAAAAAGCAGCCACAATGCTCATACAGGTGCTCACCATAAGCCTGTTTTTGAACACCATTCCACAGTTTTATCTGATTCAGATTCTGATTGGGATGAGAAACCTTCCGTGCCTCAAGTTCACAGACACAGTGCTCCAGCACAAAGCAGAATGAGAAGTAATATGTCCACATTATATTCAACAAATACTAAAAGTAAAGACATGAATTTGCAAAATGATGACAAACGTTTCATGAGTTCTTTGGAAATAGCTAAAAGTGTTACTTCAGATCAGAGAGTTCAAGCTGAAGAAAAGTTATGAAAAGATAGAGAATAATCATAAAGATATTGGCACAGTATTGATTGTTCATAGGCTTTTGAAATGGCAAGAAAAGAATCACCACTTGATATAGCTTGTGATCCTTCTAGTCTAATTAAATGTTCCGGATATAAAGTTCTAGCTTTGTAATAAGTAATACAATGTAGGAGAATTTTAAATAAAAAGTTTCTTAACAGTAATTTAAAATTCTATTCGTATTTCTTTTTCCAAAGTCTTGAGTTTAATGTAAGTTAGCCAAGATTTCATGTGGTTATAATAACAGTATCCTATTAACTGTTTCAATGATGAGAAGTATTTCAAAGCTTTGAATATACAGGTTAATAGAATCTTGCTTGGCAAAGTAAACTAATTTCTAGACTATAGAAGGATGTCACTCATGCAGTATTTCCTTTCTCACAATCTTCTATTTCAAAGGCATTCTTTAAGTCTTATACATTATACATGATAGAAAATAATGACATTTATAATGTACAGTTTCAATTTTGTAAGAAGATAATACATTATTTCTAATTTAAGATCATATTTTGGTGCTAAGAAAACATTAATGGCTTTGAATTCTTGTAGTGACTGCTTGGCAATCCTCATAAAAGATAGAAGTGCTGCCTTATTCAATGAGCAGAAAACTATACAGTGGTGGTGTGACCTTAAGGTTGCTTCAGTCAATGATTTATTTACTCTATGCAAATTTATATGACTGATACACGAATTTGGAGATGTGAAGACTATGGAATAATTTGTTTTAAGACTGATAGAAAATGTAATTAAAATTGCAGAATGAATGGCATTCCCATAGATAGTCATGTCTTTAGCTCTCTTCCTTGGTCTACTTTTCTCTCTTCTCTTTCATTTCTGAAAGAAATAAAACTTTTATATTCAAATATATAACAGAGATCAGCTACCATGACAAATATGGGAAACCAAGGGCCAGGGATCCAGACCTTTAAGGTGACCCAGAGTTTGCTGGGATGACAACATTAGACAATCTCTGAAGGTGCGAGGACTAGATTGGAACCAGGCCAGGAGGAAGACAGCTGATATGGCGCTCTCTCTGACAAACCTCTACACCCCACGGTAGAAAAGGCACGAGGAAGTAAGTAAGTATATAAGTAAGTATATTATACAGAAAAGAAAATATTTGTTAAAAGAAAATTTTTACGAATTATACCACGCAAAGTAAGCTGTCACCCTGAAAACAGTTAGGTCAGTCTCTTAAAAGCTCAAGCTTGTCTGAGAGTGAATGCTGAAGGGACCAAACGTTCAATAAAGTAGATAGGCCCTAAGTATGTGTTTACAGGTGAAAAACCAGTATGAGTAGGTAAGGAGAGCTACATAAAACTGAGTGGCAGAGTGGTTAGAAGGTTTGCTTCTCAAGGCAAAGGGACCAGGTTTATAATCAGGTCACATCACGATCCAGTCTTATGAGCTGTAAAAATGGGTACCTAAGTCTGCTCTTGAGTTGGGGAAGGCAAATGCTGCAAATAAGGAAGCTGGTCTCCCTATCTCAGAAAACTGAGACTAAGTACAGATGAAAACCCTAACGCTTCACTCCTCTATGCCAATATCTGCTGTGGGGCTATCTAACAATCATTCTGTTTCTTCTCGTCATGGGTGGAGAGACCATTGTGAATCACTTTTATATTACTGATCAGTTTGCAACTTTATTATGTTTCACATTTGTAGCAGATTGTAGAAAGAGTATCTCCCTATGGAAAAAAAACGAGCTGATAAATAGCATTTTTTTAAACAGAAGCCTTGCTATCAAAGCCAAATATACTGAAGCACATTAAAAACGCACCACTATTATATATACTGATGCCGAGAAGCTGGAAAAAAAAAAGTGTGGGAATAGATTTTCCCTGTGTTTGTCATGAGGTAGAGAGCGAATGGCTGCTGGAATGGAAAGTGCATGATTCAACCCACGGGTTTGTGTACAGACTACATGAAAACAATTTGGCGACGGTGTGGAGAGCGCTTTGCAGATTGCTATGTTCGTCAGCACAACCGATTTGGAGGTGGCAGTATTCACATTTGGGGAGGATTCAGTTTTCACCATCGCTTGCCTCTTCACGTCTTCCGTGGAAATGTTAATGCTGTGACATATCGAGATGAGGTTCTGGATGCATTGGTTGCTCCTGCGTTCACAAATTATCCAGACTTGCAGCTTCTCCAGCAGGATAACGCACGTGCGCACACTGCATGCATTATGCAGCAATATCTACAGCAGCAGAACATTGTGACGATTGATTGGCCTGCCCTATCACCAGACATGTCCCCTATAGAACATCTGTGGGACGAGCTTGGACACAGAGTCTACAGGCAAGGTTCTCTAGCTAATCTGCAACAGCTCGAAGCTGCTCTTACACGTGAATGGGACTTGATTCTCCGGAATTTCCTTCAGAGACTTGTGCGTTCCATGCGGAGCCGCTGCCAAGCTTTGTTTGCAAGCACACAGTGGACATACCAGATACTGAGGATAGTGTGAATGAATTTTTTTATTGGTTGCATTTTTGGTTTTCTCCCTTGCCTGCACAGAATGCAATGAATTTCATAACAATCAAATGTACAAATTAATGACCAGCATGGATTCATAGGAAAATGAATGAAGATTCCAAATATATAAACTTGTAAACACTTATATTTACATTTCACACTCTGTTCCTGGATTATACAGGTGGTGCGTTTTTAATGTGCTTCAGTATAATATCACTTTAAAAAACCACATGAAACACAATGTGTTAAGTGAGATGCATGACAACATATGGATGTGTCACGATAAGAGATAGAATGAGTCACAAGGAATTAGAATGTTGATGGGAACAACACAATGCATGAACTATACAGAGGAATTATGAAAATGAAATTAAACGTTCTGAACCCCTCTTTAGAATGTAGGCCAATTGGCTAATGTCACGAGACTTCTGCAGTAGAAGATTTGGCATTTATTATAAAACTTTCTTCGGACATGTTATGAGAAGAAGAAAGCTGGAATGTATATTATGACATGGAGAGAAGGCAACAACAGAACTGATAAACAATACTATCATCATCATCGCTCTTACAGGAGCTTAGGCCTTCAACAAACGTATACCAGGTCTTCCTGTCCCGTGCCATCACCTCCAGGTTTTCCCTAGCCTTCCTTGTCATGTTCATTTCTGTCAACACTATAGCATATTGTGTGCTAACACTAAAGAAATATGAACAGCAAAGAAAACATCTCTTACAATATTTTGAAAGCACAAAACTAGCAATCACTATCATTAGAAACTGTGTTAAAAACGGACCTACCCTGGGAACTACACAACATAGTAAAATTGTATATTACCAAAACAAGAATCAACATAAAACAACTACCAGAGCAGATGAAAACAATTCATTATAATTGTCCTTTGTGTTCCTTACGGAGCATGGGGCCACTACTGAAGCAGGTTCCCTCGCATGAAGCCTGCACTAAACATTCACATACTCTTGCAGCGGTGGTTTCTTGGCAATTAGTTTTGAAAGATGAGGTTGCTACAACTTGCACAACCTCACATTGGTCACTTTGTACGCCATACTTGAGGATGCATAAGTCCTACTTTTACCTTGTCTCTTCATAGACCCCAGGCATGTACACGGGACACTGAGTAAAATTAAGAACGAAATAAAAATCACTTATAAAATAACTATATTATAATACAATATAATTTCATATGAGAAGGTAAACTACCAAATCTAAATGAGACACCAAATGCAAAACAGATATTTGAGATGGTTTCTACGACAATTAAAAAGAGTAAGAATAAGAAACAGGAAACCAACGCCTACAGACCCCCCAGATGTAAAGGGTAAAGAGAGACATATTACAGAAAATGAAAGCCACATTCACTACCCACTTTAGGATACAACACAACAAATGCTAGAGAACTTGCAGCCTGGAAGAACCAACACAGGTGTTGAGGACTGCTGCATGGTATGTAATCATCTTGGTTTGTTTTATTTTTAACTGAGATGATTGCACCATTCAGCATCCCAGCTAGATAACCTAGAACGTTACGCGTAGTGAATGATGACGCGGAAGACTTGGTAACCACAGAGTCTGTGTTCGTGCCTTTATGGCCACTAGTTGTGTTCCAACCTTCTTAATTTGGATTCGTTAACCACTTCTCAGTGTGATAAAATATATGTCCATAGACACCTGAGATTTATTATTAAATGTGTAAGGACCTGAGAGTCCATTTTGAAAAAAATCGTTTTAGGAGTATTAATGAATTTAATAATTGAAACGTGGTATTCGTTAATTACCAGCGTCGAGGCTAGTGTTGTCATTTAAAGTATGTCTATTTTGAAGGTCAAATAAACGTTGGCGTGTAAAGCCAAAGAACTAAAATTCAGTTTATGAAGAAGGAACGTGCTTTTTTAAACTAGATTACCTAACAGTAATTCTAGTCAGTCTACGAATATGGATAATTCAACATATTGAACTTCATTACGAAGAACTGATCGTGATAGTGATCAAATAATAATTTTGGTAGACTCAGTTCTAACGGTCAATGCACTAGGTCATGTGATAAACAGTGATAGCTTACATGAACTTGATTCTAATTCAAAATGTGGATTATATAATTCCAAAGTGTTGTTCGTGGTTTTACATTATATGTAACTCGTATCGATTAACAAAGAATTGTGTAAAGTCGTCATTACCAGACTCGCTTGTACTGAGGCTGTTTTTCTCAAGAGTTGGCTTCGTTACGAATTTGTTTGACAGTTACAGTCAATTAGGAATAATAACACGTCAAAAAAGGTAGAAAAATCAATGATCAATAAATCAAAACTTGCAAAAAGTTAACAAGAAATATTTATTCAAGAATCATACCAAAAAAAAAAAATTGCAGCCAAAAGATAAATGAACCCACTGTTGCAGCAACGAAGATGTAACTATCGTCACATTTCGTCACAAAATTTTAGATCCTTCCCCCTCCACCTAGCTCCGTGACGTCATATGTGGACGACTCCTTTTTTCGGGTACTTAATTGGCCTTAATTGTGGCATCTCCTGGGCATGGATGCGATCAGACGTCTGATGTGGGCCTGTGAGATGGCTGCCCACTCTTCCTGGAGTGCCTGGAACAGATCACGACGACTGGCTGGAGCAACGTCTCGGCGACAAACAGGTCTATGCAGCTCATCCCACAGGTGCTCAATCGGACACCAAAGGAAGGGAGAAAGCTACCTGAACTTGACACAAGTATAACTTATGAAGAGGTCAAGAGTTTTATTAAGCGCAGATACAGTAACAAGTGAGAAGCCGAGCTTCCTGGCCACCAACAAATTATAATTATGCATATTACCAGCTCAGCTGAAGTGAACAAGTGGTGATCTTCAGACTTCTCATAGGTGACAATGGATTTGGATACCATCTATTCAAAAAGTTAAAGTTAGGAACTACTGATGAATGTAACTGTGGCACATATAAAATGACTGCTAAACATCTGCTTCAAAGGTGCCCAACATATGAGGAACCGAGAAAGCGCATAAGACAATCACCTGTATCATTCCTGGAAAAACTCTACGGAGATATCAAAGCCTCAAGCTGACCACTGCTTTCTTTGAACATATTCAAATTGATGTCTGAGGGTGAACGAAGTGTTGATCTTTACTGTTTTATATAGTAAATGTTGTTAAATATAATGAGACGTGGCTGGCTGTCATACATTACATATTGTGAAGCATAATCACTAAGCCGGAACACACTGGATACATAACGAATATTTAATTCGCCATCTTAGAAAACAGGAAGTAGGAAGAAGTGAAAAGTAGGAGAGTTCCCATAAGGACAAGTAACTCTAGTAGGGAAACCAAAGATAACCATGGAGATGACCCCATCAACATTCCCCCTTCTTTATGAGTGAACAAAGTCATTCATCCAAGAGGGTTTCTTGCGATCTCTTTGAGGTCTCTTAGAACAAGATGGTAGGAGAGAATGTTCTTTGCCAGCTTTCCCAGGACTAGAAGTAGCTGGAGTTGAAGGATTATCTTCTATAGGATTGGAGCTATTCACTGCACTAGTGTTCTCCATGTCTGGCAAAACAACCTGTTGTCGGGTAGAACTGGAGAGGAGACATCAATTTCCAGGTCCTCGGGATCAGGTGTGAAAGGTGTTGCTCTTTCAGAGAGCCTCTTATCAATCCTTCCAGGTTGCCAGTTTGGTTGTTCAGGGTCATGATAGTAGACTGGCTGGTGAGACAACTTGGGCAGATCATGAGCAGTTTTATCATAATACTTCTTCACTGATCTGTCTCTCTTGCCTCTACTTTCAATAACTCTACTGTGAGATGCAACGGGTTTCACTGCAGAAGGTATCAGTGTACGCAGTTTCCTGTTGAACAGTATTTCTGCTGGACTTTGATCAAACCCTTGTCTTTGCGTATTACGAAGTTCAAGTAGTGCCTCATATGCATCTGTATTGTCCTGAACAGTCTTTCTCATCATACCCTTGATGAGTTTCACAGCAGATTCAGCTAATCCATTGGCTTTATGGTGACCTGGTGCTGATTTAACATGAAGTATTCCCCATCTAGCAGTAAATGATCTGAACTGTGCAGACGTAAACTGAGTACCTTGGTCAGATACAATAACTTTGGGAACACCATAACGAGCAAAATGAGACTTCAATTTCCTGATGACTAACTGTGCTGTCATTGTAGGTAGAAAGTCTACTTCAATGAAGTTGGAGAAGTAGTCAATCAGAACTAAATAATATCGGCCTTCTATAATAAAGATGTCAGTGCCAACTTTCTCCCAGGGTGATAAACCTCTTGAGTGTTAGTTTAAAGGTTCTTTAGTATTCCTTGCCTTCGTTTCTTGACATTCTGGACAACTGTCAGCTATCAGTCGAATCTCAGCTGTCATGCCGATCCAAAACAGACAACTTCTGGCCCGGCGCATCATGCTGTCAAATGCAAGATGAGCAGCGTGTAGCTTCTGCTTGATTTCAGGCCTCAGTGCTTTTGGGATAAGAATATGCTCTCCTTTAAGTATCATGCCTTGTTCTGTTGTCAGAGTACCACGAATGTCAAAATAAGGCATAAGCTCAGCTGGTACATCAGACTTTCTTTTAGGCCACCATCCAAAATGGTCGACTTCAACCTCTGGAGCACGCTGTCTTTGAGAGTTTCAGCTTTAATCTTTTCCAACATCACATCTGGTATTTCAGGTAGTCTTACAGGTGCATCAGCTCCTGCATTGCTCTCTCTATCAGCTAAGGAATCCAATGTGACATTATGAATACAAACTCTGGACAGTGTGTTGGCTATAAGAAGATCGGAACCTTGTACCCATTGGAATTCAAAGTCATATCGATGGCTGCGCGTCAGTAAATTCTGCAGTCTTCGAGGAATTTGACTCAGAGGTTTCTTAGTGATGGCTGCCAAAGGTTTACGGTCGTTGATGACTGTAACTTTCCTTCCATAAGTGTACTGGTCAAAGCGTTCCAAACCATATACAACAGCTAAGAGTTCCTTCTCAATTTGAGCACAGCGTTGTTCAGTTTCAGTTAGAGCTCTTGAAGCAAACTCTATTGGATGACCATTTTGTAGGAGGACAGCCCCAAGTCCATAGCTGCTACTATCAACTTGAATACACCAAGATTCATCTGGATCATTGTATGCGAGTACTGGAGTAGAAGTAATCAGTTTCTTGACTCTCTTGAAAGCTTGTTTGCATTCAGCAGACCAGATAAAGGGAGTATCCTTACGGGTAAGTTCTCTTATTGGATGAAGAACTTCTGAAAGATTGTTGAGAAACTTTGCTAGATACTGTATCATGCCGCAAAATCTGCGAACCTCATGACAGTCCTTAGGAACGGGCATGTTTAGTATTGTCTCAACCTTTTTCCTTGTCTGGTTCAACACCTCGAGCAGTAATAAGGTGACCCATGAAGGTAATTTCTTCTTTCTTCTCTTGAGATTTAGCATCATTCAGTTTAATGCCTTTCTCTTTACACCTATGTTTCAGTACTTTAATCTTCAGATCATGGTCCTTAATTGCTTGCTGTCTGTTTGAACCACAACCTGCAATAACTATGTCATCAGCAACATTGATGCAACCATGAAGACCTTCAAGAGCTTGTGCTAGATGCCTCAGGAAAATTTCACTGCTTACATTCAACCCAAATGGTAGTCTAGACCATCTGAACCTACCATAAGGTGTAATCATTGTTGTAAGTTTACTGGACTTCTCATCAAGTTTAATATGACAGAATGCTTCCTTGATATCCAGCTTTGTGAAAATCTTGGCATTGTTGAGTTCAGGCAATACATCATCCAAAGTTGGTAATCTGTAATGCTCTCTCTGCAAAGCCTCATTCATGGGTTTAGGATCAATACATATTCTTAAAGAACCATCAGACTTTTCAACAACAGCCATTTGGTTAACCCATTCAGTCGGTTCCTCTACTGGTATTAATATACCTCTGTTCATTAGATTTTGAAGCTCTGACTTTACCTTGCTCTTAAGTGAAAATTGTATTTTTCTGCACGGCAGTGCCTTTGGACGAATATTAGGATCAATATGCAACACAGCTTCACTCAGGACACCTAGATGGTTATCAGAGTTATGATCATTATCTAAACTGTCAGTAGCCACCTTAGCAATAAATTTATTTGTGTTGACTGTCACAAACTGTAGATCCTGCAGTGTGTTGTTGCCCAGCAAACATGTGAATTTATTTTTCACAACAGTAAACCTTATATTGTGTTTTTTCCCAGTCTTAGGATTCTCAGCAGTTAATAGAACTTCTCCCAGTGGAGTCATCTTAGTACCATTCCACATAACAAGCCTCTGTTTAGTGGGTAACAATTGTTCTTGCATCACAAAGCGTTGACAGATTGTATTCCCATCAGCTGCTGTGTCTAACTGGAATTTTACCATTTTTCCATTGACAATGAGTTGTGCAGATGTACAAGCTTTGCTAGATTTCACACAATAAAGAAAAACTTCAGAATCTTCCACTGACCTTGTGTGAACAGTATGAACTTTCTTGCATTTAACTTTGAAATGGTTTCTTCCCCCACAATTTGAACAAAACTTCCCCCATGCAGGACACTTTTTCTTAATTAATAGATGTTTCTGTCCGCAGTAATGACACTCCTTTCTAGGTTCAAAGTACCCACTGTCAGTGTTACTTTGACAGGCTTTACCAGCAACATGCCCAGTGTCTCTCTTGGGAGGTTTATGGTTGAGTGATTTTTTTCTGTACCTTTTCAACCCTTGCTTCAGAAGGTTGTACTGTATTACTCATCTCTCTTATGTCGTTTCCAGTTTGCTCGAAGACTCTGCATATGTGAATGGCTTTCTTTAGATCGAGGTCAGCTTCTCTCAAGAGCTTCTCTTACTTACTTAGTCGTTCCCCTTCTAACGTGAGGTGTAGAGGTTACCAAGAGCTTCTCTTGTAACCTTTTGTTGACAGTAAAGACAATTTTGTCTCTTATCATACGATCCTTGTCGTTAAAGTTGCACAAATCTGCCTTAGTTCTCAGCTCAGTCAAAAAGGAATTAAAAGGATCTTGAAGAGGTGTGTTCCAGAATCTGAACGTATGTAATACTTCATTGCTTCGTGAGCTACAATGGTTCTGGAGCAAATCGAGAATTTTAGTAGGATTAGAGTGGTCTTCTTCCTCTGCAAGTTGATCAAAAACTTCAACAGCTTGAGGTCCAGCACAGTGTAGAATAATGGCCACCCGAACAGAATCAGGTTTAGACGCCACCTCTGATGCATGCATGTATAGTTCTAACTGTCGTCTCCATTTACGAAATGTGTCTGGTTCGACGTTATTTATGTCTAGGCAGGGTGGTAACCGAAATAAGGGCCGTTCTGCCATGACGAAATGTTTAATAATGGTATGCAAGCAATAATCAGTAATCTCACCTCAAGTCTAATGACATTCAGCACACGTGTTACAAGATATTCAGCAGAATAGTCCGAATTATGTAGAAATAAACACCGCTGCCACCATGTTGATCTTTACTGTTTTATATAGTAAATGTTGTTAAATATAATGAGACGTGGCTGGCTGTCATACATTACATATTGTGAAGCATAATCACTAAGCCGGAACACACTGGATACATAACGACATATTTAATTCGCCATCTTAGAAAACAGGAAGTAGGAAGAAGTGAAAAGTAGGAGAGTTCCCATAAGGGCAAGTAACTCTAGTCGGGAAAACAAAGATAACCATAGAGATGACCCCATCAGCACGAAGAAAAACAAGGAGATTTGTGGACTACCCCAAAGAGTACTATATATCCAAATTATAACCCACATGAGGTTGAACCGCGTATTCCATGGTCAAGACAAGGATCAGATTTATTGTGCATAAATAATTTTTTAAAAACTCCATCCAATTCAATCTTTCTGTTCCACGTAAGCACCCATTTATGAAGGTCTGTAGCGTTTTGGTTATTGTTCTTCGTGTTTCAGAGCCATACAATAAAACTGACTTGACATTTGAGTTGAAGATTTCACTTTTTTTGAGTTGACTTTAATTTCTTCTTCTTTGATTCTTAGCCGCCGACTGTCAAAGCAGTCAGTGGCCATCACGCCTGGTGGCGTTTTGTAGGGCAGCAACAAACTGCTTCCACTTTGTTCTGTCGGCATACCTAGGGTGCATAGTAACACCAGACGGGGAACAAGCGAAGACATCAACAACAGAATGGTTTCTTCTAATTTTCATATATTTAGCAATGCAATGAAAGCTCCTCGATTCTTCTGTATTTCTACATTTAAATCATTGTTTGTCCCTCTAACTTTGACTATATAGCTGCAAAGGTATATGTATGATTGAACATCCTGTAGGGGCGTCTTCCCAAGTGTAATCCTGTTATCGTTTCCTGAATTTATTCTCATTATCATTGTTCTCCCCATCTGTATCCCCAGATTTACTTGCCGCGACCTCTCACCAAGTATTCTCACCCTCGCCTGAAGCTGTTTACTGTTATGGGACAGAAGAACCAGGTTAAAGGCAAAATAAAGCTGTTTAGGCAAAGTCCGCTGGATTCCATTAAAAAAAAAAAAATTAATGATGAAAAATATCCCGTTCAACATCTGATGGGTTATAATTAGGACATATATTGTTTTCAATTCCATATAATATGAACAACTGCCGATATGGGAAATGGCATCACGCCTGTCAAATCATTGTAAATATGATATGGTGTAAGTAAATAAATTAAGGGGCTGCTGTAAAACGGGTACCGTACGTAAATATACGGGTTTTTTTTTTTATTATAGTGTGGTGTTTCCGTTCCCGGATGAGCAGATAGAAATACATTCTTAGAGTGTTTTTGGTTTCTTTCCATTATACAGTGTAATCAAACTGTTCATGAACACCGTCATTCGAACGCTTTTCTTTGTTGATTGTAACTATTTTCGGGAGAGTATATAATGGAAACAATAAAATTTTACAACACGGTTGCATTCCCCAGCTGTGACCAATATACACACGGCGAGAATTATGTTATTTTAGATTAAATTTAAAAGTTCTTTGATGACAACATTTCGTGTGAAAGTGCGTGGATTGTTTTCAAACAGTGTTCCATGATAATAAGTGGTTTTAACAAAAACTTTCAAGTTTTCATGATTTGTACATCGGGTGAGGGCTCATGCACACCAATTTTTACGCACTTTTTCTTTGCCGAGAGCTACTAATTTCGTGAAAGAATAAAAAAAGAAAAAAAAAACAAAGTATGTGTTTTATATAACACCAACGCCGCGCAAGTTGCACACCGTGCGTTGCGCACTTTTTTTCTGGCGCGAGTTACTATTTTGATTGAGACCGACCGATGTAACATACATCGGTAAATATGTTAGTTTTGTCTGTGGGATACATTACGCGTTTGTAGTGTTCTATATTATATTTCTTTAACCTGTCTATATTTCTTGTTTTTGTTGCCTACTTGTAACTGTGGCTGACGAAGGGTGAAATCCGAAACGTCCCTTGTTTCCTGTGAACCGTTAATTTGCAACACTGATTCAATACCATTTTATTTGTTTATATATATATATATATATATATATATATATATATATATATATATATATATATATATATATATATATATATATATATATATATATATATATATATATATATATATATCATCATCATCATGTGACATATTCTTTCCAGAACGTTGTCTCCATTACAGCTGCTCTGAACGCATCACGATTCTGGGCAAGTCGACCTGCATCAGCCAAAGACAAGTTCAGACTCTCTGTGATGTCCTGGGTCCACCGTCGTCTAGGTCGACCCCTTCCCCTTTTTCCAGGGACCATGCCTTCCATCACTGTTTTTTTCCAGACTATTATGTCTTTTTTATATGACCGAAAAATTTCAGCTTCCTTATTGCGATGGTATTTAGGAGCCAATGTTCCTGTACGTTTAGTGAGTGCAGTACTTCTCTGTTGGTCTTTTTTTCTGTCCAGGGTATTCTCAACATCCTTCTGTAGCATTTCATTTCGAATGATGTAATCTTTTTTGCAACTGTTTTATTTTGTGTCCAAGTCTCGCAGCCGTATGTTGCTACTGGGAATATACATGCTCTGATCAGTTGTAACTTTGTTTCTTTGCTTGTGCCTTGCCATAGGTTTTTCATCTGTATTAGCTTATGTGAAGCAATTGCAAATCTTCTTTTAATTTCTACTGCACAGTCGCCAGAGCTGTTAATGATTGATCCTAAGTATTCGAATTCATTGACACTTTCCAGTTCTTCGTTATCAATTTCAATTTCTGGTTTGGTCTTTACTTTGTCTGTTGTCAATACTTTGGTCTTCTTGGTGTTTAGGTATAGATTCTGGGCCTCGCTGTGTTTTTTGGTGGACAGAAGTAATTGTTCAAGTCCTTTTGGGTTGGTCGATAGGAGGACTGTGTCGTCAGCATATCTGATTTCCGGGATCTGGTATCCGCCGATGTTAAATGAGTCAAACTCTGTGTGTTCTTGGTCAACTCTTACGTTTCTCAAACATGATATTCTCGGCATAAATGTTAAACAGGTAAGGGGAAAGGGTACAGCCTTGTCTTACTCCTTTCTGTACTTGAAAGAATTAAAAAAAAGAAAAAAAAAAACCATTCTGATGTTTCCCCCTCTATTCTTACGGCTGCCTGTTGTTCTTGGTACAGCAGTGCGATGAGTTGTATAAGGTGGTTTGGAAATCCCATATTTTTCATAATAGCCCATAACTGCTGATGTTGTACACAATCGAAAGCTTTGGTGTAATCAATGAAACAATATATATATATATATATATATATATATATATATATATATATATATATATATATATATATATATATATATATATATATATATATATATATATATATATATATATATATATATATATATATATATATATATATATATATATATATAAAATAAATAATTATAAATCCATTTTTTTCCGTTGGCTGAAATCGATTTTTTTTAACACAAAGTTAACCGTTCAACCCTTGATGGGTTATAATTAGGATATATAGTGTAATAAATTCAAAACAATAAAATCAGATTTCCGATATACAAATATAGTATCTTCTTCTGCCCTCCACTAAGTCCAAATTTAGCAAATCAAAAAAATGTGGAACGCTTCACGAATTTGCGTGTCTTCCTTTCGCAAGGTCTTTATAACCCAATGTATAGCAAATAAAATGAGAAACTGTGACAAGAGGCACCACTATGACTTCCAGATCTTATTCCAAACTGTGTTGTTTGTTGTCCTTTATGTAGACATGATATGTAGAGTTTGTTTTTAATGCTGCCAAGATGAACGTTTTATACCACACCATGTAGCGATGCTTCTCCAACGTGTAATCTAGCTATAATTTCCATATTTATTCTCATAATCTTTGTCAGACTGAATTGGTGTGACCTCTCAATTATTCTCATTCTGTCTTGGAAGATATGGCAAGGCCTTGAGCTGATGATTAGGTTAAAAAAAATAAAAGACTAGAAAAGAACAGATTATCGCACGAGTTTGTTGAAAGCATTTGCTATTTTGAGGAACCGAAGAATCATGAATAAACGTCTTCTTCTTCTTCGTTCGTCCTGAAAAGGACGGTGGTTGCGTTGTGTCTGTTTGCGCCTAAGCTGTGATATCTGCACCTTTCGGTCGACACATCCGACTTCTGCACGGCATTTTTTAAGGACCGGGTTTGCCTTCCCATTTCGATCCATGCTCGCTCAGCCAGCCTGCACTGCTGCAGACTGTTTCCAGGACCACCACGTGGAGGTGGAGCACGGTCTTGACCAGCTCTGGTTCGCTGGTCCTGACGCAGAATAAACGTCTGAGCGTGCGTGCGTAAACGACAGGGGCATAGAGCTGAGGATTTAGTGTAGGACACATGAGTGGACAACGGGGTTGGAACTAAGAAACAACGAGTGAACTAAATGATGAAACTGCAGGGTTGTTGTTTTGAAAGGTGATGGGTGGAGAGCGGGCACTTAACAGCTGACCATTATTGCCTCTTCTTTTTTTTTTTTAAATTAATGAAGAAAAATATCCCGTTCAACCTCTGATGGGTTATAATTAGGATATATATTGTTTTCAATTCCAAATAATATGAACAACTGCCTATATGAGAAAGTGGCATCACATTCGTCAAATCATTGTAAATAGGGACAATCACAATTGTGCTTATACGTTAAATAAATAAATAATAAATAAATAAAAATAAAAAAAATCAAGAAGAAACTCTGAACAAGAATAATATTAAAGTGGAGGGGTGTAAAGGCTGGTGGTTCCAGTTATATAACTGACTTTAACAGATATTTAATTGGCTTTCATCTGTTAAAAAATCATATGCATTGTAAGAACAGCATCAGACCTTCACATTCCCAGCCACTATATATTAACCTTTGTTCGTGTTAAATATTGTTTGACTACATTATGCAGTTCCCTAGGTCTATCTATTCTTAACACCTCTTCTATATTTACAGGCAAGTTTGATGCTCGCAAATAATCTTCTTCTTCTTGTTCCTCGTTCGCCCTGAAAAGGACGGTGGTTGCGTTGTGTCTGTTTACGCCGTAGCTGTGATATCTGCACCTTTCGGTCGACACATCCGACTTCAGCGCGGCATTATTTTGGGACCGGGTTTGCCTTCCCATTGCGATCCGTACTCACTCAGCCAGACTGCACTGCTGCAGACTGTTTCCAGGACTACCACGTGGAGGTGGAGTAGGGTCTTGACCAGCTCTGGTTCGTTGATCCTGATGCAAGCAGTCAAACTATGGGTCGCTGACTGCATTCACTATTGCTGCATCTTTGGGTCCCGCAAATAATCTAATATTGTAATTCTCATTTGTTCATGCCTCATACATTTTAACAAGAAATGTTCTTTATTATTGTCTTGAAGACATCCTGCACAGTAAGGTTCTTCTATTCTGAAATAGCCTTTTCAATTCCCTAGATATCTGACATTTTCTTGTTGGAGCCTTAAACATCTTATATGCATGTCTTCCTTTCAGATTTTTTATCACACTGTGCTTTCCATTCATCTGTTATTAAATCTTTAATTCAGCTCTTAATCTCTGATTTACTCGTCCCTACTAATAATAATAATAGCCCCTTCAGTCATAACTGACTATGGGAATGCGCCCCTGAGGTGGCAGCCCTCAGCTGCTTATTTTCCTGGTGCTCCTTTCGACGTTTTCTCCTCACCTCTGCTTCTTGTGTGAGCCTCTCTTCGCCCAATCTGAGGTGGTGCCGTAAATAGCATCGCCACTTATTGCGATCGGCAGCTTCATCCTCCCATGCTGCTGGATCCATGTCCAGTGCCCTCATATCTCTCTTGCACACATCTCTGAATCTCATCTGTGGTCGCCCAACTGTTCTCTTGCCATCTGCTAATTGTCCGTAGAAGATATCTTTTGGGATGCGACCATCTTCCATGCGGCGAACATGGCCAAGCCAGCGAAGTCTGCGCTGTCTAAGCAGCGTATACATACTTTGAAGGCCAGCACGTGACAACACCTCGACATTTGTCACTTTATCTTTCCACGAGATGCCGAGGATGCGGCGTAGACACCGCAAATGGAAGGTGTTGAGTATTCTTTCTTGCTTAGCATAGGTCGTCCAGGTCTCGCTGCCATATAGGAGTGTGCTGGTGACGCAGGCATTATATACCGCAGCTTTGGTCTTCATTGTGAGTTTAGAGTTTCCCCAAACACGCGGTGTGAGGCGGGCAAAGGTACTGCAGCTTTGCCAATGCGGCTGTCGATTTCTGTATCCAGTGAGAGTTTATCATTGATGGTAGACCCTTGGTATGTGAAGTGGTGCACCACTGCCAATTCATAGTTATCGATAGTGATAACTGGTGCAGCACCCACATCCTGACTCAGCACATTCGTTTTCTTTAGACTTATTGTGAGGCCAAAGTCCTTGCATGCTTTAGTGAAGCGATTCATCAAGCTCTGAAGCTCCTGTTGGCTTTGAGTGACGACTACATTTATTAGATTTTTATCTGATCTACCCTTCTTGGCTTCTTTTCTGTCTTTTCATTTCCCTCTATGCCAACATGTGAAGGTATCCAAGCAATTAAGACTGAACATCCTTTGGAATATAAGTAGGGCCTATGTAGTAGCTAGAAATATCTCCTCTGCTATATCAGGTCTACTACATTCTCGTAAGTTTCTAAGTGCTTTAATTGTTGAAAGAGAGTCAGTTAAAACTGTTAGTTTTTTGGGAGGGTTATTAGAGAATATTTCTAGTGCTTTTAGTATTGCTACCATCTCTGCAGTGAAAATGGATGTATTTTCCGTGATGCTATATTCTTTTGCCATTTTCCATATTGGAATATATATTCCTATCCCCAATTTGCCATCCTCTCCCTTGGATCCATCTGTGTACAAAGTAATGCCGTCTTTTGATATTTGTTGTATATATTTATTGGCTGTGTTTTTAATATTTTCTATATTATTTGTTTTCTTAAGTATTTCTGCTAGGTGGTAGTCCGTGTCTTGTTTCTTGATCTCCCAGGGTGGAATCACTGGCTTGTATTCACAACTGTTATTAATTGATGTAATTAATGTACCCAGATGGACAATTTCCTCCATACACTTCCATCCTGTAGGGTATCTAGTGGTATTCATTGGATTGGCCTTGGTCTACCCTGTTCAACCTGAAAATTGGTTGTAATTGGGGCATTTAGTGCCATTTTATTTACTGATTTTGTATTAAATTTAAATAACTATTGTCTTTTGCAGTTGCTGGTTTAAATTTATATTAGTATTTGTTTTTGTATTGTATATAGATAACTATTGTCCTTTGCACTTTGTTTTAATTTGTATTAGTATTTTTTATTTTTGAGTTGGTTTATTATTATTTTTTTTTTTGAACTGCAGGTTTCCCCAGCACCCCTTCCCCCACCAAATTATTGTGCCGTTGCTAGGAAAGTATGGATTGTATTTGTTCCGTTACACCATTCCGCTATTTTACTCAGTAACCTTTAACCTACTGTTCTCGCCTTATGTGTAATAAACCTACTGTTCTCATCAATCTCTTACGTGCTGTTACTTTATGCTTGGGGGTCACCGCACGTGCAACTCGCTGTCAGTGTTTGGAGAAAAACAAACGTCGCAAAGTATAGATGACCTGTTTAATGTAAAGCGTGTCTGCATCGAAGTTTGTCTAATACAGGTGAGGGGACAAACGAACTGGTTATTCTACTGCTTAGACCGAAGACTGTAGTAAGTTTGTATTCATTAAAAAATATCGACACTGTGGCGAAATGTGGGCGTTTCCTGTTATTTTCAGTACTTCGTCTAAACACGTGTAAAACTGTGATGTAGTACAGTACCCTACCCCGATATTATTATTGCTGATGTGAAAAGAAATGAACTCCGAGTGTTTCAGAGTTTACAGTAGTCTAGGCCTAGTTGTTCATTACGGTATTGTGAACTATGCCCAGGATCGCTACTTCAAGTAACACTTATCATGCCTCTTTTGTCTTAAGATAATCACAGTTATCGTACCAGTTATGATAGGCCTACTATTTAAGTCATGTGACCATGACCTGTTGGAGCGGCTGGTATGACCATGACATGATTTAGGCAGTTGAACATTTATCCACGTTTTTGCTTAAATAAAGTATTGTCACATTAGTCATAAGTGCATCTAAATAGTAGGCTATTCATAAATTTCTGTGCTGACCTATGCAGTTATTTTGGTAATCGTGTGTTGTTTCATAGTGTCCAGAGCTTGGGTACCCATTCATGGTAGTGTACCTTATGAGAAAAACCAAATGATGCAGGTCAGTGTATACAAAGTGTATTTTATAATAAATTTCTAGTCAGTTGATTACCACTATATTTTGGTTTAAAAGCAAAGTAGAATGCTGGTCGTTTGAAAACTAATTGAAGTGTCAAAATAGTATTTTTGCGATGCCACAATGCTAATTTATTTGTTTGTGACAGTATAATTAAAGCTACACTTCATTTTACTGCTTTGCAGTAGTGGTCCGACAGTGGCCAAAACTCAAGAGTATCTAAAGTGGGTCGTCAAAGGTGTCTACCTTCGCACAAGATTACTCTTGGCAGAGATGTAGATAGAATGGTAATGACGCTTCTATCTCAAGGGAGTGTTCACAAGATAATTCAGAAGTCAAGAACAATGCTGCGTAGGGCCGAGCAGTTGTTAACTTATATCTGTCCGTCGCCTTTTGTGAAGAATTAAGCAACGGTTATAGCCTGTTCAAGCCCCCAGCTGGTGTAAATCCAGCGAAATTTTTTTTTACAAGAAGTACCTCTATAGAAGTATATAAATATTAAATAGTCTTGCTCATACGTATGCTTTCACACTTATAATAACTGAATCAACTAAGACTTTTATGTTTTAAAATAACGTGTAACACATTTAATAATCAATTAGTTTTAACAGGGTTAAATAAATAAAATGATGGTGAATTATCAATTTGTCTTCATCGAGACTGGATAGAGGGTTTATATTAAAGAATATTTCTGTCCTTTTGCTGGTGCCTTTTATAAGCAATTAGCTGGTATAAGTGAGTCCTGCAGCCGCGGTTTTCGTAGATTCTTTTGTGATGATGACTCTTCACAGTCTTGATAGCTTAGTACCACGATCCGTCTGATAGCTTAGTACCACGATCCGTCTGATAGCTTAGTACCACGATCTTTTAGACAAAATAAAACAAATGCTTCTGCTAAGTACATTTGTGGGCTGCAATTTAACAGGCGCATTGTCTCGCTGTCCACCCACCAATGTTATTCTCTCTGAATAATTATTCTTGAGTATACACAGCGCATACATGCCACACCTCGGCGATGAAAAACCTGCACACAAAAATAAAAAAAGCCTGTACAAAGACCCACAAAACCTGTACAAAGACTGAAAAAAACTTATCAAAAGAGTTAATTCATGTAAAAATATTTTCAATTACAGTGGGCTGCATTATAATTGAGGCATGGGGACTTTGCCTTTTAAAGCAAGTCTTCACTTACTTTAAAACTCAAACAATAAATGTCTGAGTTTACTTTACACTAAAAATTTTGTGATCATGTCATCATTTAGTCTGTTTCTGCGCTTAACACTAACAGACCAGGAAATCTTGTGTTCGATAGGACCTTATAAAAGAATTCTGAGACACAGTAATATGAGGTATGGCTTAGAAATCCTAAACCTAACTCTGAACTCAAACCGTAATCTTAACCCTAACGGCGTTTGCAACGTACAAGGTTGACATCGAAGAAGACGTCACACTGTTCTCACAACTAATTTCACTACTTCGTTATCATTATTATTGTAAAGAGAAAAATTGATAGAATCTATATTATCCAGTTATATGAAATGGAATGGAGATGGAGAGGTTTCTGTGGCGGTTTAGAATTATTTCAATAAATATCTTATGTAATTTTAAAAATAATAAAATCAAGTTATCCTTTTTTAAACAAAAAAGCTCATAATTTGTAACAAAAATAGGAAAAATCCTATTTTAGAGGTTTCTTCTTAGAGTTACTTCCCTTGGAGCTTTAGGGAGGGTTCATTGTATAATTAAAATGACCTCGACCGGCGACGGACACCTATTCTGATGCAGTCGGCTCGGAATTATGTGCTCGATCGGCGTATCCAATAAAGTTAAAACGCTCCGGGGGGAAGAATGGTTTGTTAAGGTTAGGTTAAATGTGTACCCCCGATACACGGAAAAGGCAGAAAAACAAATACATAAGAACAATGAACGGTCATTCCTAAGGGAAGTAACTCTAAGCAAGACACCTCTAAAATAGGATTTTACCCAAAAATATACACTGGCGCTAGCGTCAGTTTTCTCCACTGAACTTCAAAAATGAAAATAGCCGTTTTAGCCTAATTGGCAATTTTAAATACCCATACGACTTTAGCGTCAATCATCAATACGACAAACAGGATAGTAATTAATTGTTTAATAAAAATAACTCACTGGATGACTGTAATAATGATATATCCACCAAAGATTTTAAAGAAAGGTAATTAAAACTTAGAAGAGAAGTAACTCCAAAAAATCTTTTCCAGGGGCTCTGATCGGATTAAGATACAAATTTGCCTTACTTTCGTGATTTTTTTTTCAAATTTCATATTTCTTTTTATATTATTATTAAAATGTACATTTCTTATGCAGATTCTACAAGTTTTAGTGAAATCAAGTAATATGTAGTGGTATCCACATTTTTTTCCTTATAAGCAGCCGTTAATAATAAATTATGCTCAATGCGACGTAATTCTTAAAATAATCAGTAATGTGCTGGCTGCCATCAGCATTAGCGTAAAATGCAAATCGCGCATCAATTGAAAAATAGGCAGCTTGATTTTATTGGTTGATTTTTTTTTCTTTACGTGGCCTAACATCTCGCCGAATCTCACGACGCAAATATCAGCTAAGGTGTACCGCAAGACGATCGATTTATATATATTTAATAATTAGGAGGGAAAACCTGTACAGAAATTATGTACAGGGCGTACACATTTGAAAATGCAAACACCTTGTACAGATTACGGGTAAACCTCAGGGTGTGTCATGTATGAAGGGAAGATGATTAGAAATCACCAATATTCTTCTGGGTATTAAAATGGGAAAATATGTGCTTGGACAGCGTGAAAAGCAATGATTTGCCTGAATCAACATTAACAAGTTACATATATCTCACAAAATGATATGATACACTTGATGCACATGTAATGTAATCGTCACTCATCACTGCTCCAATTGGAGTCTGGGGTTGCTGCTGTTTTCGCGTTTCAGAGCGAATTAGCATAAAACAAACACCAGCACTTGCTGTAGTGGTTTATGAATATACTATTTTCATATGTTGAGGTTACCAGCTCATATATAACCACTTAGCAAGAAAAAACATGTCAAATTCACATTTGTTAAATAAATGTTTACACTTACCCCAAAGTAACTTTTGAGAACACATTCTCCTGCTCAGTTTAAAATGGACACAACACTTTATTAGATGCTTCGAATCACTTGGTCTAGGAAATTATATTAATCCTCTTATGGTGGGTGTTCTGAAAATCACTTGGTCTGGGAAATGTTAGTAATCCTCTTATGATGGGTGTTCTGCGAATCACTTGCCTTGGAAACTTTAGTAATCCTCTTATGACAGGTGATCTGATTCCTTAGGTATCCAGACTTCATATTTAAAATGCGGGTTTACTTTTAAGTTTTAAAGTTGCCATAAATACTTCCAATCTGTCACTTATAATTTTGGAATTCTTAGTCCGATCCTTCTCTCTCTGGCTTCTGGGAGTTGCTAGTTTGATGTTGTGATGCAGTCTGATTTTTTTACTCCTATTTTGCTAGATATATCTCTCATTTATCAGTTCAAGTCCAAGATTGTGCTTCCGACGAATTTCCAATGAAATCCCTTGCTTATCTCGTCTCTCAAATCAAACCAATGGTAAGCTCTTTAGCACTATCTGGGTAAGGGTATTTAAATTCATAATCTCCCCTGAGTGTTTTAAAATATTACATTTTAAAATTCCATCGCGTGACCTCTTTCTAATGCTGTAATACTTCCGCCAACTCACAAACACATCTGTGAACTCATTTGATGTCCAGATGCTACCTTCCAATATTGTCTCCCCCAGATAGATTATCTGAAATATTGATACACAGAGGGCTCAGATGAAATAATTATCTAATTATCACCTGTGTTTTCGCCCGTCCCTCAGGCGGCTTTCTTAGATAGCAATCTGGCTTTCTGTGCATGTTCGTGCGATTCCACATTGCACAAATAACTGAAGTCTCTTTCAAAGGTGGCCAGACTGACTTACGTGATAACCGTATTAACCTGATAATACTACGTTCACTTAGTGAAACGTAAATAGTATGGGAGCAGTCATCGCAAGAATAATGAAGATGCATATAATATGCCAAATAATAGAGAAAAATTAAGAAATGAAGTGATACTGCCAGAGTGAACGAGAGATAGAGAGGAGCACAAAAGTACATGCACAAAGACGTTTTGTGACAATTACTAATTGGGCATTGTGACATTGTGATTAAAACTACCACTTGACAATACTAATTTTAGTGTTTGCGACAGCATGATTAACATTATTATTTGGCTATATTTTTGGTGCAAGTGACAGCATCATTAAAATTATCACATGACTTTTAATTTTGATATTTGTGACAGGACGACTAAAATTGTCATTTGACAATATTAATTTTGGTGTTTGTGATGTATGATTAAAAATTATAGTAGTACTAGTTAGAATGAGCATCCGATTGGCTAAGCGGTTAGAGTTTTCCTCTTGTGGCACAGTTACCAGGCTCTGGGATAAAAAAAAACTAGCACTATCACACTCCAGTCTGCCCAACTGTAAATGGGTAACTGGCTGTGCATGTGAGTTAGTGAAGGCAAAGGCAGCAAGGAGGGGAACTGATGACCCCACCTTATTAAAGAGCTTGACCAAGTATGGTGCAGTCTCTAACACTTCACTCCCTTACAACAGAATTTACTACAAGACTACCTTTACCATTACTAGTGAGTGACTTCTGACTATGTAATGAAAGGCGACACACCACAAACTCAGGATGATTGTAAGAGTAAACAAAGTACATATGTCTATACTCAGTATTTAAAATGTTGTCACTTTGTTTGCTCTTGATGGAGCCACAACTGCAGCTGGCCTCGTTACCAAAGCACAAACTCCTACAGGGCTGGTTTATGTACCCAGTTTGTTTGACATGATGAGGTTGCCAGGAATATGCACTGCCTCATGTTAGTTGCCTCTTACGACTTGCCCAAGGAAGCGGTAGTCCCATTCTTTCTTTGCCCCTTCAGAGATCCACAGGAACTGTACTGGGCATTTAACATATGAACCTTAATTTTTCTTTTCAAAGTTTATGCTGTCTGTCTCCTGCTGTAATTTCCTTTTTTTGTCGAGCTAGTTGACTTGACTTGACTTTGATCCACTGTCATTGAGCATCAGCTCTTGGTGACCTTGATGTCATTATGTGGTACTGCACAGTTCGTATAAGCTGTTTTGGGCTGCCATAAAGTGTATTGTCTATGGATGGGTTGTGTGGTAGGAGGAGTTGTCTCATTCCCTGGAGTGCAGGGCACAGTAGTAGACAGTGTTCTACTGCCTCTAGTGGGTTTGGGTGGTGTCTACATTTATTTTGAACTAGTTATTATAGTCAACAGAATGAAGTGCTCATGAGGTAATTAAACATTTAAAAAATCAGAGCTGTAGTAAGGAATGGGCAGTTGCTGTAGTTGCCAAGAGAAAGGGGGGATGGTGCAGACGCAATTAAAGTAGATTGTGATAGTCTTATGTTTTTTCATCAGTCAATGAAATTCACATTTCAAACATATGATCTTCACACATATAAAACATGTAACCAGATTTTTCCATTTGAATATTTAAAAAACAAATACAACTTGTGCAGCGTCTTTTGTTTACCTCACTGATGTCATGTCAACATCTTCTCATAAGTCACTGACTTTGCCACTTCACATCATAAATTTACTGCATAGCCAATCCTCAGTATTCGCATGTTCGATATTTGTGGATTTGTTCATTCATGTGAGATAAAGTGTAACCTATTGTTTGCCATTCGCGGGCACCTCACAGTAGGCAAAAAATGTCCAGATGCCTACAGCGTAGCGTCGCAGATAGGGTCCAGTGTCGCAGATGGGGCCCAGTAAGGAGAGGCTGCCTCCTTGTTCTTGCGGCTTTTGTTGTGTTTACATGTGTCTTTGTGAAGCATCTTTTCATCCATGTTTTTGCAGTTTTACGCTATTTTTGATTATTTTTGTAATTAATAATAGCATCCAAGTGTAGTGCAGCGTTAGTGAGCTTAGCTGTGATGAGCCTCAGTGATAAAGTATGTGTGTTAGATAAAATTTGTTCTGCGATGTGTTTTCTTTACATGTTTTCAATGTTAATGAAATGTTCTTTATTCCTTAGTTTTGAATGTTCTGTGTAAATGTTTTCAGTGTTTGTTTTCCAGGGATTTTGCAATAAAGTGTTTGCATGCAGATGTGTGAATGACTGAATGAGTAGTGACAGTATGAGTGAATGGGTCAGTGAGTGAGTATTAGTACACCAAAAGATTGTACATGCTGTACTGTTACAAAGAAAATAGTATTAAATACATTTATAAAATGCACAGTATAATAAATAAGCTGTTTTTTTTTACAAGAAGAGTACATGAAATGATGAGTTTATGGTGATCGGTAGCAAAAGTGTACTGTGAACATGGTTCTAGAGGGACCTAACCCCCTTTTTCCCATAGGTTCCGTATTCGCATGGGTTTGAAGGAACCTAACCTCTGCAAATAGTGAGGATTGACTGTATGAATATACATCATATATTTCAGTCAAGTCAGTTATATACAAAGGATTCTGTTTACCTCTAGCACAGAAATGAACTGTATTGTACAGATGTAAGAGAAACAGTGCACCTTTTTATTTCAAAAGCCAAAAGAAGATGTATCAGTCTGTACATAAATCTCATCACGTTTTGCCATTGCTGCTTTGAAGTCTGCTAACTTTACAAACTTTATAAATATCCCTATAATGAAAAAAAGAAGAACTTCCATCACAAGCCAGAATAGTTATTAATAGACATCTTATTTTAAGATAAACAGCTGTTGCTGAACTTTTTGAAGTTGAAGCTTGGAGAAAATAGAATGTGATGTTGAAAGGGATTGTATTAACCTCACTTAAATGGAAATTATTGATTGCCAATTGTAGATTTGCTTTGAGAGTTTAGGAGACGTATAGCAGCTGTCTACATAGAATGTTTGCTTAATCTGAGCATCAGATCATTGTCTGATTTAGAGTGAGAGAGAGAGAGAGAAAGGAAATGTATGTTGAATAATGTATTAAAAGTGTACATTTTAAGTTGTTTGCATTCTTTGTAGAATCCAGTGTGATTTCTGGGGGTCTGTAATAGCATAAGGCATATTGTAAGAGACAACTAAGGTGAGGTTTAGCATGGTGCTGGCATCTCCACCATGTAAAACAAAGTGCTACAGAAATTCTTTGCTTTGGTGAAGCTTCTGATGCTTCATAAGTAATCAGAAAAGTGGAAGGAGGCGGCAAAGATACTTTGTAGAGTGTTAATGTCATTGTGGTGGACCTTCCTTGCAAGGCTTATCCAGACTTAATACTTTAAGCCAGTCCTATGAGTTTTTACACCTTAAAGTTATTTTCGGAACATTGACCTTATAAGGAACTTGCTAACTTGTCAGAATTACGAGTCACATTTCACCAGCATAATCGTTATCTGATGAAATTGGTAACATGTCAGCATATTGAACCTTGAGATACATGTTAAAAACTTCTAATTTGGTTATAAATATCAATTTTGAGAATCTTTTTTAACACGAAGCTACCTCACTTTTTTGAAATGGTACTTATTATGCATATAAGTCAATTCTTTTAGCTTTAGGTGGCACATAAGACTGCTGCTATTTCTCAGGATAGACTTGTAATTTGAGTCATCTTTTTCCAGCTCGTCGGCATCTGTGGCCTAATGGATATGAACGCAGTTTCATAATCCAGACATACCAGGTTCGAAACCTGCTGCAGGCGGTTTGGTAGCAGATCGCTTTGTGTGGATTTTTTAACAATGGTATAAGCGCCGTACCGTTCAGAAAGCAATGGCAAACTACTGAATGAAAAAATTGCCTAGAAAAATCACAAACAGCCAATAAAAGCTGGGGTTGATTGCTACGTCCTGTAAAGGATAAGCAACTAACTTTTTCCAGCTCTGCCCATGCATCCTGATTGCTTTGGCCTCTTCTACCATTCTTCTCCAGGTTCTATTTGGTCTCCCCACTCTTCTCTTCCCCTTTGGGTTCTAGTCAAGGGCATGTTTAGTTTTATTGATTGATGAGGATATATCCTATCCATCTCCAATTTCTTTTTAATCTGCAGTTTATTGGCTGTTGCCTGGTTCTGTTCCACATGTCTGTGTTAGTTATTGCTTCTAACCATTTGGTCAGAAGATACATTGGACATATCTGTTTGATTCCTTCCTCGTTCTGCTCCTCTACTTTCTCACCCTGTAGGCACCATCTCCATTTTTTATCTGTGGTGAAGTAGTCAATTTAGTTCTCTATGCACCCATTTGGTGAGCTTCTTCGTGTGACCTGTTATACATCCATATATGGAAAGATACATGTGCCAGAAATTATAAATTCATTTAAAACAAATTTTAAAGCAGCAGCTTATTATAAAATAATTTAATGATGAGTATTTGAAGAAAAAAAATTTCTCTGAAATTCACATTTTATACATATGATCTTCAATCATATAAAACATCAAAGTAGATTTTTTCCTTTTGAATAATTTAAAAAAAAAAAAAAACTTTTACAAAAGTATACATGCTTGTCTCATGTCATGTCAGTATCTTCTGATAAGTCACTGATTTTACACTTCACATTATAAATTTACTGCATGTATGAATATGTTTTTTTTTAGTCAAGTCAGCTTGCAAAGAATGCAGTTAATGATGTGTTATAACATATATGTCTCAGCTAGGTAGTGAGTCCTTATTGTAAATGTTTGAAAAGTGAAATGTCCTGAGAATGAACTAATATATTTACTTTTCTTAGAAACCTGAGGTCACAATGGCAGAAGCAGAGCCACCAGTATTGACGGTTCCAGAGGCTAAAAGGGAAAGGTTAATTTTCATTTATTCATCCATTCTTTACTCTTTAGCTGTCTGTGGAACATAGGCTTTCAAGCAGTGTTCACTACACACTCCTGCCATGTATCTTCCGTTCTAGTTCTTTCTATATCTTCTGTATCTTTTTTAATATCTGTCCATCCTCATACATACATAACTACCTACCTACCTACATACATACAATTGTGCACACACACACACATGTATACATACCTTACCATTTAGCTGCTTGTGGAGATGATTGCACACACACACACACACACACACATGTATACATACCTTACCATTTAGCTGCTTGTGGAGATGATTGCACACACACACACACACACACACACACATGTATACATACCTTACCATTTAGCTGCTTGTGGAGATGATTGCACACACGCACACACATGTATACATACCTTACCATTTAGCTGCATGTGGAGATGATTGCACACACACACATGTATACATACCTTACCATTTAGCTGCTTGTGGAGATAAACCTTCAACAAATTCACGTGCCAAAACTTCCTGTCTTGTGCTGTTTGTTCATGGTTTTTCCATGCCTTCTTTATTCCTTTGAAGTCATATCTCTGCTTCTTTTCTCCATGCCTTGTTTGAATCACACTCTAAATCTCTTATCTTGGGGATTGTAGAGCAAGGACTGCCTTGTATCACTTGTGGTTTCCATAATTTGAATGCTATGAAGCACCAACATTTTTCCTCACCTCTTGTTCCGCAGGTATTGGTCAGCCTTTTTTAAAATTATTTCCATGTTGTTGATCTTGTTATACCATATTAATCCTTCAATTCTGTGCTAGCACCCATTTATAAAGTACACAACGTATTGGTTGTCATTTTTCATGCTCTCCATTTTTCACAACCATAAAATAGAACTGCTTTGACATTTGAATTGACAGTTCTTAGTTTTGTGTTGGACATGGATTTCTTTTGATTTCCATGTGTTTCCTAATGCAGTGAAAGCTGCTCTTGCCTTTTGCATTCTTTTTTTTTCCATCACTGTCCATTCTCCTTCCCCCCCCCCCCCCCCCTTTTTTTTCCCCTGTGTTTTTGCACAGATATATGAAAGAGTCCACTTCTTATAAGGAATACTTCTCCAAGCCCAGACATGCTGCCATGTGCAGCATTTTTTCTCATGACCTATATCTAGGTTGTTGAGCTCTTCTTTAATCACTCAAATGGTTCTGTAAGTTGTCCTTTATGAAGAATGCTGTATTTCATGTCTTCTTATATTTTCTTTATGACGTTGTCAGCCTGTGAGGAACTGTGTGATGTCTCTTTAATTTTCAAAGTGATTCTCTGTCTAAACCAAGGAAGGCTTTTTCACAGACCAGAAATCCAGTGTGAGGTGGTGAAAAGCTATGATCTGGGGCTATTATGCACAGAGGGGTTATCTGTACTGTATAGAGTCTGCTTTATTGAAAATCTGCCTGTTCCTTCATCAGTTGTGTGTCTGTGATCTAATTTATTCACTCAAGGATGATCTCACTGAGTATTTTCACTGTTAGGTTGATGTGGTTGCATAGTTTTTGGGTGTGTCAAATAGATCAAGTCTCATTTCTGAAGCAGAGTGAATTATCAGCATTTTCTTGTCCTTCCATGATTGCACATTCCAACAGAGTACATTCCAATCCATCACTTCATGTCTCTGTCCCACTTCTGTTGTTGTCAACTTCTGCTCACGTGCCCAGCAGCCTTTCCTCAATTATAGTGTACAGTTAAATGTACCGTTTGATGTGTTCAGAGTATTTCGTCTGTGATTTCATTTGTGTGTAGTTTTCTCTGATCATTATTTTCTGATCATTATTATCTGGATCTGTTTATCTCTTTCGCGCACACACACACACCCACCCACCCCGACACACACACTCACTTATTTACACAGACACTGCATCCCATATTCTGAAGTGAGTAAAATTAAACATGTACTCGTATATAAATCTTAATATTTTTATCTCGTTGCATTTTCTAAAAGATGGGAGAATCATAGCATTTAAATATTACTTATTTACTTAGTCGTTCCCCTTCTACCGTGAGGTGTAGAGGTTTGGAAGAGAGAGTGCCAGACTATCCTATCGGCTGTCTTCCTCCTGACCTGGATCCATTCTAGTCCTCGGTCCTTCAAAGATTGTCTAATGTTGTCCTCCCAGCGGACTCTGGATCATCCTGGAGAGCATTTAAATATTAATGAATATAAATTAAGGTCATTACACTTTACACTTTTCTCTTAACATGGATTTGTTATTTTTATGTCTTGATTCTTTTGAATGATAATGAGACGTTAGATGTTCAAGTTAATTGTTTTATAATTTTATTCAGATATCAAGGTCTCGGAGCGAAGTTTAGGGAACGCTTTAAGGAAGATCCCTCATTTTTTGCCAGGGCACCAGGAAGAGTCAATTTAATAGGTAATAGTAACAGTTTATACAGAGTCCATCATATGAGTCTCTGACCTCTTGTATCACATGGCTTGTCTATCTACTGTCATCTTTGTATGCATAAAACGTCTTGCTCACAAAACAAACACTTTTCATACCACCTCAGAGTTTCTGCATACCACAACATTGTAACCATTCGTTTTTTCTACCTGCTTTTTTTTTTTTTTTTTTTAATCAATTTTGCTGAGCACTGCTCATGTCAAACTAATGTCTGTTCAGTGGTGAATAATTCCAAACTACTTACTGCATCATTCTTTCCTAAATGAATATTCTGTATCAAGTACAACAGCACATGTTTAAGTGTGTTCCTAGTTTATATCAACAATTTCTTCCCAAATCTAATATTGATCAAATAAAAGGTAGTCCCATAGCAGATACTGCCTTAGGGGAGTGATGTGTTAGAGACTTCACTTTACTAGATCCAGCTTTGAGAGGTAGGGTGACTTATTCCCTTCCTCATTGCCTTTTCCTTCCATAACTCATGAATAGAGTCTGGTACCCATTTACAGCTGGTTTCAACCCCTGCATCTTTGCAGTGAGAAACCAGTACTGTAACCACTCTGTCAGGCGAATGCTTATTGATCAAATAATTTTGCAAAAAAAAAAAAAAAAAAAAGAAACGAGAACGTGAAGAAATTAGGAAATTGTGGGAAGTACAACATGCATCAGGCACACTGGGAGAGAGAAAATTAAATGGTGTGAATACCTCATTAGAAGTAGCTACCATTATGACCCTTCAGCAGAAGATGATCTTGCTCCAGGGATGCCCAGGAGGTGGTGTATAGGCAATGTTACTGTGATAGTGAAGAAACTGTTTAAAGCAAGAACAACAAAAACTGCTTCTCTCCCACTCTGTCAACAAGCAGACAGATAAAGTTTAATGAAACAAGTTCATGGAGACTAATATTTGAGGAAAATTATAGAACAAACGAACTTTATTTTCAAAGGGTTAAGAATTGGGCACGCAGGCCCGTCTGACATTCTGCCCTTCCTCTCTCTCTCATCATGTATACTGTATCCTTTCATCCTCACAGTTACTTTAAGCATTATTAAGATGGAGATAAATGAAGAAAAGAATAGTGAAAATGTTCAAGTGATAGGCAGGGTTGAATAGGAAGTTTTTACCTCTGCCTTATTTGCCGTAAATCCAGTTTCTTGTAAAGAGTTAATAGAACTGATGCACAATGTCTTGAGACTGTTTTGGGTTACAATTAAGCGGCTTAATTTGTCTTGAAGAGCCTGGGTTATGGAAGCTGCACTGAGCATAAGCCATCCTTTTCCACTCACTGCTGCTTAGTCTGCATGAGAAATAGCAAGAACTTATTACGTGACACTAGGGGATTTAGCATCTAAGCTATATATAGGAATAACTTCAGAGAAACATTCAAATGGCCATCTCCACTGAAGTGTGGCATGTAGATCCCCACATGGTCTTGCTCAGAAAATCAGACTTGCTGGCATGAGGTAATGGTGGAGGTATAGATTCATTCTAGGCTCACTGTAAACGTCCTAACAGTCTGAGTGGGGAAAAATTAATAACAACTACTCTGTCTTCCTTGTACCATTAACATTTTGTTTGATTCATAGATTGCTTTCTCTTGGTCATTTCATTATTTGTTCTAACTTTGTCCAAATATCAAATTACCCATGTTAAATTTTTAATATTCCCATATCTATGTATTGCAGGGGAACATATTGATTACTGTGGCTACTCGGTGTTGCCCATGGCCATAGAACAAGACATTGTAATGGCCGTACTGCCAGACAACAGCGGGAATATTTCTTTAGTTAATTCGGATCCTCAATATACGTAAGTTTCATGTGTTGATGATCGTTATTCATTCTACAATGAATTCTTGGTGCGTTTAGTTATGTGTGGCTATAGATTGTTTTTGCTTTGTTTGTGATAACTACATGAAAGAATCCTATAGAGAACTACAGTGTAAATTAAAATGATTAAAGAAGAGATTCATTGTCTGATCATCATCTTATACAAAGATGTTAATTTGTATTTAATAATTAATACAGGTTCATGATCTTTTATCCAAATACTTGGGCCCAAAATAGTTTTGAATGTTAATATTTTAGGATATTGGAACATGTATACTCTGTCATATATCATCATTTTGGTTTTCGCTCCTGATGGAGCATGGAGCCACCACTGCAGCTGACTTCCTTGCAGGAAGCCTACACCAAATCATGCATGTGCTCTTGGAGCTGTGAATTGTCTAGCATTTTGTTTTACATGAGGAGGTTGCTAGCCCATACTTAACCTCTTATTAGTCACATCTTGCAACATGTGCTCTTGGAGCTGTGAATTGTCTAGCATTTTGTTTTACATGAGGAGGTTGCTAGCCCATACTTAACCTCTTATTAGTCACATCTTGCAACATGTGCTCTTGGAGCTGTGAATTGTCTAGCATTTTGTTTTACATGAGGAGGTTGCTAGCCCATACTTAACCTCTTATTAGTCACATCTTGCAACATGTGCTCTTGGAGCTGTGAATTGTCTAGCATTTTGTTTTACATGAGGAGGTTGCTAGCCCATACTTAACCTCTTATTAGTCACATCTTGCAACATGTGCTCTTGGAGCTGTGAATTGTCTAGCATTTTGTTTTACATGAGGAGGTTGCTAGCCCATACTTAACCTCTTATTAGTCACATCTTGCAACATGTGCTCTTGGAGCTGTGAATTGTCTAGCATTTTGTTTTACATGAGGAGGTTGCTAGCCCATACTTAACCTCTTATTAGTCACATCTTGCAACATGTGCTCTTGGAGCTGTGAATTGTCTAGCATTTTGTTTTACATGAGGAGGTTGCTATAGCACTGTTGGTGTCGTTTTCATAGTGATGAATTGAAACGCGAATGGTTACAACGGAATAAATGTCAACAATGTTTTTCAAACGAAAACCAACAAGTATCTTGAATTGGGTGAACTGGTCAAGTATTGGCAGCACACAAGTCGTTGGTAACTTTACATAGATTTTATTCACCAGGACACGAAGTGGACAAGACGGACATCGTCACAGGCGCAAAGATCACACGACAACATATTAATTATTGCTGCTAAAGTTCCTGAAGATTCTCTTCTAGTAAAGACCTCTGTCCATAGACTAAGGATTACAAAACTGTTACCGTATAATATCCTTCTCAGTCACGACCGTTGACCTTCTTTCAAGGACGTCTATCATGGTAACGTATTCATACTCTGGGATGAAATCTTCCATATTACATTTGTTAAAATTCCCAGACGTTCATCCTACATAGCGTTGTACATCATATAATTTCACACAAAGTCATATACGATAATCCTATCAGTTAAAGGCTTTCAGTTGGCTAACCTCTCTTTACATCCATGCCACGACTTTGGCATTGAAGCATGTACGGCATTTAAAACATGTGCATAAGGTAAACAATATAACTTCTTCTACTCGTAGGAATTCTCCGTCTACGATCCAAATCTTAAAGGCAAGCGACTCTGTAGATCCATTCTAGGAATGATAAAATTCCCGCTAGATTAGTAGTAGAGCGGCCTTTTTATGCAGCATTAAAATAAGAAGTGGGCGATAACTTACGTGACATAACTGCGATTGGCTTCGACCTGAAGACCAATACAAATCACAATAATAAATGGCTTCCTTCAACATGCCATTGGATACACAATATAAAATTACAATCATGGACACAAGCCAGTTCCATGTTTCCACTTCAAAACATGACGTCACAAACTACTCAACTAGGTTACACGTGCGTCCAAAGCAACTCACACAGCATTGTGCACGTCAGTGCGTGAATCAATCGAACGCACAAATAATATAACTATCTCAAGACTGGTGCGTACATTTGGTAGGACCGACGACTACCCCCTTAGGTAATAAATGTACGTAACAGCTCCCTTATTACCTCCCCTTAAAAAAATTAATTCTATTAATTTTTTTCGAACTAATTACTCGAGAGAGGTGAGTCAAAACTACAACAATATATACAATGCATAAAGTTATATCATATTAAGAAAAGAATATTGACTTGAAATTAATATAACTAAATGACAGTATGCATTAAAGCACACATCCACCATCGACCTACTTTGGAACGATGTGGTAATATTCGAAGTAAAAAGAAGTTGAAAAAAATGAAAATGAAGAATCAACAAAAAAGATGATAATAAAATTCAACTAAGTTTTCAACAAAATTTGAAACATATGATTTCAAAAATGAAAATGAACAGCAACACTGATGATAATCAATGATAAAAGAATCAGTGAAACAGAAAATTTTGAAATACAATGTGCAAAAATGAAGCAATGCAAAATTAAACACTTTAAGAAGCAACGCACTTACTGATATCTAACACTAGTAAGTTTGACTAGTTATCTAAAAGTGAAATATCATGTAGTGGGATACGTGACTACACGTATTGCGAGACACTAATAACGTTAGTAGATGTGTGATTTATAAACAATCAAATTGATTAAATTGAATTAATCTAATTCTAGTACTTAATTACACATAAATAAATAACTAGTAATTTATTCTAAGTAATTCTAATTTCAGTCATTGTGAATATTCGTTCAGAACTATTTAGAGTCAACAAGAATATGTTCCTAATGTTCCATGCACGAAATAAGTTTACGAACACGATATGTAGTGTAATATGTTCCATAACACTAACGAATGTCTATTTGTTGCTTTTTACCAATGTTTCCATACTAAAAAAAAATGTTACTTTAATATCACTGTTCCCGTTCTAATAAAACGTTACTTCACAAGAAATAATGTTATAATCCATATGTAAGTATGTTCTGAAAGTTATATTTATACGAATACTGCAAAACTATACATAGTCTTCACAGATGTACAATTAATGACACTGTACAAAGTTATTCATGTTTCGGTGAGGACGTTTCTCCATCTAAAAGTAGTTTAGTTTCACCAAGTTCACTAGGGCATCTTGAAAGACAGTCTGCAAATACATTCTGCACTCCAGGAATAGCTCGTATCTCAAAATGGAACGGTTGAAGAGCTATAGCGTAACGCGCTGACTTTGATGACTTAACGTTCCCTGTATTCAATGCGGTAAGAGCTTTCTGGTCAGACTCCACCACAAAGTGTGATCCGAGGAGATAACGATCCAGTTTTGTGATTGCCCAGACAAGAGCAAGGAGCTCTTTGTCTAGAACGGAGTAATTTATCTCGCTCGTTGTAAGCTTTCTGGATACGTACATAACAGGAAATAAGGTGCCTCCGTATTCCTGCATCAAAACTGCCGCAATAGCGTAGGAAGAAGCATCACTGCGAAGAACAAAGGTGAGATCTTTGTTAGGCAACTTTAAAAAAGGCTTATTTGAAAAAATTTGTTTTATATAGTCTAACGCCGTTTGGTGATCCTGCGACCACTTTATTACATTAGGTGTGCCCTTCTTCAGTAAAGACGAAAGAGGTGCAGTTATAGTAGACAAATGAGGGATGAATTTAGAATAGAACTGTATTAGTCCTAAGAGTGACCTCACTTGTTTTTTTGTCTTAGGTGCTGAGATGTTTAAAATTTTAGAGACGTTACTGTCTTCTGTATACATTAAACCGCGACCTATACGGTGACCAAGAAATGAGATGTCATGAAAACCGACAAAAGCCTTTGAAGGTTTCGCTGTTAAGTTATAATCCTGTAAGGTAGAAAGTAAAGATTTTAAACCCTGAATATGTTCATCCCAAGAGTCACTAAAAAGACAGATGTCATCTATATAAGTAATGACATCGGGACGATGAGACAATATGCGGCGCATCATGCGTACAAAGGTAGCTGGCGCATTCATTAACCCGAAAGGCATAAAATTCCATTGAAAAAGACCCCGTGGTGTCGAGAAAGCGGTGAATGGCTTTGCTTTCGTAGTGAGTGGCACTTGCCAATAACCCTTTGAAAGGTCAAATTTCGAAAAGAATGTGGCATGAGATAATTTCTCTAATAAGTCGTCTAAAAGAGGTAATGGTTCCGCATCGAATTTTGTAACTTTGTTTAACTTCCTGTAATCTACGCAAAGACGTATATTGTTGTCTTTCTTCCTAATGATTACCATAGAAGAAGAATATGGTGATGAAGATGGTTCAATTATATTTAATTGGAGCATATCATCCAATTCCTTATCAACCTTATCACGAAAGTGTAAAGGAATAGGATATGGGCGAACTCGAATCGGTGTATCGTCAGTCAGAATAATGTCATGTTGGATGACTGACGTATGACCTGGGATGTCAGTGAGGACATCCTCATACGTGTGTAGAATTTTAGAGACTTGCTGACGTTGATCATCAGTAAGAGTAGATGAGATAGTAACATCATTCCATTTCTCAGTGGAATGGAGTGGTACAACTGGTATTGGTAGTTGTACATCATCGAAAGAAGATTCCTCTTCTTGGATGACTGACAAACTAGAATAGTGTTGAATAGGTGGTGTAGGATCGTCAGTTGCTTGAAACACCGATTGTAGATAATCAGGACGTGAGTAATACTCCTTCAACATGTTAATGTGGAAGGTTTTATGTTTGCCATTAACATCAACGATGTAGTCGACATCGGATATTCTTGAGATGATCCTGAAAGGACCTCTCCAGGTAATTAAAAGACGATTGTTATGCGCAGGGAGTAATACAAAAGCTTCATCACCAGGTATGAGCTGGCGAAGACGTCTATATTTGTTTGCAGATAGACGAGCTTTTTCTTTGGCATGTTCGGATGATGCAGTAGCTAGTCTACAAGCATCTATGATTTTCTTTCTAAGAGAGATCACATACTCATAAGAGGATTGAGTTTCCTCTTCAATATTCTCATCCACCAATAAGTCGTGGATTAACGACATCGGACCGCGTGGTTGCATGCCAAAAACAAGCTGGAACGGAGAAAACCCCGTTGCTTGATTTTGTACCTCGCGATACGCAAAGAGACAAGCGGGTAGGACCCGATCCCAGTCTTGGGGATGGTCTTGAGTCATCTTACCCAACAACTGCTTGAGTGTCCTATTGAGACGCTCAATTAACCCATTTGACATCGGATGATAAATAGAACTAAGAGATCTGTCTATACCTAATGTCTTCATAACTTGAGACATGGATTCAGAAATGAACTGAACCCCATGATCCGACAAGATTTTCCGTGGAAAACCAATGCGTGAGAAGATTAACATCAATGCCTCTGCTACACTGGCAGATGAAGTGTTCTTGAGAGGGATGGCCTCAGGCCAACGAGTGCACATATCAATGCACGTAAGAATATGCGTATGCCCTCTAGCAGATGGAAGCATTGGACCAATAATGTCAATGGCCATTTTATCAAATGGTCTAATCGGGATGTCCGCAGCTTGAATAGGAGCCGCATGAAATGGACCCCGTACCTTAACTTCTTGACATATCAAACAGGACCGACAATAGAGAGTAACATCTCTATGGACGCCTGGCCAGTAGAATGCCGAAAGCACTCTGGATTTGGTACGCGAAAAACCCATATGGCCCGCACATTGCGAGTCATGAGCATGTCGTAATATACGAGATCTCATACAGGATGGGACAAGAATCTGAGAACATAAGGATAAATCCTTTTCCCGTATTACTCTAACCAAAATCCCATTTTTAAGTATAAAGTCATGTCTAGATTTTGCAAGTTTGTTGCTTGTATTCTTTTTGTTAACATACTGAAAGAATTTTTTTAATGAATTATCATTCTTTTGCAATGTTGCAAACAACTCCCGTGAAATAGGAGCATCATCATCACAAGTGGTATGAACTGTAGGTTCAATAGGTGTATCATGCGACATATTAGTAGCTTGCGCTCTAGTCACTACTGCATTTGCAGTTTGAATATGTCGCTCTTCCCATTCAGCTATTTGCTGAGGTGTACACTCTTTAATACCATGTATGCGACCCAGTATTACATCACAAATTGGGTTAGGCAGAAGACATGCTTGGATCTTTCCTGTAAAGAAAGGAGTATGAAGATCAATAATAGCAGTGGGAAATGTTTCAATTGTGCCACCAAATGTTACACATTTGACAACCCGGCCCGTGGCACAACTTGGGTTGATCAGCGAAGTCCGGACACCGATTGTTGTACAACCTGAGTCAAATAGGAGAGAGCATGAAATATTATTGACAAATCCCTTGTGAAACTTAAGAGAGCCCTGTCCCTGGTGTACTGACGCAGCAGTGGCTGTACAGACTGCAGGCAGGCTAGGCAAGGTATGTCCGCAACGCAGCGTCGTGATCGCCTTAGGCTGGAAAAGAGTCGAGCATTCTGGACAGTCTTTCACCTGGGAACAATCTAGAGAACAAGACATAGCATTGTGAGTTTCAGCTACTTTACCCTGTTCAATGTTAGCCTGTGTATCATTAAAAGCAACATTAGAATGTCTACCTGTATTATTCGACGATCTATCTCGTCGGCGCGATCGATTGTGATTTTTGTCATTAAAATTGCCATAATTGTCGTTTCTGCTAGAGTTAAAATTTGGATTAGTCCGATAATTTGTAGAATGATCGTTATGATGTTGGTTAAATGGTTTATTTCCAAAAAATTGTCTGTTTTGCGGACCCTGAGACCTTGATCTCCAGTTTTGTTTATTATAATGTCCTTGATTATTTTTAAAATAATTGTTACCAAAATCTCGCGATCTGTGAGTTTGGTTCCAAGAAACATTAAATGGAGCAGATTGTTGAAATTGCTTCCCTTTGTAAAAGTTATCATTGTTGAAATTATGATTATTTCCCTTATTGACATACCTATCAGCACTAAAAGAACGATTGCGTGAAAAATTGTTTTGTTGTGCTGCAAAAGCAACAGGCAATTCACTCTTAATCTGCGCATTACTTAGATCCATGGTTGGGTGAGCAGTGCAAAAATTTTTTGCATGTTCTTCTAAGTTTTTCATTGATAAAGGTTTCCGTTCGTGTAAAAATGCGAGAAATGTAGGATTTACCGACGAAAGTACCTTATCGCGCATCAGTAAATCAAAGAGACCTTCATACGACTTTTCAATTTTGGATAATTCGATCCATCTTTCTAATGTTAGTCGTATCTGTGACAGAAAATCACTAAAATTTCTGGCAGATTGAGGTAGTAATGTGTGAAATCTCAAACGATATTCGTTTTCTGTCATTTGGAATTTTTGCAGAAGTGCTGCTCTAAGAGCATTGTAGTCATTTTTCTCACCAATGCTGGTGGTATGATAAACTGCTAATGCATCTCCTGTAAGTAATCTGGATAAATATGTACAGTATAGAGCTTTATCCACGTTATAAGACCCACAAGTGGCCTCAAACCTATCCAGGAAGAATATTACGTCATCAGACGGGGGATTAAATTTTGGCAATTTAAGGTTAATCTCCTTAAAATGATCCTGTCTGGATGAAGTGTGGCTTTCAAAAGTTCTCTGAGAATTAGATTCCTGAGTTAACCTAATTCTCTCATATTCTGACTCTGCTAATTTCAGTTCATGCTGTCGTTTTTTTTCATTCTCTTCCGTCTCAAGCTGAAGTCGTTTTACATTTTGTTCCGCTATCAATCTTCTCTCTTCCATTTCCTTTTGTTTCTGTTCCATTTCCTTTTCAGCTGTTAATCTTTTTTCTTCCATTTCTTTTCTAAGTCTTTCTTCAGCCTCCTTTTGTTTCTGTTCTGCCTCTCGCAGAAATCGTTTCTCTTCTAATTCAGCGGCTAATCTCATTTTTTTCTCATCTTCCTCAGCAGTTAATCTCATTTTTTTCTCATTCTCCTCAGCCTCAATCCGTTTCTGATCTGCCTCAAATTTCATCTTCTTCTCATGTTCCTCAGCCTCAATCCGTTTTTGATCTGCCTCAAATTTCAAATTTTCCAAACGTAAAGTTTCTAACCTTCTCTGATCAGCTTCTATTTCTTGAGCTTTCTTATATTCTGACATAGCGAATTGTCTTACCTCTTCAGCAGGTATTTGCAAAGCTTTTGCTTGCTTAATGAAATAGTCTAAGGTAGCCATTATTCAAGATTATTATGTAATAATACTATTTAAAAGTGTTACTACAACTAGTGTTCTTCGTTCCTGTTCTAGAACGGTAAAATCAATTTATATAATAGGCAATAATATTAATAATTAATAATGTAATTTATAACATGTAATGGTGTGAAAGCAGTAATGTGACAGACAATAGCACAATAATGACACGACAAGATATTCAAAACAAACGAAGACGTTCGCAGAAATCCAATTAAAATAAAATGAGAAACTAAAATGGAATGTCGTAAAGAATTACGATGATAACTGCGATTAAATAATGCACAAGACAATTGACAACACAGTGTAAAAAACATAGGTTTTGTAAAAAACTAAACGACAGGAAAGGTGAGATGGACGCGAAATACAAACAAAATTCATCATAAAACCAAGGTACAAGTAAAAATAGCTACCAAAAACAACAATTAAACGTGACGAAACAGCTAAATAGATAGTATTATAAGAAGCAACTAGCGATCGGAACTTCGGCAAGGTTTCTAGCCTTGTACCGGAACTATCGCTCAATTGAAACTTACAAAATGATCCCTACAGAACGTCTGAAGAAGAGCCCGAATTGGCTTCGAGATGGATCTCGTTCGTCAGATCTACCTCCCAACCTCCCGCGAAGAATACACAAAACATAACACATAATATAGAAAATATATATATATGGACATTTAAGGCACAGCTAATTGTAATAAAGCGTACAACGACAACACGCTATACTCATCTCGCGTGCAGGTAAAAAATCAATGTGCCTCGTCTCCGTGGATGTACGTCTACAGATAAAATACTTCGTTCTGCTTATCTAGATTACAGCTCGCACGCAATAATGATGAAGAGATGATCTCCAAGTAATCAGTCACTGTGAAACTTGACGTGGAGGTTGATTGAAGACTTTGAGCATTTGAGTTGATTTTGATTCATATCCCGCTAGGATCCAAATTGAGATGATGTCGCCTTGAAAGTAAAAATTCTTCTTTTCAAACGATCAACTGGATGGGTACGTTCCTGAAATTACTTCCAGACCGCACTGGCCTACCAGTTATTGTTGGTGTCGTTTTCATAGTGATGAATTGAAACGCGAATGGTTACAACGGAATAAATGTCAACAATGTTTTTCAAACGAAAACCAACAAGTATCTTGAATTGGGTGAACTGGTCAAGTATTGGCAGCACACAAGTCGTTGGTAACTTTACATAGATTTTATTCACCAGGACACGAAGTGGACAAGACGGACATCGTCACAGGCGCAAAGATCACACGACAACATATTAATTATTGCTGCTAAAGTTCCTGAAGATTCTCTTCTAGTAAAGACCTCTGTCCATAGACTAAGGATTACAAAACTGTTACCGTATAATATCCTTCTCAGTCACGACCGTTGACCTTCTTTCAAGGACGTCTATCATGGTAACGTATTCATACTCTGGGATGAAATCTTCCATATTACATTTGTTAAAATTCCCAGACGTTCATCCTACATAGCGTTGTACATCATATAATTTCACACAAAGTCATATACGATAATCCTATCAGTTAAAGGCTTTCAGTTGGCTAACCTCTCTTTACATCCATGCCACGACTTTGGCATTGAAGCATGTACGGCATTTAAAACATGTGCATAAGGTAAACAATATAACTTCTTCTACTCGTAGGAATTCTCCGTCTACGATCCAAATCTTAAAGGCAAGCGACTCTGTAGATCCATTCTAGGAATGATAAAATTCCCGCTAGATTAGTAGTAGAGCGGCATTTTTATGCAGCATTAAAATAAGAAGTGGGCGATAACTTACGTGACATAACTGCGATTGGCTTCGACCTGAAGACCAATACAAATCACAATAATAAATGGCTTCCTTCAACATGCCATTGGATACACAATATAAAATTACAATCATGGACACAAGCCAGTTCCATGTTTCCACTTCAAAACATGACGTCACAAACTACTCAACTAGGTTACACGTGTGTCCAAAGCACCTCACACAGCATTGTGCACGTCAGTGCGTGAATCAATCGAACGCACAAATAATATAACTATCTCAAGACTGGTGCGTACATTTGGTAGGACCGACGACTACCCCCTTAGGTAATAAATGTACGTAACAAGCACGTTTCACTAGCTTTGCCCAACTTCAAAATGCTATATCTCAGCGAATATATAACGCATATAAGTGAAATTTTGTGTGTGAATTTGAAATGGTATAGACCCTATGAATTAAATTTTTCATTAAAATGCGGCCATTGGTTTCAATTTTCATTTCTTTGCGATATAATATAAAATCCTACTTGCCAACACACATCACACGCACACATATTGAAATGTCTACAGTAAATTATACGACCTCATTTGCACATTTTTGGTTTATCAAGCAATTGGCATGATTTTTGAGTGAAATTGCGTGAAATCGCACTTCTTGAACATAAAACAGTTTATATCCGGTGCAATGCACACATTGTCAATCAGAGGTGTGTCTACAAAAATTATTGTGTGGTTAAGAAGGAAAAATGAGTCTGCGAGTACATTTTATGACATTACAGCAAATCACAAATAGGATTTTTAAGTATTTCTGCAATGAAGCTACTCGAGGAAAACTATATCATTCTATTTCAAACCCACAAAAGAGGACTATTCACGCCTTGGGGATAAGCAAACGATCATTGCACCACTGGATAGCGACATCTGAAATGTCTAATTCCAGTGTTTTACACACGAAAATTAGGCCAAGAGTGGTGGATAATTTTGACAGAGAATTGATCCGCAGAGAAATTTGCAATATGTTTCACAATAATGAGGCAGTGACTTTAAGGAAATTGAAAATTTGGTTAAGAAAGAATAATGACATTGATATTTCCAAATCTACGCTATGGAGGACTATTAGGAGTTTGGGATTCACTTTTAGAAAATATGTTGGTGGTAGAAACCTTATTTGTGAGAAGCCTCATATAGTTGCAATGAGAAGCAAATATTTACGCGAGGTCAGAGAAATGGGAAGAGATTGTTATGATTTTGTGTATTTAGATGAAACTTGGATCAATGCGCACCACAGTAATGAACGAGAATGGCAATCATCTGATGGAACAACTAAGAGACTAGTCCCAAGCAGCAAAGGACAGCGCCTAATAATTGCACATCCAGGAAGCAGCCATCATGGGCTTCTAAATAATACTGAACTCATATTTGTTTCAAAATCCACAGATAATAGGGATTACCATGCAGAGATGAATGGCAAGATATTTCAAGATTGGATTGTGAATCATGTACTTCCTTCCTTGGATAGACCGTGGTGTTTGATAATGGACAATGCCTCATATCACAACGTTGTGGCACCAGAAGATAAAGTTTCTAATTCACCAAGTATTAAAGATGTAATAAAGATTTGGCTGACCATAAACAACATTCCATTCAACGAAATGTCTATGAACCTGAATTACTTGGAATTGTAAAAAAAGACACAGCATACAAAGATATTTCACATAGACAAGGCAATCCATGAACATGGTCACAGATGTTTAAGATTACCTCCTTACCATTCTCACTTAAACCCAATAGAATTAGTATGGGCTAAAATTAAGGAACAGGTAGCAACAGAAAATAGAACGTTCAAATTAAAAGATGTTGAAATACTTATAAAAGCCGCCATCTCCAATATAGCCAGGGATTATTGGAAGAAAAGTGAGAACCATGTGTTACAAGAGGAAGAGGAATATTAGAAGAATGATGGTTTGTCCTTCATTCAGCCGAGATTGATTTTCAATTTCTCAGAGACATCTGATACTCCCCGAAGATGAATATTAACGGTGTATGGGTGGCGTAGGTGTGCCGTCGTATCTGTGTTAGGTATGTATTAGTGAGTGTGTGGTAGAACAGTCACTCACAACACAGGTACGTAAATAATAGTCATGGATGGCCGTAAACATCTGGTGTAATTTAAATGCTGCACCCAGCGGTTCACATAAATAATGGCCTAAAGTCCTCACGACTCACTTATAATACTGCACCCAGCAGTTCACATAAATAATGGCCTAAAGTCCTCACGACTCATCTCTGCGCTAGACTTATAATACTGCCCTATAATACTGCACCCAGCAGTTCACATAAATTATAGCCTAAAGTCCTCATGACTCACTTATAATACTGCACCCAGCAGTTCACATAAATAATGGCCTAAAGTCCTCACGACTCATCTCTGCGCTAGACTTATAATACTGCACCCAGCAGTTCACATAAATTATGGCCTAAAGTCCTCACGACTCATAATAGCTTCCTCAAAGCTTCACAAATACTTAATATGGCCTGTCCCAATCCTGGACTCATAATAGCTTCCTCAAAGCTTCACAAATACTTAATATGGCCTGTCCCAATCCTGGACTCATAATAGCTTCCTCAAAGCTTCACAAATACATAATATGGCCTGTCCCAATCCTGGACTCATAATAGCTTCCTCAAAGCTTCACAAATACATAATATGGCCTGTCCCAATCCTGGACTCATAATAGCTTCCTCAAAGCTTCACAAATACATAATATGGCCTATCCACACAGCAAAACATTAAGTCGACATTATTCAAAGCACTACGTAGGCATACATCCTCGAAAAACACACACAGACAGCGTTGACCACTCCCGGTCCAACGCTCCGAATTCCTCTTCTCCTCTCCGGGATCACACACTCTAGTCCCGCCAAAAAAACCCAAAACGAGACTCCGCTGTTTTTGAACACAGCTCAAAAACAGTACAGAATAAATACATCTCAGCATTTGAGATAAAAGCGTTCGCACGCTTTCCTGTACTCTGTCACTCAAAATAAAAAGGATATGTTTCTATTATAACGTTAAACAAACCTCAGCTTAATCAGGTATACAAGTATTGTAACTCATAATCTACTTTGCCCAAAAACATATTCCGAATTACTGCCCTTTCAAAGGATCAACTTGTTACAGTTTCCCACACACCCAGGAGAAAAAAAATGATTCTATCATTTTTTTGAAAATTAACTCCCAAAACGAAAAAATTTAAAAGATAATGGAGTTCTAACATATGTTTTACAAAATTCATCTTATGATAAGTCAGAAATAGTATATCTACAAAATATTAGCAGTAAATGTAAAGTAAATAACAATCATCCAACGTATGATTACTAAAATTAATCTATTAGAAAACCAAGCTAAGTATCTCAAAATTAATCTATTACAGAACTAAGTTAAGCATATACAATAATACTCAAACAAGCAACAAACAATCGTACTAGAAATGACAATATCAAACTAACGAAGTATAATTCGTAAAGAAGTAAAATATGAAATCATCATATGAAAAACAACAAATAATATCACAATGTCAAACTATGTGAAACAAATATAACTATCCCTGATCTAAAGTTACCTCATTACATGAACAATACAAAGAATGAAAGTCTAAGTAGCGTAACAGAAAAAAGTATACACGAAGCATAAAGTGAGACAAAGATGAAACACGGAAGTATAAACAACATATCAGATTATGCTGAAAAGACAACAGAAAAAATGTAAAGAGATGACGAATAGTCAACAAAGACAGATGAAAAGTAAAGATGCACATGTAGAAAAAGTAGTAACAATACGTTATAACTATCTAAATTAAACATCATATTGTCTAACTTAATACAATCATAATCAAAAATTACAAAACAAAATACCAAAGTATATCTATACTAACAACACAAAGTAAAAACTTATGACAAAAAGAATAGTAAGTAATTTAGCCAAATTACAAAACTTATGCATAACTAATAATAAATTATACAAGATATCGCACAAACAAAAAATAAAACGCTATCAAAAAGGTTTACACTGACTCAAAGTCACGCGCTAAATACAGAAAATACATCAAACATTAAAAACAATTGCAAGGAACTAATGTCACTACACATTACTAACCATAATATACAGACTAGCATTGGCGCAGAAAAAATATTACAACGTTCGAAAAAATACATTTTAAAAAAAAAATACAAAAAAGTTTCGTATCACTAAGTTGCATAAAAATAGTATTACATTTACAACCAATTCAAAGCTATAACGAATAAACTAACAAAGAAATCGACTTCAAGAAAATGAAGGACGTATGAACAATCTATCTCTAAACAGACACACATTAACAAATGTAAGTTTTTTTTTTTTTCTCTTCAAAAAATATACATCACATAAAACACATGAGAAAAAATTCAAGTGCTCATGAATTATCTAAAAGTAATTATTGCACCATTACAACTAATGAGTTTTGTGCATAGGGCTGGCAAACTCAACATGTACAAAAAGTTATCCTAACAAAACTGCTACAAAAACAACAAACCAAAACAAACCACTGCAAGTTCAACAATGGAATATAGCTAACAATAAAAACAAAAAATCATGGCAATCAAATGATGCATTAAATATTTCAAACGAAATTACATGTTATTGCAAATCAGGAACATATCATTTATTATACTAACAAATACAAAAGAAAATATTTACTGTTTACATAAGTAAAAAAAATCAGATGGAAATCTCTCGCTTTCCTGTCAATATGTCCTGACCCTGAGCAAGCAAAACATCAGATGTTTAGTGGGACGCAGAACAAGTTACGCTTGAACGCACACACGGATGCTGAGTTGACTCACTTTTCTCACTACTAATATGACACAGGAGCCTTGACTGTTATCGTAAAGTCGCTTCTGTCAAAATATATGAATGAAAATTTCCATTTTAATGAATGGTACAATCTAAGGAGAAAAAACGTAGAAGTCAAATTACAATTACCCATTATTTTGGTCCTTGTAAAGTAATGGTCCTTTCAAAATGCCCTCAGCTCTTCTTTTACAATCTCTAGACATCACAGAAGACATTACTGCCGTAGGCTGAAACAAAGTGTTATATTTACAACACCGAGACATCATCTCGTAATCAATAACACCATCAACAATAGAATTTGAAACACCACTGTTATTGCCACCTTGCTTACCTCTATTACAACTGACTATGGGCTCATGTTGAGCAAAGTTAGCATACTTGCGCTTATTATTTGTTACATGATGAAAATATTTATTACTACAGTTGCTTTGTTTACAAACAATGACTCTAGACTTTTGCTGAGTCAAGTTATGTAGAGAAACATGTGAAGAGCTATTATCTCTCTTTATATTCTTGTCAATTCCTCTATTATGACAAATGTTATGTCTATAACCCAAGTTAGCATTGTTGTTGTTAACATATCTTCTTTGACAAAAATGTCCACTAGACAAGACTTGCTTTCTAGTAGTAAAATCATTACCAGATTGATAGTTTTTCTTACAGTTATTTCTACTATAACTTACAGAATTCTTCGGATCAAAATGTTGAAATCCGCTAAATTGTTTACAATTCCTTGGAGAATCAAAATTACCACTTGATAAACTCCCTTGGTACTGTCTAATCTTGTGATTATATCTCTTACTATCAATGTTCTTCTTTTCACCTATGGGAATATGTTTACCAATCCCGTCAAACTGGCTGTGCTGAGTTTGACAAGTAACTGAACCCTTAGAATGTTTATTTTCCTGCCCATAGTGGGTTTCATTCCTGGAAAATATAGTACTATGTTTATTCCCTGTTACAAGTTTATCAGAATCTGCAACAGTAAACACGTGATTGATTTTAGGAGCCTTAACTTTCAATTTCTCACATTTCTTTTCGTAATCAATAGAACTGGCTGAAACACAAGAATCTTTATTAGCCTGACGCCAAGAATTATCAATAGAGTCACTAGTACCACTAGCACTAGGGAAGTTGTATCTCCCACGAAAAGTTCTATGTTTACCATGTATGGCCTCTCTATGAGCAAAAAGTGTATGGGGCTGACTTTTCGCAACTTTCTGTCTATCACTGTCAACATAGACAGAAGACCACATTTTTTTTATCCAAGACGATGTCAAGCAGGCCATTTACCCGTTTTCTGGCCTCTGCAATTTCAATATCTCTATGCGCAATCTCTTGACTAAGTTTCTTATTTAAATCATTAAGAGCCAAAACTCTGCAACCTTCTTCTGCTAGCAATTTCTCAATCTTAGCAACCTTCTCTTTCTCAGAGGTCAACTCTACCAATGTCTCTTTTCCATCTTGCTCTTTATTTACCTTTATTGACTGTGTTTCATTCTCACCATTATTATTATTCACCAGCTCATCGACTTCCCCTGGAAATACAGTATTCTTCTCTTCAAGTTTATCAAAACATACATCATGTATCATTACATTGTATAATCCTTCTCGCTCATTGGTTTCCGCTTTTAATTTTTCATACATGTCTTTCCTTCGTTGGATCTCTTGTGTAAGGTTTTCCACCTCAACATGCTTAACTTTTATCTGGACCTCCAATTCTTTAACCTTCAATAGTGAAGAATCCAAACTTGCTTGTACTCTAGCAAGTTCCAGGTTTGATCTATTTAAATCACTTGTAAGTTTAGCTAATTTTTCCTTAAGTTCATTCTCTTCAGCTTTACCTTTTAAGCAATTTTTTCCTTCCTGTCTGTTGACTCTTACTTCCTCATCTTCTAGCTTCTTTTCCTGATTGTCAGCAATTATATTGTGTATACCCTTCAATATATTGTCGTGTTCAACATGAATATTATTATACACAAATACACGAAGGTCGAGCAGCAGCAACTTTGCTAAATTCCTAGCCATTCTTAAATGAGGGATGGACTGAAATCTATTCTCAGCAAAATCTCTTAGTGCTCTCGACGCACTGACCAACAATCCGTCCATCACGTGTGCTTCCAGTTCTGGTCCTTTTAATCTATGAAAATTTTTACCCTCTTGAAATAAATACTCCAATAAAGGCCACATATTATCAGGATCCATTTCGTCATCATCCATAGTGACTTACTTATTGAGATCACTGTATATGTATCAATAAACCTTTTACTCCTGACAGCTAAATAACCATACAATAAATTGCAACTATTCCTAATTACTGTCAGATCAATTTCTGTTCAAAGAACCTTTATATGGTCATATCCATATCATGGTAGTCAATACCACATGTTAATAGCCATAAACTACTTATGCATTAACACATTAACTACCGCAAGCCACTGTCAGCGGCTCACAAAATAATCACATTTGGACCGCAAGCCGCTCAGAGCGCCAATCTAATTTTAGTAATAAAACGAATGAAAAATGTACTGAAACACTCTCTGATCTGGTTCGAGATTTTAAGTTGCCACCGGAAAACAAATTCCCAAAGCATGGTTGTTGTAGAACACTGGAAAATTGATATTATGTTCATATTTTTCAGCGTTTTGGGTTAGTTACCAAATCGTGTAAAACTGTTTACCGTGGCAACTAGTGATAGGACTACAAAAAATGCGTGTACATTTCTTCTAACGGCTGAATAGGATAGAAACGTGTTTCAACAATTGACTGATAGATCTAGCGACGAGGACAAGAGTGAAAACGGTGTGCACATTGATTGAAATTGTGATTTTGATAGAGATGGGACGCAAGCAGTTATAATTGTGAAAATATTGCAAATCCTCGGCCATCAGAGGGCCGTTAAATAGCAACAACCTCTATTAGAGTTACAACCGGTGTTTATTGTAATAGTACATTCATTTATCGTTAAAATGACGTGTAATTCATAAAAATATGTAAACAATTACGAAAACTACAGCTTACTTTGTGCAAACACCTACAGGATGAAAATGGGGAAAAAATTTAATTCGGCCACAATGTGTTTTTCAATTCGGTAGTTAATGTGTTAAATTCTACCCATATGTCACTATAGACATAAACAACATCAACAACAGAATTAAAAAGAAATGCATAGAATTCAGAAGGCCTGAGGACATGAGTGACATGACACACTTTACAGAACAAACAAAAATCACTTATCTGTCAATTTTCCATTCCCTTCCGCCAAGACTTTAAATATCACATAATTCTGACGCTAAAACAGTCTATCGCCGAAAGGTACTGGATCTAGACTTTCTTCCGTTCAGGTCCTCGCTTTAGTAAGGTATGTGCTCGAGTACTGCATAGGAGCACATGATGATCGTAACAGGAACACAGCAAACCCGCTCTTGACTCGAGTTATACTTGCAAAATGACTGGTACAACTGCACATACACTCGACTTGTACACGCTATCCTTCAGACGTTGTATCACCTCATAAACTGCTGGCTCGCTGCTTGATAATTTCGCTGCACATCTGATAGCAAATGTAGACTACAGACGTTGTTGTTTTCCACCGGCACGACACAGGACGTCACCGACAGTGCTATAAAGCTGATTGTTACCACGAATAAGGCGTTTCCCAAATGCGCTCCACAGGCAGACTACAAACCAGGTCACGGTTTGAAGCACATGAGATTCAGGTCACGCATGAAGTTCTCTCAAAACGACTGTTGCGGGTGTCAGAACCCGAAAACAAATCTATCAAATGATACAGATATGTGGACTGTATCGATAATGATTTTATCCTTCCGTCTGTTAAATACTCTCTCAAGTTAGAGAAACTCTTGATACGCGAATGTCATATCCATTCGTTCCAATTTGAACTGGTCCACCACTGTTACCGATAATGAACATTAACGGTGTATGGGTGGCGTAGGTGTGCCGTCGTATCTGTGTTAGGTATGTATTAGTGAGTGTGTGGTAGAACAGTCACTCACAACACAGATACGACGTCTACCCAGTGACAATGATAACTCATATTTAATAATCTAGCTCTGTGTGGGCGGGACTTATTCTATTATACATAGCTCGGAACAACAACAGTTGGACAATACCACTATTACGAAATCACCGGTATAAACATGTGCATTATCGGTAACAACATCTGATTATGATTCGGATGAAGTTTAATTTCTTTAAAGATGACCTTACCGTTATTTACAAGCACATTAGAGGAGCAACGTTCCATTATGATATTTATGAACCGCAAAGAGATGATACCCATTGAAATAATTAGATCAAGGAAGGTCCAGTTTGGTAGCGCATTAAATGTCAATGACAAACAATGTCACGAGTATTTCGCATGCAGATCATTTAAGAAATCATCTTCAACACGTATTCAGTTGCAAACGTGATGGCCACATTATTGTAATAGTAGACACGCCTATGCCTAATCAATTCACAGAATCTGTGCATGAAGTGGTAAAATTTCTTTTCTCGATACACAATAATTAGTATGCCGACAAAGATCAAAGGATTTCATCCGTTTATGGGAACTGGACAAGGTGCACAGATATAAAGTATATATTTGTTGGGTCTAACCCAATATAACATCGTATGCAAAAAATGGCATTAATACGTTAGACGGTTAATCAGATAATTACATTTGTTTGAGGGCAAAGCTAGTGAAACGTGCTATAGCACATACTTAACCTCTTATTAGTCACATCTTGCAACATGCCTGAGAGAGCAGTTATTCTATTCTTTCTTTGTCTGATCAGAGACCCCTGGCAACTACTTGGGACATTTGTTGTATGCCATATTGAATATTGACAGTTACTTTGAATATTAAGCACATCATCAAGTGGCAAGTTTTCACTGCAGTGTTGACAAATCCTCTCTGTCAGTACAAGATCAGATTTATCATTTCTTGCCTTATGCATTATTTTTCATTAGTTTCTGCTCATTGCTTTCAGAACAGAACTTTAACAGCTTTTCTGTTTCTTCAAGTTACAGCAGAATACACCTCCTTAAAAAATATTACATTTACACTCTGGTCTTGTTTTTCGCACAACTTTCTTTACTGGGGATTACCATAAATTCTCTCTTTTCCTTTATGCCTTATTACAAAGGAGACTTCTAACCTTTTTTTAAGATTTTTATCTGTGCATTCACAGAATACAAAAAAAATTTTGTTTACAGTAATTAAGCATATTTTGTTATCACTGTCTGTTCCTCCAACTTTATCTATATTGCTGCCAAGATATGTGTACGATTCTACATTTTGTAGTGGTGTTTCTTCAAGTTCAACCCAGTTATCATTACTTGCATTTATTCTCATTATTTTTGTCTTTTCCCTGTGTATTTTCAGACCCAATTGCTGTGACCTCTCATCGAGTGTTTTCAATTTGTCCTGCATCTGATTATGGTTATGGGACAGAAGAGCCAAGTCATCAGCAAAATCCAGATCATCCAACTGCTTTGTCAGAGTCCACTGGATTTCATTTCTGTTGCGTGTTGTTGATGTTCTCATAACCAAGTCTATTGCTAGTAAGAAACGAAATGGAGACAAGAGGCATCCCTGTCGCACTCCCGTTCATTTCCCAAACGGTTCTGTAAGATATCCTTCATGAAGAACTCTGCATGTCATGTCTTCATATGTTTTCTTTATTAAATTAATGATCTTCAGGGGAACTCCATAATGCCTCATCAATTTCCAAAGTGATTCTCTGTCTACACTGTCAAATGCTTTTTCATAGTCCACAAATCCAATGTATAGTGGTGAATTCCATTCCACACTTTGTTCAACTATTATTCTCAAAGTGGCTATCTCGTCTGTACAGGATCTGTTTTGTCGAAAACCTGCTTTTTTATCTCTCAGTTTCTTGTCTATGGACTCTTTTAATCTCTCGAGGATAATCCTGTTTAATACTTTTCCTGGCATTGATAGTTACATTATTCCTCTATAATTTGTGCACTCTTGTAAATTTCCCTTCTTAGGCAACTTAACCAGATATCATTCCTTCCATTCTGCTGGTATCTCTTCCTTTTCCCAGACTTTACCAAGTAATTTATATAACATCTCTGTAGCCGTATCAATATCTGCTTTGATGGCCTCTGCTGGAATGCCATCTGGTCCAGGCGCTTTTCCATCTCTTAGAAGCTTTATGGCTTTCTTTATTTGTTCCTTTGTTGGTCTTTCACAGTTAATTTGTAGCTCTACTTCTGCTGGCTGAATTTCTGGGGGGTTTTGTGGAGCTGGACTATTGAGAAGGTCCTCAAAATATTCTTTCCACCTCTTCATTTGCTCTTGTATATTGCTGAGCATTTCCATTCTTGTCTTTTATGAGGCAACTTGTTTGCTTGTATTTCCCTGTTAGCTTCTTTGTCAACATGTACTTATGACTGTATCCGTTCTGTCCAAGTGTGTGTCTGATTAAACAGCATGAAACGACTACAGCAGTCTGCATTGGTGACTTATAAGTAGGAGTGAATGAGTGCCTTATACTGGTCAACATACGAACATTCCACCATTCGCACAACTAACACGTCACACTCTCACTCCATATCTGCATAACACTGCGTCGGTTGAGTTGACCTTTGCTCCACCTGCAGCACCCATCATATCCATTACTGGTGTGCGTAAGGAGAAGATACAGAAGAAGAAATCATATCTTTACAGTGGAGTTGCGACACTTTACAGTCATCCAATGTTATTCACCAAGAACCTATAGCCTATTGATTTGAAGCACAGAAGTTAGAGAATAGTTCCCCATTTTCATTCATTATTCCTAGCCCATGTTTTCCCATGACTTCTTCAAAACCGGTGTTGACTCTACCTATCTTTGCATTCATGTCACCCATCAAAATTGTGTTGTCTCTTCTTTTTACTTTCTCCATAATTTCCTGCAGTCTAGTATAAAATGCTTCTTTCACAGACTCTTCTTGAAGAAAATGATGTACAATATCCATCATGTCTGATATTATGTCTGATAATGTGAGATCAGTAACCTGAAAAATTCAACAAATTACTTTATCCCACTTTAATGGGAGACAAGTCTGTACTATAGACTTGTATACTCACTTCACTTTATTTTACTCTCTTAGTCTTAGTCAAAGACCTTATATGGTTATCTTGTTTATACTGAAACAAATGATCACTTGAGTACCTGTGGAAAATAATATCTTTCTATCCCAATCAATGTGGGAGACAAGCCTTAAACAGGTCTTGTATACTTCCTTGTACAGTAATAATAATAATAAAGTACTGGCCTGTACTCTCATATAAGTGTACTCAAAAATACCTCATATATCTTATGTCAACCAAAGACATTTACAAAGGACAATCATAAAGACAATATGAAAACAATTGCAGAAATCAAATTAAATGAAAAAGCTTAACCAAAAATAATGTCACAAAGTATGTGATGATAACTGCAAGGTAATAACAAAACAAATAACGCCACAGTGTATAAACATAAAATGGTGTATAAAAATAAATGACAGAAAAGGGAAGATCTACAAATACAAACAGATCAAACAAATCTAAGGAACACAAAATTATTAACAAAAACAACGAAGAAAGGAACACCTCATCACAACTAACAAAAATAGCAACTGATGTTGCATGCAAATTCATTTAAGAAATATGCACCCTACAGAACACTAGTACAAGACCAATGTAACTCGGTATTTCTTGTTCTAGTCACCTCACCAACCGCCCACAAACATATAAACAACTATTACATATAAACAAATAACATGTAAACATAAATAGCATACAATATATCATAGAATAGTATGTGTTGTGGATAGGGTGTTGCAAAGCAGGCACAGTTTTTTTTTTTTTTTAATGTCAATTAAACTGCCACTTTTAATAAATTTTTAAATTCTTGAACTAATTTATTACAAAGTTCAACAATTAGCATATAGAAGATCCACCGATGAAACACAGACTTCTTAGTTCAATAATGCTTTATTTCCTGCCAAATAGTCAACTGTTCAATTTAATACAGATGTGTACTGCTGTCTGTTCTGCTACAACGATAAACAAGCGCTGACCTAGTTCCAGTTTATGCTTGACAGGTCAAGATGACATCGTCTGTAAGTTTGTACTATTGGTGTTGATGTGTCACATTTGGCCCAAAATAAACGTTCTTGTAATACTCGGTGACTTCTGAAGATTAAGACTGCGAAGGCTGGACCCAGGGATCTGGCCTACCACTGTAAAGTGTCGCAACTCCACTGTAAAGATATGATTTCTTCTTCTGTATCTTCTCCTTACGCACACCAGTGATGGATATGATGGGTGCTGGAGGTGGAGCAAAGGTCAACTCAACCGACGCAGTGTTATGCAGATATGGAGTGAGAGTGTGACGTGTTAGTTGTGCGAATGGTGGAATGTTCGTATGTTGACCAGTATAAGGCACTCATTCACTCCTACTTATAAGTCACCAATGCAGACTGCTGTAGTTGTTTCATGCTGTTTAATCAGACACACACTTGGACAGAACGGATACAGTCATAAGTACATGTTGACATGGTAAATCATGGTATTCAAATAGTAGGTGGCAACATCAGACATATTTCATGCAGCATTCAAATACAATGGCGATACGAGTCCAGCATTCAATGTTCTGGTAGACTATCACCTTATCCTTTAACTGACTGAACGCGTCAGTGGAGATGAGTATGTAAACATAACAAAAGGTTCACTGGCCGAACCCTTTCTTTCTTGGCTAAGTTCTTAAGCTGTATTTATATCAGGTGTTTATACAACGATAGTTAAACCACGATAGTGGGCTTCCATCATAGCAAGATCTCTATACCACTGTCCGATAGTAAGATTGATATTCTGTTCTCTTGACAGTGATGCATTGTGATGATAGTAATACAACATGGCCACCTTCTTGAGTTTTGCTCACTCACTCATAAGAAGGATAAATGATGGGCCGAAGTTAATTCGTAATGTGAATATAAATACTCTCATGAATGTTTCCATACAGTTCTGTATCAATAAGGTGGTTTCATGTAATGCATAAGAACTGTTGGCAAACCTGTCATCTTCATCGATATACAAAACGATCCTAGATGTCCGATAACACGGTGTCCATCTAGACCTAACCGAAAATAGAGATCATCAAAAGGGTCTGGTATTACCTGGAGTCCGAATTAAACACAATAAAGTACATGAGGAGAATCTCTGACAATAAACATCTCGTAGAGACACAATCTCCTTCTGAAAGATCATTCACAGATCACTTTCAACCATTTTCCAGCACCAGCCCAGAAAACACACACAGCCATATCAGGGGGCATTATCGAGACTCACCACGCATGCCTCGAGAAACGAATACCTGCCCCCAGAATTCGGCACAAAGAATATAGTCCGACCTAAACATACCAAGATATACAATATAAGACTGAACCTTCTAGTACTAGACAAGTAATACATATAAATTCAGGCCATAAACATATTGAACAAGATCAATCTATTTTCTGGCCCTAACAAATGAGAAATTACATAAATTCGATATTCATCCGCGAAATCAATATTCAAGGGGAGATCATCCACATAATCAAAAGTATAAATCAAATCATGGGTGATATAACTTTGACTGAAACCAAAGTAATCTCTTTTTTCATATCAACTAGTCATGTCGTAATATGTGCGTCACAAATATGTGCACAACAATGACTACATTTATTTTTTTTTTTTAGCTGTTTTAAAAGTAGCTCTTATTATTCTGGGTCCAACGTCTTCCCATTCAATGAGTGCTTTCTGTGCTTCTTTAGATAACATAAGAGCTACCCCTTCACTGTTGTGTGAACTTTCTTCTTCATGTCCCGAGGACAACACCAATTCACATGTGATGAGTTTCTTCTTGTCTACCCCCTTCCACTTTGTTTCACACAGTCCCAGCACCTCGATGTTAAATTCCCTCATTTCTGCTGCTACTTGTGCCGCTTTCCCTTGTTCGTTCAATGTCCGAACATTCCAGGTGCCAAATCTGGAGGTTCTCCTAGAAGAAAAAAGGTTACAAAAAGCAAGAGGAGCTTTCATTGTATTGGAAATATATGGAGCTCAAGAGAAATCAGATCCATCACGAAAATAAGAATCTTCAACTCAAATGTGAAGTCAGTACTATTATATGGCTCTGAAACATGGAGAACAACAAAGACAACAACCAAAAAGCTACAGACTTTCATAAATGGGTGCTTGCGTAGAATAGAAGGATTAAAATGGTGTGACAAGGTTACCAACGTGGAACTGAGGACAAGATCTAGACAAGTGCCAGTGGAACAAGAGATGAGAAGAAGACGATGGCGATGGATAGGACACACACTGAGGAAACCTGTTGATAGCATTACAAGGCAGTCATTGTTCTGGAACCACCAGGGCAAGAGAGGCAGAGGTAGACCAAGAAGCACATGGAGAAAAAAGCTGGAAACAGGTGAAAATGATGAGGAGAACGTGGAAAGAACTTGAGATGATTGCGCATGACAGAAGGACTTGGCATGTGTTTGTTGAAGGCCTATGCTCCTTTGGGAGTGGAGGGTTATGAATTAAGCATAACTGTTAACTTTAACAGCTGCAAGAAACACTTACCGTATATACTCTAGTGTAAGTCGAGAAATTATTTCCCCCTTTTTGGACATTAAAAATGTACTCACGACTTATATTTGAGTTTTAAAAAAAAAGATTTATGAAACCGATCAATGTTGCCCTAACCGCCACACATTGGTATCCTTCATATATAAACTTTCTGCTTCATTATATGTTTTTATCAAAATATCTAATACACATTGAACTCCTATTAAGTCACAAATTTCAACTGGAGTACGCCTTGTTGACCAGCCTCCTTTGTTTCATCTATCAGCAGTACCATTACTTCTTTCACTAGATTCAGTTTCGAAGTGTTACTGTCCGACTCTAAATCAGGCACTTATTCAATATCCACATCTGATTTGGCCATACTGTTAGCATCCTGATCAAATAACAAGTCACTTCTTCTCAGACCACCCAGAATGCCTTGGCTTTAAAAAAAAATCAGTAAAAATCATAATATCGATGATCGCCTCTAAAAAAAAAAGAAAACTCTGAAAAACAGAAGCATTTTGATGTAGGCCTACCAGAAATCTTGTTATAATTCAGGTCTTCTTAGATACCGAGGTCTCATTGGTTTTTAGCATCCTGATTAAATAACAAGTCACTTCTCAGATCCCGAAGCAAATATTTGACCGCCTGAAAAGCCTTGGCTTAAAAAAAGTCATGAAAAATCATAATATTGATCGCTTTCAAAAAGAACTTCAGAAAACAGAAGCAGTTTAATGTTGCGGAAGTCTGTTTATAACTCAGGACTCACTAAATACCGAGATCTCGTTGCTACTTAGCAATGACCAACAAAAGCAATCCGACTTTACGGTCAATTGAACTAACAAACTTTATTTTCAAAGACTTGAGAAGTCGGCACACAGGCCTGTCTTACATTCTGCCGTTCCTTTCTCTCATCTTTTATACTGAATTTATTTATTCTCACATGCATTTTACATATTAATGGGGCGATTTTAAGCATTTTAAACGGGAAAAGGTTAAGCTGAAAGTTAAAAAAATTTGCAGAAAGCCAAGGAAATTCCAATGCAGTGTGGGAATTCAGAATTGACAAAAATTCATTTGACTTGTAATTAGGTATTTCATTTTGCACGATTTTTAAGTCCTAACGTCTAGGGGTCGACTTATAGTCAGATCGACTTATACTTGAGTATATACAGTATATCTAGGAACAAATAATGGCAAAATGAGGCACACATGGGCATGCTTGTAAATGTCTGCTGCATGGAGGGACCTGAACATCATTGAGACACCTTCTTGTGGTGTTTACTGGACTTAGCTATGTGCGACTTGAAAATATTTCTACTTTTAGTGCATTTAAGGTTTTGTAATTTTGAACAACTGGTATCTTCTTCTTCTTCGTACACTCTCAGGCGTCTACTGGAATATTTTCAAAGAAAGCAGTAGTCAGTTTGAGGCTATTAGAATCTCCATAGAGCTTTTCCACGAATGGTAATTCTTGCCATTTGCCTCTGTGTAGCCCAGCGAAACTCTACGGAGTTAGTGACATTGACAAGTGGTATAAAACCTATTCAACATCATCATGATATTCCCGTTGTTGTTTGTGCCAGAAAACATTAAAATAATCTAAGCAGGGATTCATTTTCCGGGATAATATTGACATGTACAACAAACATTTGTCTAAGAAGCAGAAAGTCAAGGAAGCTGTGACTACCAAGGCAGAAGTTATGCTCTAGGCTCCCTGAATGGCAGAATCAATGCTTAATCTTCTTAGACATCCAGCTAGAATTCAGCAGAGCTCCCTTATCTTCATTAAAGATCCATAGACATGTAAAAATTGCAAATGATGTGCACAAGCATCATGTACAGGTGAAATTATATAGAAAATCTACCAATAATTAATATTAAATACATCTTTATTGAATGAACCAGGATTTATTTGCAAACTGAGTATCTGTGGTTGGTAACTTTGAGGATAAGAACAGATTGGATGAAATGGAAGACTAAAGATAATAATGTCTTATTGATAAGTCTACGAGTTTGAAGAAACTGCCTCTCCTCGGGAAATAGTCTACTAGAAATCTCTAATGCAAAGAAAATTCTGACAACTAAACAGGATATTCTCTGGACAATAAATTCTCTCTCAGAAATCCTACAGAAGGACTATGTAAAGCATATAAGGATGAGAAAGGAAATTTGGTGTCCAGCCACATTAACTAAAATATCCCGACTCATTAGAAGATAGTTTAATTATGACTCGGCCCCCAGGGTGTAGATTTATGCCTTAAACAAAAACAAAATACAGCCCAATTAAAGTTAACAAGAAAAATAACAACAGACTCTGTTGAGTTAAATTTAGATAAAGATATAGATTCTCACAACTCTTAAAGATTTACAAATGAACAAAATATATGTACCTTTAGGTTTTTATGTTAAGAATAAAAAAACAACTACTATGGTCATCATATGGACTAGATCTTTTTGGTAGTTTTGCTGGTAGGTGTCATACTCATCTCCTCAAGGTCTTTAGTAGCTGCGGAGGTGATGTTCGTTCTGCCTCTCGTGGTTGGTTTGTCCCAGCACTTAGGTAGCATAAACAGGTCAATGGATTCAGAGGGTGGCAGAGTTTGCTTCACTGGACTCAGTGCGCATCACAGATAAGGATGGAGTAAGTCAGCCCTGCTGAATACCTCTTCTGCTTATGGGACTATGACTCAGGTTTGAGCCCTCTGGTATGGGATGTTTGGTAAGGAATGGGTTACTGGTTGATTGGGTATGGTTTGGTTTGGTATGGTAACCTGGTTAATAGGGTATGGTTGGTAGGGGTAACCTTTGGTACCGTAGACGCGTAACCTGGTTTGTACCCCGGACCCGTAACCTAGTTGGACTGGAGGATGAAACAATTGAAGTCCCATTAGTGGTGTTTCAAGTACAGTCATCTCCTATGTCTGATGGCCAATAAGCGTCCATCAGAAATCAAATTAACACAATCATAATTAACATTCAGTAACAGTGTGTTATCTATTATCTATGAAATACTCCTACTTAACTGACATAGCGTATCTGGAGTTCTTAACCTCTATCTGGCTGTCTGCTTATTTACAGCAGTGGTTTTCCCCCTATGGGCAATGAGTTTCACAGTGATGTTAGGGACTGTGGTCATCAAATGTTTGAGAACCACTGGTTCACATTGTGCCCGTAGAGCAGTATATTCATTTTGGGGTCATTGTCACCAATGGTGTGAGAACCACTGGGTTTACATCTTTGCCCCTTGAGCAGTAAATCTATGTTGGGGATTCCTGGTCTCAAAGGCTTGAGAACCATGAGCTTACATTTTGTCAGTCAAGTGGTAAATTCATTAAATGGCTAAATAATGGTATACATTCTTATAGTCCTAGTTACTGTCAGAAATATCATATGAATAACTGATAATAAAATAGTTCTTCAATCATAGAACATGGTATATGCATAGGAGTGCATTAAATACATGTAAGGGACATTCCATGATGAAAAACACATTAATGTCCAATATGAGACCCAGGGAAAAGAAGTGTGATTGAAGACACACTTATCAAGTTTGTAGTCTTAACAAAGAACAATGAAACAAATAAGAAATAGAAAGAACAAAGACCACTAGGATACTTTCTGTTCAGCTTAGTTCAGTAATACAAATCCCAGAGTAACAACAAAATTATACATGAACTATTTAACCCTGTCTTATCTCTGCCATGATGTGAGAAGATCAGTGATTAGTTAGGACTTGGAAATGGTCGAGTAGTATGTATATATTGATATAACTTTTATTGTCACTGAAAGAAAATACATTTAAAAGGTTAACTATTAGATAACTTACTCACTCAAACGCTTCACTTCACTTTGGATTTAGCACCAAGTACTCTCTCCGGGGCCCATTTAGCTTCTCCTTTGTTTGGCAGTTACCGGGCGAATGCCTAAAAATTCCCTCCACAATTCCAGGATGGTCTCTCCCGGGGCAGGGGTGGGTGACCTGTTGGTGGCATCGTCCACCTACACACACAAAGAGGTTTGTGTGGTTTTGCTGGTCACAAGAATATCCAATCTCTTCAATTAAACTGATCCGAGATTTCACTGTGCAAGGCAGAGTTCATTCCCCCTTGATTTACGTGCGTCCAGTACGTGACACAAAGGATCACTTCCGGGCTGGATCGTAGCACTGGTTTTCACCTTTCAAGTGAAATGACTTTCACTGGCCAAGCGAATAATTTATTGGCCTGAGTCGTGGGGAATCGCAGGGTTTATCAAGTGCTATTATAATATAAGACTTGAGGAAGTAAGGAAGAAAATGTAGAGAAACTGGTTTAGTATCCCGAACTAAGAGAGATTGTGAGAGGGAGAAAAAATTGGACAAAGAAATAGTCGGCGATAGATTGATTCACTACAGTATCATAATATAGTAGTCAGGAAATTTTTGTGATATTATAATTGTGATTCTTTTTAGCTGATAAAAATTGAAATCAAGTTGTGTATTTTGTTTTGTGTATTTGCTTTTTCAACAGTGAGTTCAGTGGGGATGTTCAAACAATTCAGATCACCAAAGATGTGCCACACTGGTATAAATATGTTCTGTGTGGTATACAGGGTGTGAAAGAGCAGTTCTGTAGTGCGGACATTAAAGGCTTCAAGGCATTAGTGGATGGAACAATCCCTCGCAGTGCTGGTTTGTCCAGTTCAAGTGCTCTTGTGTGCTGTGCGGCACTTTCCATGCTGAAAGCAAATGATTGGTCCATGACAAAAGTGAGAGAATATATAAACTATATTTTTATCACTTGCTTTATTTCTGAGTTGATGCCAGGTAACCATTGAGTACTTTTGGATAGAACAATGTGAAATAGTATTCCTGACAGCATGTGGAAACTTAAAAGTGATTAAACACCAACAAACAGAGAAGTTAATGTTAAGGTTGTTTTTTTTTTTAGTAAGCTGAAAATGAGGACTTTACCTATCCTATACTTGATATCTCATTTTATCCTTTCTTTAGCATTTTGCTATTTATTTTTCTTCTTTGTCTCATACATTGTTTATCTTTGTTCACATTCCTGGACCCTGCAATATTTACACTTATCTGGTGTTTTTGGCTGCATTCTTTTATTTTGGCCTTTTATTTTTTTCTTTTATTCTATTATTCTTTTTCCCTCATTTTTAGTCAGAGTTGTATCTCATCATGTCATTGTTTATAATATATATATTTACACACACAAATACACACTTGCGTGCATGCACATACACACACACACATATATACTATTAGCATGTAAACCTATCAAGAAATACCAGCAAAGAATTATGGAGTGTGATTTCAGTCTCATGTCCCAAGAATAGCACCATTGAGTTTTTTCCTTCCACTGAGCTAGCAAGCTCGTCAATTGACACAGACACTTAGAAACTATAATGAACTAAAACACACTTATAAAATCCTGGTTTACAATAACACATAGTCCTCATATACTTGCATTGACATCATTTCAAATGATATCACAGTCGTAAAGGTAGCATAGTACATATTTTAGTCTCTCCATAAATATTCTGACAAATTTCACATGTATATGTGAGTACACTTATCACATATACCTTAAATCAAGGACATCTCCCTGAAAGTTATAGGCACTATATCCACTTACTCACAATATCGGCTGAAAACATGACCCTGTGTCATCCACCAGCATCTTGCTCCATTCACTCCCAAAGCATTTAAGTGCGCAAAGTTAAATATTTAAGACCAAGTCTGGTTTAGAACACTGAAATGCTTTCAAAATATTAAATATTCTTCACCATGGTGGCATTTCCTCTATGACACTCACTATGTTTTTACTGTACTTAGAAATCAGATCAGATGGTAGTGCATTATGTGGTCTAACTTTCCATTTTTTATCTCCTGGAATTTCCAATTTGCATACATGCCACACGCTATGGTTTACCCATAATCTGTACAAGGTGTTTGCGTTTTCAGATGTGTACGCCCCGTACATAATTTCTGTACAGGTTTTTCCACCTAATTATTAAATATATATAAATCAATCGTCTTGCGCTACACCATAGCCGATATTTGCGTCGTAAGATTCGGCGAGATGTTAGGCCACATGAATAAAAAATCAACCAATAAAATCAAGCTGCCTATTTTTCAACCGATGCAGGATTTATGAGTATCCGCGTGGTATGTCGTTCATTCATCACTTTTCGCTAATGCTGACGGCAGCCAGCACGTTACTGATTATTTTAACGATTATGTCGCATTGAGCATAATTTATTATTTATGGCTGCTTATAAGCAACAACAACAAAAAAAGTAGATACCACTACATATCACTTGATTTCATTAAAACTTGTAGAATCTGCGTAAGTGTACATTTTAATAATAATATAAAAAGAAAAATCACGAAAGCAAGGCAAATTTGTATCTTAACCCGATCAGAGCCCCTGGAAAAGTTTTTTTGGAGTTACTTCTCTTCTAGGTTTTAATTTCTTTTCTTTAAAATCATTCTGATTTTTCTTTGGTGGATATATCATTATTACGATCATTCAGTAATTTATTTTATTAAATAATTAATTGCTATCACTGGTTGTCGTATTGACGATTGAAACTAGTCATATGGGTATTTATTTATTTATTTTTTTTTTTCGTACGCAAATGCCGTCGCCCGGGTTTGATCCTGAATCACCCGGTCGTCAGGGCGGTGTTGTAACCACTACGCTAGCGCGGCTCCATATGGGTATTTAAAACTGCCAATTAGCCTAAAACGGCTATTTTCATTTTTGAAGTTCGGTAGAGAATAAATTACGCTAGCGCCAGTTTATATTTTCGTAGCAAATTATGAGCTTTTTATTTTTTTTATAATTTATATGATAACGTGATTTTATTATTTTTAAAATTACATCAAATATTTATTGAATTAATTCTAAACTGCCCCAGAAACCTCCCCATTCCATTTCATATAACAGGATAATATAGTTTAGTTCAGTTTTTCAACTTTGCAATAATACTAATAATAACGAATAGTAAAATTAGTTATGAGAACAGTGGAACGTCTTCTTCAATGTCATCCCTGAACGTTGTTTGGGTTAAGATTAAGTATTGGGTTTAGGATTTCTAACCCATAACCCTAATTACTGTGTCTCAGAATTCTTTTATAAGGTCCTATCAAACACAGGATTTCCTGGTCTGTTAGTGATAATTAAGCTCAGAAATAGACTAAATGATGACACGATCACATCATTTTTACAGTGTAAAATAAACTCGGACATTTATTGTTTGGGTTTTAAAATAAGTGAAGACCTGCTTTAAAAGGCAAAGTCCTCATGCCTCAATTATAATGCAGCTGTAATTGAAAAAGTTGTTTACACGAATTAATTCTTTTGATACGTTTTTTTTTTCAGTCTTTTGTTTTGGTACAGGTTTTGTGGGACTTTGTATGGGGTTTTTGAATTTTTTGTACAGGTTTTTCATCTCCGAGGTGTGGCATGTATGAATTTGACCACCAGTACTTATATTTGCAATTTGCTGCTAATACAGGTCCTTAACCCAGAGTCCGAAATGCTCAGGGACGGCCGTGTTTCGGAAGTTAGATTTTTTGGTTTTCAAATATTGCCCAAAAAAGCTCGTCACCCAAAAATCAGTTCAAAAATCGCCCAAAGTCAGCTGAAAATTATTGTGTTCGGAATTATTCTTTTTGCCGTCCATATTTAAATCTTCTAATATTTTGATTATTTTCTTATATTTCACCTTGTCACACACTTTATTGTAGTCTACAGACAGAAGTATATATTTGTTATTTCTTCTAAGGATATATTTATTAATGTTCTTATAGTATGAATGGTATTGTTTGTGCCTTTGCCTTTAGCCAGCAGAAACTGTTCATCATGAGTTTCTAGTTTTATATTTCTCTTACACTTTTCATAATAACCTTTACTAAAATTCTTGGCATATCTAATATTGGAGACAGAAATTAATTGATACTTTTTTAGGGGGTTAAAATATCAACATGTTAGGTCTTTTTATTTCATGCATTATGTAATTCAAATACAGGAAAACCTTTCTGAAGTTTGTGCAAAATGTGAATGGTATATTGGAACAGAAGGTGGAGGTATGGACCAAGCTATCAGCTTCACAGCGAAGGCAGGGAAGGTGAGTGGGTTACTGAATATATATATATATTTGTATATATATATTTGTATATTTGTACCAGAATTAATACACTCATGTTATTGGGGGGGGGGGGAGGGGGGGGGGTTGAATTAGAATAGACAACTAATTTAAAAAAGAAAATTTTTTAGTTTCTGACATAAATTATTGCCTACTTTTGTCTCTTCTATTTCCAAGTTTGAATATAGATTTAATTTTTCTGTCTTTTAACTTTTCCAATAAAGGTTTTTGTATTAAAGTTTGTTTCATAATTGTAAATACCGGGGATATGCTGCACATTTCACAGTTTGTTTCATAATGATCAGCACCTTGAATGTGCTGTACGTCTCAAAGTTTGTTTTGCTACATGTGTCAAATCTTCACTCTGTTATCTTATTGCAAGATTCCTCCTGTGTTTTAGTTATTCTGTCCTTCGTATACGTCATAAATATTTTCATACATAATATGTGGGGAAATATTTAACTAAAGCTTTGACAAGGTAGGATGAACTGTTGAACATTTTTTCTGTGCCCCTTATCATCATTTTTGGTTTTAACAACTATCTTCATTGCACATGGACAACTCCATCAGTACCCTGATCTCCTCTCTTAGATCTCTCTAGGAGGATCTCAGCACAGTGCTTGAACTTTGTAGCCTTGGCGAGAATCCCAATGTGTGTATATATGAATCACATATTCTGTGAATATTTTTGTGGTGGGTAGGTTTCTAATTTTTTTAATTTTGCCAGGGCAGCAGCCTTATGGCATACTCTTACGATTTCCATCTGCCGTGGGATTTTTAATGTGTGCAACTTGCGCACGGTACCTACTATATTTTCACCCTTATCTAAAAGGCTAGGCATCCAGTCTCACTTCCCAGGAGACCAGAGGGGAGTATGATATTAGGAGCACTGGTTCTGAAAAAAAAATTTCCATAAATTATATTACCTCTACTGAGAATTGAACCCAGTACCTTTAGAATTTGAGGCGGATGCCATACCTCTTAGCCACTCCGACTCCTAAGCTAATCATCTTAGATTATATGTAACCAACTTTTACACCTTCATGGAGCATTTAAGATTGATTTCAGTTGCTGTCTTTTGAAAAACAAACTTTATTTGGGGTTTGGAATAGGTAATCGACATTTTGATCGCTATAGCATGAATTGAAAACATCCATAGAAGCCTCGAATCTGCAGGAACTGTTGTGGATCTAGTGTAATGGTCATGCAGAAGTACGCGGCAGTGAGAGAGCTGACAAACTAGCTTCAAGGGCACCCATAGTAGGGACACTGGATGAGGAATCAGGAGAATTACTAGGAACAATTAATGATCACTTACAGTCCATGAAACAAGAGGGCTAAGATTGCTGGAATGTGGCATCAAACGTAAGACTTGCAGAGATCAGTAAATGAGCACCCATGGGTTTTTCAGGAGTGCAATGATGTTGATTCTGATCAACAGTAACCAACTTCTTGTGTGCTATGGTCATATATATTCATATTTTCCAACTTCTTGTGTGCTATGGTCATATATATTCATATTTTCCAACTTCTTGTGTGCTATGGTCATATATATTCATATTTTCCAACTTCTTGTGTGCTATGGTCATATATATTCATATTTTCCAACTTCTTGTGTGCTGTGGTCATATATATTCATATTTTCCAACTTCTTGTGTGCTGTGGTCATATATATTCATATTTTCCAACTTCTTGTGTGCTGTGGTCATATATATTCATATTTTCCAACTTCTTGTGTGCTGTGGTCATATATATTCATATTTTCCAACTTCTTGTGTGCTGTGGTCATATATATTCATATTTTCCAACTTCTTGTGTGCTGTGGTCATATATATTCATATTTTCCAACTTCTTGTGTGCTGTGGTCATATATATTCATATTTTCCAACTTCTTGTGTGCTGTGGTCATATATATTCATATTTTCCAACTTCTTGTGTGCTGTGGTCATATATATTCATATTTTCCAGGCCAAGTTGATAGAATTTAACCCTCTTCGAACTACAGATGTGCAGCTTCCATTTGATTCAGCATTTGTAGTGAGCAACAGTTTAGCAGAAATTAACAAGGCAGCCACACCGCACTTTAACATTCGAGTAGTAGAGTGTCGGATAGCAGCACAGGTGAGATTAAATTAAACAGCACAGAATTAATAACTGACATTTATGTTCAGCATAAAATAACACTAACAAAAAAAAAAAGACACCCACATCAACCAGCATCCACACAGACTTCTACAGTTCTGCTAAAATGCTGTAGTTGTGCTTATATGAATTGTCATATTTTTCTGTTTTGTGTAGTCACAAAGCAGATTCGATGGAACGCATACCTGTTAACCTTTTGAGATAAAAACTTGTACACCATACCAATAAAAACATGTAAAAAGGTTTTTAAAAACCTGTATGCAGTACCAATAAAAACCTTACATAGTTTTTAAAAAAAGCCTTACACAATAGTAGTTGTAATACAGAAGATCAAGAGTTTAAAAATAGTAAAAAAGAAAACAAATTTACACGTTTTGCCAAAATTAACAGCTTAATTTCTTTAATTTTGAATGTGCTACATTATATGCGATACAGACATATTTTTAAAAATTTTTAATGGCGACAGATGATTTAAAGTCCATGCAGCCTGTGTCTGTGTTTATGGTACATAACGTCAGCTCCAGTCAGCTAGTTTACGTTTTTTAGATGCAGCCTCAACCATTTGAATGAAGATGCTTAAAAATATAATCTAAACAAAAAAGTAGATTGGATATGAATTATTCATTTCACTTGTATCAGCCTATTTCTAAGCAAATGATATGATTATATGTCTAATCGTATAAGAGATACTACAAAATTGACCTATTTTAAGATCATGCTTGTCCATGATTACCTTTCATTCATTCATTCATTGATAACCCTCCACTCCCAAAGGAGCATAGGCCTTCAACAAACACATGCCAAGTCCTCCTGTCACGTGCCATCATCTCAAATTCTTTCCACGTTCTCCTCATCATTTTCACCTCTGTTTCCAGCTCTCTTCTCCATGTGCTTCTTGGTCTACCTCTGCCTCTCTTACCCTAGGGGTTCCAGAACAAGGACTGCCTTGTAATGCTATCAACAGGTGTCCTCATTGTGTGTCCTATCCATCGCCATCGTCTTCTTCTCATCTCTTGTTCCACTGGCACTTGTCTAGTTCTTGCCCTTAGTTCCACATTGGTAACCTTGTCATACCATTTTAATCCCTCTATTCTATGCAAGCACCCAATTATGAAAGTCTGTAGCTTTTTGGTTGTTGTCTTTGTTGTTCTCCATGTCTCAGAGCCATACAATAGGACTGACTTCACATTTGAGTTGAAGATTCTTATTTTCGTGTTGGATCCGATTTCTTTTGATCTCCATATATTTCCCAATGCAATGAAAGCTCCTCTTGCTTTTTGTATTCTTAGTTTGATACCACTATCTGTCCCTCCAACTTTGTCTATATTGCTGCCAAGATATGTGTACGATTCTACATCTTGTATGGGTGTTTCTTCAAGTTCAACCCTGTTATCATTACCTGCATTTATTCTCATTATTTGTGTCTTTTCCCTGTGTATTTTCAGACCCAATTGCTGTGACCTCTCATCAAGTGTTTTCAATTTGTCCTGCACATGATTACCTTATTTAATAAAAATTCACTAATGTTTTGTTGTTTTTTGTTGTAGTTAAAAGTCGATTGAAGTCTTGTATTTTCTATGCATTTTTAAAACCAGCAACTAATTTTTATGTCAGCTTTTAGCAAGATGAGATCTATTTGTTTTACAACTAATAACAAATTATATATATATAATTATAGCTGAATTAAAGTGTAATTTAAAAGATAAAATTTGCTTTAGCCCATTGGCCTACATCCATTTTATTTGTGGTGTTGTTGTGAGGCTCTCTCTGTATTTAGATGTACCGCAATATTTTTTTTGGTCACAGATAAATTACCATTTTATGTCAATATTTTGGTATTTAAACATTATTATAATTTCATATTATTTTATTTTCATTATCAATAAAGTAAAATTAAGTGAATTACATGATCTCTAGAAATTTAGATGATGAATGTTATGGACCTACCCATACCATACCTACTATTTATTATTTCTGGTGACCTCGTTTTCTTGCCTCTGCCCCATTCATTTAAAATCTAATTAAAATTTTGTATTAATAGTTTCTGTTTAAAAGAACACCACTAATAAAGATATATATTTTTAAGAATTAATTCTTACCCAGGCAGTTTTCCGGTTTTACCCAGGCCCCAAACTGGAGGCATTTTTTTTTTACAAGTGATGTTTTAAAAAGAGGCAGTAGATATATATATTAATTTAGCAGATATATGTACAGGGTGTTCCACGAAAAAGCGGCCTGTGACGTCATGGACGTACTGTGTCGGCACAGTACGACCATGACGTCACGGGCCACTTTTTCGTGGAACACCCTGTATTATGCATCAAACTTTAGGAAAATGGCTGCAGAATGTTGTGAAACAATGTTAAGTTCTTATGTCAAGTAATAATTGTGTGTTATGTCTTGTGGAGTGTAGAAACAATATAAAATTAAAACAAAAAATTAGTTAAAATTGTGCGCATAGATAATAATATTTCAGCTCTGCTTAATCCCTTGGCAGTAAAAGCCCCAGAATTCAAACGCTTATCAAGTGAAAATTCTAATTTTTATAATTTTTTGTGTGTGAAATAACGTTTTGCTGAACTGGAATCTCACTTACACATTCCTGTCCCATGCAATTAAATTAATTAAAAATATCAAATTTTAAAATGTTCTTATTGGTATCAAAAATAGGTTATTAGCGCTATCGATGTTGCTAAAATTCATCTAGAAATAATCTGTTATGGTTGATCCATTAATAGTTTATGACTGTTATGTATGTGACTATGCTACTTGTAAACAAACAGCCTCATGACATCATTAATTGATAAAAGTTTGAAAATATTAAGCACCAGAATACTTATTTCGCTCCCTGTTCAAAACAATTGGTCTACAAGAAGTGTCTACCTGATATGAACATGCTATGGCTACTTATTTATCGCATCAAGCGAGCATAGCACACGGCCCATGGGTAGATCTAAAGCAACGCTAGCAACGGATGTAAAGCACAGAATTTCAGCTTCAGAAATTATTTTTCTTTCGCTCACAAATGTTCACACTCGTGTTCTGGATATAATGATTTAAAACCAGCTTATCGCAAGGTATTTTCTAATTTTACGTTCAAATTTGACCTAAATCATGCTGGCACAGGATGCGCCTGTGGGTAAAAGTAATGGCCAATCTGGCGCACTATATGGCTTGTGGGTTAGAATGAGTTAAAGGAGTTTTGTAATCTCTAAGAGAACATGTGAGCTCCTAAATATTTTAACCGATGTATGATACTTGCACACCAAGATACATATCCATGAAATATTGTTAAAGGGAAATCACTTCAAGATGTTGGAGATTACCAACCTTGAAATGGGAAACTTTTGCATTCCTTTCACTAAGAAGTTACATGAAATGCAGGTGGAATAAACACGAGGGGCTTGGTGGGTCATGCTCAATGAAACTTCCGCTTTTCAAATCAGACGCTGGTGGGATTTGATTGTTTTTTTTTTTCTTTCAGAAAACACTTTTAAAAAATGTCAGGCCTGAAAAAGAAGTACTTTAAAGAGGAAAAAAATTTAATTTTAAAAAAACCTGTCAAACTGCTTGTATGCCCGTACAGCGACGAAAACTTTAAAAAACCCATACAGATTATCCCTTTCAAGTTTACAGGTATGGGAACAATAGGGTTACAGGCAGATAATGAGATATGGTAATCTTCACTTACAAAAAAACTTCCAGTGCACCTAAAATTAAATTAGAAGATAGTTACAAGTATTTGATAAAATATATGAAAATAATATAAGACTATGCAGTTTGTGGAATTTTGCCTTTAGAAGATATGAATAAAACCTGCTGAAGGAGAAAAAGGAAAGCTAGAATTTGCAGTTGTATGAACTAGGGTTGGAGGTCTTGCATATCTTTAGTATCTGATGAGACAATTTTGGAGGTCGGGTAGGAGATTTGGTACAAAAGAAAGTAACACCAGGTGTTGATGGCTGCAGTTCATTAGTTTCAGCTGACTTTTGGTAGTTTTGGGTTTGAAGCTTGAAGAAGGCATCTGTTTTTACCTGCCAGTTTTCTCTTTTCATTACAAATCTCCTGATAAGGTGCCTAACCAGGGTAAATGGCTTTCCTGCTATGTTTTGCACTGTAGTCTTTGTCTTCCAAGAGCTGCGTTTATACACATCAGAAGATAATATATTTATTCATTGCATCATGTCCAAATCATGTAAAACATGCATTATAGCAGAACCACAGACATGCATGCATTTATGTATTAGTGTGCAGCACAAAGTTGATAACAACAATCATATTTTATGTGCAACATTGATGTACACCATACTGAATGGCTTACTCCTTTTGTTAAAACCACTTGTTGTATTTTAAGACTTGAACTATCCATCTTTACTGCTTTGGTAAGCTGTACATTAATCCTGTCATTCTATTGTTGACTGCACTTTTGCTTCATTAATGCACTGCCTTATAAATATAATAAATCTTCTCAGTGCTTCTGTGGTTTACAATTTGCCATTGTTAATTTTTAACTGCCGCCTAATTGTAAATTCTGAGAGATATCTTTCCTTCCTGCTTATGTTGCTGTCATCTTCTAATGAGTTGACCTTCAACCTTTCCTCCTGTGGTATTTGGTAAAAATTGTCTTTTTCTTTGATATATAAAAAAATATTTTCTTGTATTAACAAAATATTTCTTCTTATTCAATTTTATCATTTCTATTTTTTTTTCAGTCACAAAAGTATCGTATTACAAATTTTATGATTATGCTGCAACAGGTTTTGCTTACTTGGAAATTAAAAGCAGTTTTCTGTTTTCTTAGATTTTAGCTCAGTCCCAGCCAGAAATAAAATGGAGAGAGGTCAAGAGACTTGGGGAACTTCAAGCCAGGTTAGGAGTTAGTCTGGATGATATGCTTGAGCTAGTCAACTCAAAGTTGCACAATGAGCCTTATAGCAAGGAGGAAGTCTGCAAGATACTTGATGTCAGTCCTGAGAAACTGGCAGAAACTAGTCTCAGTGCTAATACTCAGAATGGTAGGTGCCCTTTTTTTCATGCTTGAATAAGAAGAACTCTGCTAACTAGAACAGGGATGCAAAGGACCACTAACTGAGACCCTGAAGCACTTCCACATGGTGCATCCTGGAAAGAGCAACCTTCAAGTTGCCTGGCTATTGCTAGGAGATTGAGTACCCACACCACAGTAGCCCAGTATCATGGTTTTGCCTGTGGTGAAGCATGTTGAGAACCCAGCAGTGCATATTAAACTAGGGAGAATCACTTGATCTCCAGCCCCAGCTTTTACCTAGTTGGCTACTTGCAGGAGGATCTAACAATGGATGGATGGCAGTTGGGGAGGTTCTCTATGAAAGATGTGATGATTCCTTGGGAGAGTCCAAAAGCAGAAGACAATATTTTAGCCATGCATATTTTGAGAGCCCACTTTAATAATGGAGGATGCACAGTTTGCCACTCCCCCTCCCTTTTTTTTTCTAAATTGAAACCATCTGTGAGAATTTAAAAAAAAATACTAAGCCGGGATAGAATACCTGGAAAAGAAACTGGAGCTCATGCTTGAACTCAACATGCTTTGGTATGGCAGAAAAGCTACAGGAAAACCTACATGTACAATGAAAGATTCTTCATCTTGGCATTGACTGTGAAAGAATAACAAGCTCAGCAGCCCAAGTTAAACAACAACAGCAGTTAAACAGGAACCATTTGTTATGGAAATGTTGTTACTTCGATCATGACAGCTACACTTTCTAAGTTGTTTTGAGCTGTTACGGTTTTTCTATGCCAATGTAGGTTTTCATGTTTCCCTGTGTCTTTATCAACTTCTCACCATTTTTTCCCCACTTCAGTTTAAAAATTAAATTTTCTGTCATGTCCATTAATGCTTTTTTAAAAAAAATGTTCTGATTACTTCATGATCTTGCCCGTTTAATATTTTTCTGTATAGATTTTCTTTCTGTGTCTGTTAAATTGTATTTATTCATCAACGTGCATTAACAAGCTGAACATGTTTTGGATGATAAAATGATTGTCAGGGAGATGTATTCTGACATTAGCTGTTAAATGTTAACACAATAGTCATACAAGGCAGGATGAAGTACTACATATAGCCATGTACCTAATTGCACATTAACTGCTTAACTACAGCTCATGGAATTATTAACTTGTTTACATACACTTTATGCAACCAGTTGTGTTCTGTAACTAGAGGGGAAAAATACAGGGGAAAAAAGTGTTCTGTTTAGTATTGATGAGTTTAGGCATAAACTGTATAACTGTTATCTCCAACTTGTTTGTGTCTCAGATTGGTTATTACTGATGTCTCAAATTGAATATTGTTGTTGGCTGAAACTAATAATTGCTGATGTCCGAAACTGTTGCTGAAGTCTCAGTTTGGTATTTTTTTAATGTCTTTCACTGATTATTCTTTGTTCTAGTGCAGTGACATTGCTCAGATGGAGGTTAAAGTTAATTATATTGCTAGAAGAAAGGATATTTCTAATTAATGATTTGTATCAAACTCTGCCTATGCCGGTCCCAAGCCCGGCTGAAAAAGGAGGAGGGCGACCTGCATAGAGGCCGTAAGGAGGCAGCCCCTCCACCATGCAAAGGCACAACAGGCCAATCACCTGTTTGCTTTAAATCATGATTACGCGAACTACAAGAGAAAAACCGGACTGATTCTAAAGACGACGAACTGGAACGGACTACGGACTTCGACTTATGGAACTTGGAACACAAGAAGTATAAATGGGAAAGAAGAGGAGCTGGTGGAAGAAATGAGGAAAGCAAAACTAGAAATCCTGGCTATAACGGTAACAAAGAAAAAAGGACAAGGAGTCATGGATCTCGATGGCAACACGCTGCTCTACAGTGGTGTACCCACATCTGAAAGAGCTAAAGGGGGCATGGGTTGCATTGTGGCCAAAAACCAAAAAGATAGTATCAAGGGATGGAACTTTGTCTCAGAGCGCATTATGGTTGTAAAACTAAAAGAAGGAGAAACCATAGTCAACCTGGTCATAGTGTATGGGCCAAATGAGGATGAGAGAGCAGAGGTCAAGGAGGAATTCTTCGAGCTGCTTCAAAGGGCAGTGGATGACTGCCTAGATGAAATTATCATGCTCGGAGATTTTAATGCCAGAGTTGGAAATGACCATGCTAGATGGGGTGGAGTTATCGGAAGATATGGAGAAGATACTCTCAATGACAATGGAAAGCGACTCCTTAGATTCTGCAGTGAGCAGAATCTGATCATTACAAACACAAAGTCCCCCCATAAGCGCATACATGCATACACTAGATGTGAACCAACAAAGAATGAGAAGTCAGTGATCGACTATGCCATTGTTAGGAGAAGCTCATTCAAATATGTCCGGGATGCTAGAGTCTGGAGGGGGCCAGAGATTGGAAGTGATCACTACCTGCTTACAATCAAAAGAACAACTGAAAGAGTTGCTTAGCATAGGAACTGCCCAACATCACGCAAGAAACTATAAATGAACTGTAGAAATGAGCATTAAGATCTACAAGCTGAGAGAGCCAGAAATTAAGACCAGTTATCAGGGGCTTATTGCTGAAGCGGTGAGCAACACAGAAGAACAACCTGATGACTTGGAAACCCTCTGGCTTAAATTCAAGGACTTCATAAAGACAGCTGCTGCAGAAGCAGCAAGAGAACAAGAGAAAGAGGACACCTTGGTGGACAGAGGAAGTCAAAGAGAAAATAAGAGAGAAGAAAATGGCATGGAAACAATACTTAACAGCTAAAAACACAACAGGACAAATGGAGAAATATAGAGAATATGTGACACTCAGAACAGAAGCAAAGAACAAGGTGCTAGCAGCAAAACAGAAGTCCTGGGAAGAATTTGGAGAAAAGCTAGAAAAAGATGCACAAGAAAACCAGAAATTGTTCTATAAGACCCTAAAGAACATGAGAAAGGAAAAACAATGCCCTCTCAAATTTATAAAGGACAAGCAAGGCAAATTGCTTACTGCCCCGAAGGAAGTAATGGAAAGATGGAAAGAATATTTCTCAGAACTCCTGGATGGTGAGCAAGGTGAAGCATCAGAAATGATAACCACTAGCACAGAAGAGAAAACCAATGATGGTGAAGATGACATAAAGATGGAAGAACTGAAGGCAGCACTGGAGAAAATCAAGATGGGCAAAGCAGCAGGGCATGATGGTATAACACCAGAAATGGTTAAGTACATGGGAGCATCAGGCGACCTATTACTCTTAAGGGTCCTACAGGCAGCGTGGTGCAACAAGACCATACCAAAGGATTGGGAGATTGCCATCATAACACCAATTTTCAAAAAGGGTGACAATCGACAATGTGGAAACCATAGAGGCATATCCCTTCTCAGTGTCCCTGGTAAAATCTACTCTAGGATCCTAGAGCAGAGACTCCTACGCTTAGCTGAGCCACAATTAGATGAGGTCCAGTGCGGATTTCGAGCAAACCGAAGTACTCAAGACCTAATCTTCACACTCAGACAGCTGAGTGAAAAGGCCCTTGAGTATAAGAGATCCATCTTTGTTTCATACAAGTAGATCTGGAAAAGGCGTTTGACAGGGTCCCCTGGAGCAAACTTTGGGACTATTTGGCAAGGAAGAACATTCCAGCACCTCTGATTCATGCTATACAGAGCTTCTACAAGTCTTGCAGAAATTATGTGAGGACAGCAAACCATAAGTCAGAAGAGTTCAGGACCACCACTGGTGTAAGACAAGGTGATATCCTGTCACCTTATCTTTTCATACTCCTCATGGACGATGTCATCAAGGCATGTAAGGAGAGAACAAGAAAGTATTCAGTGGGGTACTGGAAGATGAGACAGGTCTGTATTTCAGAGCTGGCATTTGCTGATGATGTTGCCCTGATTGCTAAATCAGAGGCACATCTCCAATCCAACCTGCAAGTCTGGAAGGAAGAGCTGGAGAAGAGAGGGATGGTCATAAGCAGCTCTAAAACAAAATCCATGGTGATATCACGAGAAGAAAGAAGACATCAGATTAAGCTGGGAGAACAGGTCCTGGAGCAGGTCGACCACTTTAAATACCTCGGAGCTATTATAGACCGAAAGGGAGGCATCAAAGAAGAGTTGGCCACTCGAAAAGCAGCAGCTGGGAGACTTTTTCAGGCCATAAATCGAGGATTCCTCAGCAAGAGAGAGGTTGGTAAGAAAACGAAGATGGCTGTATACCACTCCACCTATGTCCCAGTCTTGACATATGGATGCGAGTCATGGGCAATGACTACAACCCACAAAAGCCAGATCCAAACCTCAGAAATGAGGTATCTGAGGAAGGTGATTGAAGTAACAAGAAGTGACCTTGTCTGCAACCAGACGATACGTCAAGGCCTAAAATCCCACCCCCTGTAGACCCAAGCAGAACAGTCCCAACTAAGATGGTTTGGCCATGTCAGCAGAATGGGAGAAGATCAGCTACCACGACAAGCATAGGAAAGAAAGAGCCAGGGATCCAGACCCCCAGGAGGCCCCAGAGTCCACGGAGGACAACATTAGACAATCTTTGAAGGACTGAAGACTAGAATGGAACAAGGCCAGGAGGAAGACAACCGATAGGATAGTCTGGCGCTCTCTCTTCCAAACCTCTACACTAGCGTAGAAGGGGAACGACTAAGTAAGTAAGACTTGTATCAGATTAGTGTAGACATGGCTCCTTGTAGTTCCTGGGGGTTGCTAATGAGACAAACAAGGGATAGGACAACTGCTTCCTCAGGCTTTTGTACATAGTGACTAACATGAGGTTGTACATAGTGACTAACATGAGGTTGTACATAGTGACTAACATGAGGTTGTACATAGTGACTAACATGAGGTTGTACATAGTGACTAACATGAGGTTGTACATAGTGACTAACATGAGGTTGTACATAGTGACTAACATGAGGTTGTACATAGTGACTAACATGAGGTTGTACATAGTGACTAACATGAGGTTGTACATAGTGACTAACATGAGGTTGTACATAGTGACTAACATGAGGTTGTACATAAGACTGGCAACCTCATTATGTAAAACAAAGTGCTACAGAAACCACGGGCTACAAGAGCACAAGAATTCTTGCTGCAGGCTTCCCACAAGTGGATCAGTAGTTGGCCTATGCTCTATAAGGAACCAAAAGGGAAATAATGATTGTAGACATTGTTTATCTTATAGTATTTTGAAGTATTTCTATAAGGTTCATCATTTTTCAGTTGATGTCTTCTACCTGCACCAACGTGCACGTCATGTGTATGGGGAAGCCAAACGAGTGTTACATTTTAAGGCAATTTGTGATGATCAGCCAGCAGATGCCCTGGCCAAGCTTGGAGAACTTATGAATGCCAGCCATGCCAGCTGCCGGGATCTGTATGAATGTAGTCACCCTGATCTAGATATTCTTGTGGAGACATGCAAGTAAGTTGGACACATTCAGTCATTTTACTTTGTATTCTCTTATCTTTCTATCTTCTTTTTTTTATTTTTTTTTTATAATCTTTTGTTTTTCATTTATTTATTAATGATGGATATGCAGTTCACTGCATATTATATTATGTCTTTCAAGAGCAGCATCCAGTCTTAACTAAATGAAGGCCACAAGACAGAGTTATGAAAACAAGGACCAGACTTGAACAATTCTTTGTATGATCAACTGTTAAATGTAGAGTTTAATCCTGGAAATTATATAGTACACATTAAAAAAAATATTAAAAGACTGAGGTATAAAGAAAACTTCATATTGTGAGCATCTGATAAGACCCAAGGAAAAAAGGAAAATGAAATAAACAGATTTCCTAAATGATAAAACAAGAAGAATGGAGAAAAAATACAAAAAATAGCATGAGAATAAAGCACAAATCATGTGGAAATCAGGACACTGAGTTATATACCTGGAACTGTTTGGCGAGGAAGAACATTCCAGCACCTCTGATCCATGCTATACAGAGCTTCTACAAGACTTGCAGAAATTATGTGAGGATGGCAAACCATAAGTCGGAAGAGATCAGGACCACCACTGGCATAAAACAGGGTGATATTCTGTCACCTTATCTTTTCATAATCCAGATATACCAGGTTCGAAACCTGCTGCAGGCGGTTTGGTAGCAGATCGCTTTGTGTGGATTTTTAACAATGGTATAAGCGCCGTACCATTCAGAAAGCAATGGCAAACTACTGAATGAAAAAAAATTGCCTAGAAAAATCACAAACAGCCAATAAAAGCTGGGGTTGATTGCCACGTCCTGTAAAGGATAAGCAACTAACTTATCTTTTCACACTCCTTATGGACGATGTCATCAAATTATGTCAGGAAAGGAGCAAAAAGTATTCAGTGGGGTACTAGAAGATGAGACAAGTCTGTATTTCAGAGCTGGCATTTGCCGACGATGTTGCCCTGATTGCTAAATCAGAGGCACATCTTCAATCCAACCTGCAAGTCTGTAAGGAAGAACTGGAGAAGAGATGGATGGTTATTAGCAGCTGCAAAACAAAAACCATGATGATCTCAAGAGAAGGAAAAAGGCATCATAGTATGCTGGGAGAACAGATCCTGGAGCAGGTCAGCCACTTTAAATACCTTTGAGCTATCATTGACTGGAAGGGAGGCATCACAGAAGAGTTGGCTACCCAAAGAGCGGCAGCTGAGAGACTTTTTCAGGCAATAAATCGAGGATTCTTCAGAAAAAGAAAGATCGGTAAGAGGATGAAGATGGCTGTATACTGCTGCACCTATGTCCCAGTCTTGACATATGGATGCGAGTCGTGGGCAATGACTACAACCCACAAAAGCCAGATCCAAACCTCAGAAATGAGGGATCTGAGGAAAGTGGTTGAAGTAACAAGAAGAGACATGGTCCGCAACCAGACGATCCGTCAAGGCCTAAAATCCCATCTCCTGCAGACCCAAGTAGAACAGTCCCAACTATGATGGTTTGGCCATGTATGTAGAATGGAAGAAGATCAGCTACCATGACAAACATGGGAAACCAAGAGCCAGGGATACAGACCTCCAGGACGACCCAGCATCTGCTGGGAGGACAACATTAGACTATCTCTGAAGGGCCGAGGACTAGATTGGAACCAGGCCAGGAGGAAGACCACCAAAAGGATAGTATGGCGTTCTCTCTGGAAAACCTCTACACCCCAGGGTAGAAGAGAAACGACTAAGTAAGTAAATAAGTAAGAGTTGTATACAACAAATATTTACTTTCACAACTGCCTCAAGCTGGGAGCATGAGTAAAACCAGGAGTGAAGGTGGAAGTCACAACCAAGGTGCAGTTGGTTTAATTTCCAGAGGTGGTGGAAGAGACAACAGGAGGCTGACACTTGAGAGTCATGATCCAAGTGTGCCCTCAACCTTTGTAAAGGAGAAAAGGGCCGAAACATTTATCTGATGGGAAGGGTGATGTGATGGTATTGCCTCTCCTGCTTTGCAGTAGTGGTCCAACAGTGGCAAAAATTCAAGAGTATCTAATATGGGCTTCAAAGGTATCTACCTTCACACAAGATTACTCTTGGCAGAGATGTAGATAGAGGGGTGATGACACTTCTATTACAAAGGGAGTCTTCACAAAATATTCAGAATAAGTGAGAACAATACTGCTTTGGCTGAGTATGTTAACTCTGTAATTCTGCCGACGCTTTTGTGAAGGATTTAAGCACTTATTACTTTTAGCTCGTTTAAGCCCCCACCCCTGATTTACTCAGTGGAATTCTATTATTCTAGTATAGCTCTGTTTAGAGTGTGTGTAGTAATTTGACTGAGACAAACATGCAGTAACTTTAAATTATTAAACTGAAGTTAAATTTGTAACATTACAAATAAAAAAAATTTAATAATCACTTTAGGTTTTAACAGTTGGAAAATAATTTGAATAGTTATGGATCAAGAAAAGTTATCATCACAGTCTTTAGGGAATGTGAGATATTACAAGAAGTTCAAGTGGCAGCATATATTTGAACTTAGCTGCCAATGACGGTTCTGCTCCTTCTTATGGGTTGGTTCTTTTCACTCTGCTCATGCTCATCTCTGATCAAGGTTGTTGGGGGTAGCTCGTTTCCCAGAAACGTCAAGGAGAGTCTACCATGTGGGTCCTGCGTCTTAAAGCTTAGGCCACAGTTCCCTTCTTGTTCCAGAGATGGTAATTTCTGCTGGTACCACCAATAACTATGGTAAAAGAATAGAACAAAACGCTATTCTTAGTATGGTGTTTTCCACCCCATAGTTATGGGTTCCTATCTTCCCATACCACCATCCCAATTACTCAGACTTTACCCTTGATGAGAATTAAATTTAATCCCTCGGGGTAAAACTTCCTTTACATTTAAATAGAATAGCTTTAGCTTTACATGACATTTAAATGAAAAGGGAAATAATACATATAGAGTCTGTTTACATATACATCTCCACTGATTGAAAAGTGTTCACAATATACATTGAAAATGTTTTCATTTATGTTTTACACTGATTGAAAAGTTTGAAACTTCCATTACTTTAAAATGAATATTTTCACATAGACATTTACACTGGTTTAAAGCTTGCAAACTTACATTAATTTTGAAGTGAATATGTTACATTTACACTGCTTTGAAAATGTAAGTATTATACTTAGAATATACAACATAATAACCCTCCCAATAAATTAACAGTTTTAACTGACTCTCTTTCAACAATCAAAGCACTTAGAAACTTATGAGAATGTAGTAGACCTGATATAGCAGAGGAGATATTTCTGGCTACTACATACTTATATTCCAGAGGATGTTCAGTCTTAATTGCTTGGATACCTTCACATGTTGGCATAGAAGGAAATGAAAAGGCAGATAAAGAAGGAAATGAAAAGGCAGATAAAGAAGCCAAGAAAGGTAGATCTGATAAAAATCTAATAAATGTAGGGATGAGTAAATCAGAGATTAAGAGCTTAATTAAAGATTTAATAACAGATGAATGGAAAGCAGAGTGGGATAAAAATCTGAAGGGAAGACATGCATTTAAGATGTTCAAGGCTCCAACAAGAAAATGTCAGATATCTAGGGAATTGAAAATTCCCAGTAATAAGAAACTTCTCAGACTACAGCTGGGAAAAGGCTATTTCAGAATAGAAGAACCTTACTGTGCAGGATGTCTTCAAGAAAATAATATAGAACATTTCTTGTTAAAATGTAAGAGGTATGAACAAATGAGAATACCAATATTAGATTATTTGCAAGCATCCAACTTACCTATAAATATAGAAGAGGTGTTAAGAAGAGACAGACCTAGGGAACTGCATAATATAGTCAAACAATATTTAACACGAACAAGTGTTAATATCAATTGGCTGGGAATGTGAAGGTCTGATGCTGTTCTTACAATGCATATGACTTTTAACAGATGAAAGTCAATTAAATATCTGTTAAAGTCAGTTATATAACTGGAACCACCAGGCCTTTACACCCCTCCACTTTAATATTATTCTTGTTCAGAGTTTCTTCTTGATTTTGTTTGGTTTTTTGTGTGTATTTTTTTATATTTTTTAAAATTTATTTTTTTATTTATTACTTACTTACTTACTTAGTCGTTCCCCTTCTACCGTGAGGTGTAGAGGTTTGGAAGAGAGAGCGCCAGACTATTCTATCGGCTGTCTTCCTCCTGGCCTGGTTCCATTCTAGTCCTCGGTCCTTCAAAGATTGTCTAATGTTGTCCTCCCAGCGGACTCTGGGTCGTCCTCGGGGTCTGGATCCTTGGCTCTTTGTTTCCCATGCTTGTCGTGGTAGCCGATCTTCTCCCATTCTGCAGACATGGCCAAACCATCTTAGTTGGGACTGTTCTACTTGGGTCTGTAGGGGGTGGCATTTTAGGCCTTGACGTATCGTCTGGTTGCGTTTATTTATTTTTTTATATATTTATTTTACGTATAAGCACAATTGTGATATCCTAATTATAACCCATCAGAGGTTGAATGGGATATTTTTCATTAATTTAAAAAAAAAAAAAAAAAAAGTCCCAACTAAGATGGTTTGGCCATGTCTGCAGAATGGGAGAAGATCGGCTACCACGACAAGCATGGGAAACAAAGAGCCAGGGATCCAGACCTCCAGGACGACCCAGAGTCCGCTGGGAGGACAACATTAGACAATCTTTGAAGGACCGAGGACTAGAATGGAACCAGGCCAGGAAGAAGACAGCTGATAGAATGGTCTGGCGCTCTCTCTTCCAAACCTCTACACCTCACGGTAGAAGGGGAACGACTAAGTAAGTAAGTAAGTAATTTAAAAAAAAAAAAGTAAATTTCTTTCATCTTTCCCTCCCTGCTCCATAGGGAACCTGGAACTACTTTATGCTTTTAGTTCTCTTTACGAAACTATCAATAAAGCAATCACCAGGTCGTGCAGTGGTGGTTCATGAATCATCATTCTATACGCTGAGGTTGCCAGCCTCAAATGACTTTGACATCCAATAGCGAGTTTCACCCATTAAACTTCACATGGTAATATATACATATATATGTTAGTTCATATGTTAGTAATAAAATATGAAATGTAAATCACAACTTACGCCAATCCTGACTCACAGACTTTTTGCTCAGATGAATAAAAGAGACTTGAATCTGCCTCTTACATGCGTCTGGGGTGTCGTTAATTTTAACTTAATTCCCTATGACTCCTTGTCTTTCTTCAGTTTCCTAGTGCCGGTGTTCCTTATTAAAATGTTGAGATTTCCTGTGCTTTGTAAGTCTTATTTGGTTCTCCAATAAAAGGTCTGGTTAAAAAAAGGAATTTTGAATCTAATCTTCACTCTGGCGAGGTCTGATGTTGTGTTGGTGAGCATGAAATTCACAGTGAAATAAAACTGCAAAATAGTCAGACTATATTCCTATCTTCCCACGCATTGTTGTTTTGAATCTAATCAGAAAGATCAAATCATTTCAAATCATGCAAGATAGGGGGTGATATTTTCAAAATAGTCCCATGTGAAATAAGATGCGTGCCTGCAAAGGTCATGTATTGCCATATATGGACATCTGATACCTTGCATACACTCTCACAGGCAGATCGGTAGACACACATGACAACATGAGTAAGCTGTAATACTTATTACTTTATTAGAAAGTAATGTTGTCATAACAAGTTGGCCCGGAAGCGATTATGTCACACTTGTCTGCCCACATGTGTCACACAGACAGTAATCGTGTTATCTGTTGTATGAGTACGCAAAACTTCGTGTCTGCCCATCTGGGTTACCAAACGAGTCGTCTTATCAGCAGTTCAATCTAAACATGCCGGCGGCTATCTTATCTCAGTTGCTCACCGCAAGCCAGGATGACCAGGTAACAAATGGGTGACATCACAGAGAGGAGTGTCAACAAATGTTTGCACCTACAAAATATTTGCCACACAAGCAGAAAAAGAAAGAAAGAAAGAAAAGTGCGATACTTGAGAGCACATATTAAAGATCAGTACCACAAATGTACTGATACTGCCGGAGAGAAACAAAGATCGATAGGGGCCTCACCATTTTGTCACAGGGAACTACTTCTGATGTCGCATTTTGAATAGTTTTCTATCATCATTAAAGAGCGCTTAACTATGAATTGTGCATCAAAGTGGTGCAGCATGTCTCTTGTCAGCGTTTAGGAGAACAAAGGTATATAATGAGTTTGATTTTCCTGAAATAACTCACTGCTGTTAGTTGATTTCAAAATCAGAGTGCGTTGAGAATGTCTATGTCAGAAAGATAATTGATGCCAGAATCCTATTATTGTCTCTCTTCTCCTTAGAAAACATGGTGCAGCTGGCTCCAGGATGACAGGAGCAGGATGGGGAGGCTGTGCTGTGTCCATTGTCAAATCAGTTGCCATTCTTTCACTTCTTACTGGTGTGAGGGATGACTACTACAAACCAAACTCAGCCAGAATGGCCAAGGTTCAGGAAGCATTATTTGCTACTATCCCTGGTTGTGGTGCTGCATATTATATATTTGAGTAATTTTTTTTTAAATTGTGGCATAAAATCTCTCTGCAAATTTTGTAAATTTTTTTTTTCAAAAACACTTTTAGCACAAAATTTAGCTTAAGTTTTATAATCAGACGTTTTTTTTCTCTTGACACATAATGTAATCCTCAAATTTTATGATTGTCGTAATCATCAAAAACATGATTAAATTTTTTAATCATGTCACAAGGGAAACATTATGAATTGTTTGTTAAATTATTACAATTTGTGACTCTGAGATCTTGAAAGTCACTGCATCAGTATAGCTTGATAGTTTCAGTTTCTAATGAGTTTTAAGTGAGCACCTTTGTGCTGAAATATGTGGATTATATTAAATCATAATACAGTTTATGGACATTTACGTGCTTACATTGCTTTTGATAAATTTGATGAAAAGGTTGTGAAGCAATTATTTGAGCAAATGTCTAACTCTAGGCATAAATTTATTTGCAGTTCAAGATTAGTCATGCAAAGCTTTTAATGTATTTTTTCTTGGTTTCATTTTTAATATATTTGTCAGGTTTTTTTTACTGTCACTATGTATTTTTCATAATTCTGCAGTCTGTATACTTTAATGTTTGGTAGAAGAATCTGACTGCCCCATTCAAACAATTTCCTCATGAAAAATATAAACTCGTCAAAAGCTTGCTACAAATTTTCAGCAAGATCTAAATACACAAGACTTCTACACTGATTATTTCTTATTCTTCTTTGGTCCTTGGCTGCTGACTGACAAAGCCTGGTGGCATCTGATAGGGCAGCAACAAATGGTCTCCGCTTTGCTTGGTCAGCAGCCATTCTTCGTGTGGTGCCCCAGCTCTGGTTCATGCTTTGCATCTCTGCTTCCACAGTTCTTCGCCAGGTAGCTTTTAGCCAGCCACTCTTTTGCTTTCCTTCTGGAGTCCATAGAATGGCAGTTTTGATGATGGCGTCAGGGTCTTTTCTGACGATCTGGCCAACCCAATTCTAGTATCTTCCTGCTATGATGGTGTACGTGTTTTCTTAGTGGCTCAGAGTTAGCAGTTCTTGGTTGGGGATGGTGTTCGGCTAGAAAATTCAAAGATTTTTTCTTACTCAGGTTGTGTGGAAAGAGGACAGTTTGGACGTTTCCTTTTGTTACCCTCCAGCATTCTGGAATAACTACAAAAATTCATATGCTGATTAATTATTACTCTTTGGTATGCATTTCTGTTTTTTTGACTCATTTTAAATTTCTCCAGTTTGAAACCTTCTGTTCATTTATTGTTCAAAATTATTTTGAGTTGAATTAGACTGTTGTGTCATAAGATGTTCAAGGTACAACTATTTTAATAACTTGAAAACAGATATGTCTTGCTTTATCTAACCCATTTGCTCAGAAGGTATGCATTTCTGTTTTTTAATCCTTGGCACCCTACCTGCCCTGGCTTGTTGGGAGTCCAGAGAAAGAATGTGGGTAGTTACATTATGCTGATGTGGTGGTCCAGTGTGATGCTTCGTAAGAATGCCATTGATGAAAGGTAGTACGGTTGAAACGGTTAAAAACTGTGTCTGTATGTTAACATGTACAGATATTTTGCACTTTAAATATTTAGTCATAAGTTAAATGTTTCATGCCATTGAACCATACATACTGTAGTTTAAAACACTTGACAATGTAAAATAATGAATTATGTTTTAACTGATGAATGTTACTTGAAATGCCAAGCACTGTTTTCAGAAAATTAATTGTCAAACTAAATTGTCAGTACTTAATTTTTTGTTTGTTCAGTATAATGTGATGTGATAATATTGTTCGTTAAGCTCAGGTTTATTAAATGTGCATGATTCTTGATTTAATGTTCCTAAATGGTGTAATAGGTTGTTAGTTTAGATGTTGTTTTAAGGTAAATTGTTTACTTGTAAAATGTATGGTGTGCAAAAAATACATGTGTAAGAAATGTTGAGTACTTCATTTGCTTACAAGTGAACAAAATCTTTATTTATCAATTTTGCAATGACGTTTTTATGCTTGTGAAAAAGTGATACACTTTTCATTGAGAAGCTATTTAGTTGTAAAGTTGTGGAGGTATATGACAAAGTAACGAGAAATATATTAACACTATCTTTATTCTGGTGGTGGTTTATTAAGCTGTTTCTTACATATTTTTAATATAAATCAAAAAATGTTATCATTTTCCTTGTGTCCATGATGTACAAGACAAGAATTATTTTGAATAATAAAGAATAATGTAATTAAACTGATTAGGTTGTAATTTTCTGTGTTGACATGAATTCATCTACAATATCTTTCTCTTTCTTTCCGAGACTAAATTAAATCAAATGTCCTGTATCAGCACTTTTGGTTCCAAATTTCTGAGGAGACAGACAGAGTAGGACCACTGCTCCATAACAACACGGAAAGCTGAGCATAAACTGACACTAGTAACAGATAAACTGACACTAGTAACAGATAAACTGACACTAGTGACAGATAAACTGACACTAGTAACAGATAAACTGACACTAGTAACAGAAATTTCCATAATTTAATGGTATGAGATACATAACTCTATTTTGATATGGAATATCAGATGACTACCCGTGTGTTACCGGGATTTGGAAGGGGCGCAAAGAGTATTAATACTGTAACTCCCCAAACATGTCGTAAAAAGCAACAAAGGAGGGTTGGGCATGTGGCCTGTTACTCCTTCCTGTAACAATTTTAAGCCACAGAAAACTTCAGCAAGATATTGAGAAGTCAAATAAAGAGAACTGGAGACATGAAAGGAATGAGGAAGACATGGACAGACCTTGACCTGAAGGCATGGGACAGAAAGACCTGGCATAAGTTTATTGAAGATCTATGCTGCTTGAGGAGCTGAACTGTTGACTAAGATTATATCAGATGTCCATAGAAAAATGGACCTATCATGGAAGACATATCAATTCTCAAATAAGAGATTAAAAGAGACATGTAAATCTCTATAGGGCACATATTGTGAAGTCTCCAGTGCCACAAGCAACTGTTACAGATTTCCTTGGGTGAATGAAAAATGGCGTACAGACTTCATGTCAGAGACTAATAATAAATAAAGTTTCCTTTTTCAATCTTTAAAAAACCTAATGGAGCCGCGCTAGCGTAGTGGTTACAACACCGCTCTGGCGACCGGGTGATTCAGGATCAAACCCGGGCGAAGGCATTTGAGGATTTTTCGTCGACCGGGAATTGGACTGGATTATCTCGAGACCTGGCGAGAACATTTGAAGGAGTGTCGTCGACCAAGGATTGGCGGCTCCTGAGCCGACCCAGCTCTAATGGGTACCTCCGAAATCGGCGAGTATCTGCCTGAATGGCGAGGGACACCTGTCTCTGTACAAGAAAAGGGATACTCACGTAAAATCAATGTCAGGTTAGACATTAACAATAACCTGAGATTTCGCCTCGAGTATTAGCGGGCGTACAAAAAAAAAAAAAAAAAAACCTAATCAGCCAATAGTTTTAGTCATGTTACATCCTTTTTAACAATACATTTTTCAGTTTTAAACTGACTGAATTATATTAAACACACAGTAAAGATGGTGAAAAAGAATATAATGACAAATTATCAAATATTTCAGCCTTAGGCAGACAGGAAGGGAATTTTAAAAACATAATCAGATAAAAGAGGAATCACAACAGATACAAAATTACATTAATTATAACAGCATATTTTTCTTCATCACATTTGTAATCAATCTTGTTCAGTGTTGTTTTTATATGCAGGCATTTACATGCAGGCATGCAAACTCAAATACATTGCAAGCAATAGTGGACTTATGCAGTTTGAAATTAGAATAAAAACATCACAAGTCATGAATTCATTTTTATATCTAGCTGACCTCTGAGATAACAGATTTTGATAAATATGAACAATGAATTTTTTTCTTTTAAATATATGACAGCTGTAGAAAAAAAAAATAATGTTCTTCTATTTTACATAATGAGAACATATACAGTTGTAATGACTGGAGTGAGTATGTTTATGAGTTTTATGTATATTAAAGAAGAGGGTAGATGGATATTGAAAAAAAACAAAAATAGTTGATCCATTATACTGGGACAAAAGATAAGGAAAATAACCAACATTGTGGCCACAAAGCCTTTGTCAGGGAAAGGATAGAAAGTGAGAGCTGATAAGGACACATGAGAAAATAGATAAATAAAAACAGGTACTACCCGTAAAATCGACTGTGACCTAGCGTGTCCATCTATGCTATTCCACGTCTTACAGCAGTTCCCATCATATTCCCCAGTTTATTAAAAGAAACAAGCAGGAACAGAGTATGCAGATTTCCAATGATTTCTGTCTCTCTTTTTGGAAATACTTCATATAAAGATTAGTAACTATTTCTTATTCTTTCAACTGATATATTTTTTGGTTTTATCTATTTCTACTTTCATTTTGATTCTGTATTTTAACACATACGTTTTTCCCTTTTGTTTCAGTTTCTTTTGACATATTGTGTAAACCTTGTCTGTGTCTCTTGTTTGACTGATGACACAATTTTTTCTCTGAAATGTTCCATGTTCCTATTGTATTTTCCTTTGTAAATCTGACATAGTTACCTTTATTACTTTAATGTGGAAACTCAAGGGTAAAAGAAAGCATCAAAAGAACACAAAGAAGAGAGATGGAGTCAGAAATAAGAGAAATACAGTAAACATGGAAAAGACCTGAGCAGAATACACGGAAAGTAAAAAGCTACTGGAGATCTTGTTTAAGGCAGTCTTAGATGACAGGCAAAGAGGAAGTGATGGTAGTGAGTGATATTAACAGGTAAAGATGATGATGATTATATTGCAGCATAGTTTAAATACAACAGATCCTTTATAACAATCATCATCATTATTATTATCATCCTTGAGTTCCCCAAGGAGTATAGGCCTTCAACAAACTTCTACTTCCAGTCCCTTGCCATCAGCTCAAGGTCTTTTCATGTCGTCTTCCTGACCTGTCTCCAGTTCTCTTCTCTATGTATTCCTTGGTCTACCTCTACCTCTCTTACCCTGTGGATTCCAGAAGAAGGACTGTCTAGTAAATCTATTAACAGGTTTCCTCAATGTGTGTCCTATCCATCTCCAGCATCTTCTTCTAATCTCTTGTTCCACTGGTCTTTGTCATCAGTTTCACATTAGTGATCTTGTCATCAGTTTCACATTAGTGATCTTGTCATCAGTTTCACATTAGTGATTTTTGTCATCAGTTTCACATTAGTGATCTTTGTCATCAGTTTCACATTAGTGATTTTTGTCATCAGTTTCACATTAGTGATCTTTGTCATCAGTTTCACATTAGTGATCTTGTCATCAGTTTCACATTAGTGATCTTGTCATACCCGTTCAATCCTTCTATTCTACACAAGCATAACAATATATGAGTATTTTAACAATAATGATGACAAACTATGTATCAAGTTGCAAATCTGACAGTATGATGTCGCTTTGAAGAAATGGCTTGAAAGTTGAAAGTAGTGTATCGTGGGCTGTAATCTGAATCCAGTAGTAAACACTGGTCATCATCATCATCATGCACATGGAACAGACACAGTTGTGATGGGCAGTATGTCGGAGACACTGAAAGAGCCACAGGAAATAAAATCAGCCATTTATTCATTGTACTTCAGGTCCCTGTGGGGTATAGGCCTTCAGAAAATAAACGTCAAGCTCTTCTTCTTCTGTGTCATCCATTCAAGGTCTCTCTATGTCACCTTTATCCAAGTCATATCTTTCTCTAACTCCCTTACTTATGTGTCATTCAAGGTATCTCTATGTCACCTTTATCCAAGTCAGATCTTTCTCTAGCTCCCTTACTCATGTGTCATTCAAGGTCTCTCTATTTCTCCTTTACCCAAGTCAGATCTTTCTCTAGCTCCTTACTTATGTGTCATTCAAGGTCTCTCTATGTCACCTTTATCCAAGTCAGATCTTTCTCTAGCTCCTTACTTATGTGTTATTCAAGGTCTCTTTATGTCTCCTTTACCCAAGACATATCTTTCTCTAGCTCCCTTACTTATGTGTCACTCAAGGTCTCTGTCTCCTTTACCCAAGTCAGATCTTTCTCTAGCTCCTTACTTATGCGTTATTCAAGGTCTCTTTATGTCTCCTTTACCCAAGACATATCTTTCTCTAGCTCCCTTACTTATGTGTCATTCAAGGTCTCTCTGTCTCCTTTACCCAAGTCAGATCTTTCTCTAGCTCCTTACTTATGTGTCATTCAAGGTCTCTCTATGTCTCCTTTACCCAAGTCAGATCTTTCTCTAGCTCCCTTACTTATGTGTCATTCAAGGTCTCTCTATGTCTCCTTTACCCAAGTCAGATTTTTCTCTAGCTCCTTACTTATGTGTCATTCAAGGTCTCTCTATGTCCCCTTTACCCAAGTCAGATCTTTCTCTAGCTCCTTACTTATGTGTCATTCAAGGTCTCTCTACGTCCCCTTTACCCAAGACATATCTTTCTCTAACTCCCTTACTTATGTGTCATTCAAGGTCTCTCTATGTCTCCTTTACCCAAGTCAGATCTTTCTCTAGCTCCCTTACTTATGTGTCATTCAAGGTCTCTCTATGTCCCCTTTACCCAAGACATATCTTTCTCTAACTCCTTTACTTATGTGTCATTCAAGGTCTCTCTATGTCACCTTTACCCAAGACATATCTTTCTCTAACTCCCTTACTTATGTGTCATTCAAGGTCTCTCTATGTCACCTTTACCCAAGACATATCTTTCTCTAACTCCCTTACTTATGTGTCATTCAAGGTCTCTCTATGTCTCCTTTACCCAAGACATATCTTTCTCTAACTCCCTTACTTATGTGTCATTCAAGGTCTCTCTATGTCTCCTTTACCCAAGACATATCTTTCTCTAACTCCCTTACTTATGTGTCATTCAAGGTCTCTCTATGTCTCCTTTACCCAAGACATATCTTTCTCTAACTCCCTTACTTATGTGTCATTCAAGGTCTCTATGTCACCTTTACCCAAGACATATCTTTCTCTAACTCCCTTACTTATGTGTCATTCAAGGTCTCTCTATGTCTCCTTTACCCAAGACATATCTTTCTCTAACTCCCTTACTTATGTGTCATTCAAGGTCTCTCTATGTCTCTTTTACCCAAGACATATCTTTCTCTAACTCCCTTACTTATGTGTCATTCAAGGTCTCTCTATGTCTCCTTTACCCAAGACATATCTTTCTCTAACTCCCTTACTTATGTGTCATTCAAGGTCTCTCTATGTCACCTTTACCCAAGACATATCTTTCTCTAGCTCCCTTACTTATGTGTTTTTTAAGTCTCCTTCACTTTCTCTTACTCTGGGAATTCCAGAATAAGGACTACTGTTGCGTGCATATTTTGACGCACATATTACAAAAATCGATATGGCTATTTAATATGGAAAAGATATAGACATTCATTCATTTGTGTATGAAAATGCTGTCTATGGGGAAGGCTAGATAATCCATAATTGTTTTACCCTGTTGATTATAGGAGTAATCGTTCTTGATATTAATTCGGCGCATGGATATGACACCCTTGTCTGTACCTATTTCTTAGGGCCAGAAAATAGATTAATTTGCTTATTATGTTTATGGCCTGAATTCATATGTATTACATATTATTAGTACAAGTAGAATCAGTCCTATATTGTATATTTTGGATGGGTAGGCAGGACTATATTCTTGTTACACCGCTCTAGCGGAAGTAGGAGTTGTCTTGTCTAGTCGTGATGAGTTCCGATGTACCGTGACAATGGCGGGTACGCATTTTTCCAGGGCTGATATATTCTTCAGTAAAAATGATTTACGAAGTAGTTTTTCTTCTATAGGAGATTGTGTCTCTACTAGAGTTGTGTTAGAGACTTTCCTAATGTACGGTACCATGTATGATTCGGACTCCAGGTAATTCCAGTCCCTGTTTTGATGATCTCAGGTCGGTTAGGCCTAGCGGGAATTTTGTGCTTCGCAACGCTAGGGTCAAATTTGTATCGACGGAGATGACAGGCTCCATACTGTAATTATGTCTACGTGAGGTAACTGGATTACGGTAGATCTGTATGGAGGAACTTTATGAAATTATGCATATGTATTGCAAATTAACTTTGGCTTATATATATATATCCTCCTGTGAGCGAGTGAGCGACAACTCAGGTAGGCGGCCATGTTACATTCCTGTCATCGCATTTTTTGGATCACTGTCTAAAGAACGGGGCATGTATCTTATTATTCGGACAGTGGCAAGGAGATCTCAATTTAGATAGAAACCCCTTATCGTGGTTTCACAATATGATAAACTGTGAATATAAAGCAACTTTAGTTACTTACCGATCCGCCTTCACTGACGCGCTTAGTCAGATAGGGGATGCGGCCATTGATGTACTACCTATTATTTATGAATGTGCCATGACATAGGATCTACTATGTATGCCTGCAAATTGATATGTCAACATACCCATGATTTACTCGTTATGTCCCAGTGTGAGCGTCCAAATAAACTGTGTAAACAAAGATTCCAGCAGTCTGCATTGGTGCCTTGTAGACACAAGTGAATGAGTGTTTAGATTGGTCAGAACACGAACAGTACACCATTCGCGGTAAACACACTCTACACTTCTACCCATATCTACACCATCCTGCGTCGGTTGAAGTGACCAAGTTTAGGGCCTGCTTCCCCTGGAGCCTTAGAGGGAAACTACTGTTTACAGCTGCCTTTGCCTTCCCTAACTTAGGACTAGGGTGAGTTACCCATTTACAGCTGGGTAGACTGGAGCATGCCTGATCTCGACAACTCTGTACACTACCATGGACACATACAGTAGTGGCACCACAAACAACATGCTACAGTGATTGATAGTGGAGCTTTACAGAAGAAAGAGAACACACCACACTTTACAGAAGGTTTACAGTATACAACTGATACTTCTTTACAGACTGACATTTTACAGTAACAGTGTGTGCAAGCAAACTTTACAGTGGTGAGCCAGATCCCTGGGTCCAGCCTACGCAGTCTTGTGTTGAGAATCACATTTTACAGTTACAAGAACATTTGTTTGACCACATCAATACCAATAGGACAGCTATACAATCAATGTCAGCTTGACCTGTTCTGACAAGTGTAGCAATATCTGGGACATTTGGCACAGTGCAGTCAGTGTTCTAAACCAGTGATTGTTTATCCTGCTGTAATAGAAGAGCATTGTTGAACATAAAGTGCAAATTTCATCGGTGGATCTTCTAATGTGCTCAAAAAAATTGGACAGTGTAATAGTTAGAAAGCAAATCTATTACTCAATAAAGTGGTAGTCTAATTTATTAAATCTGAGCATACTTTGCAACACATTCTATCCACAACACATATATTATATTATATATGCATTTATGTTATTTGTTATGTATTAAATTAGTTTATGTTCTGTGTGACTAGTACAAGGTATGCCGAGTGACATTGGTCTGGTACTAGTATTCTATAGGTACACATTTTCTTAATTGGAAATTTGTTAGCAACAATTTGCTGCTATTTCTGTTAGTTGTGATGAGGTGTTCTTTTCTTCGTTGTTTTTGTTAATAATTTTGTGTTCCTTAGTTTTGTTTGATTTGTTTGCATTTGTTGGTCTAATCTTTTCTATTTTTGATTTCTTTACACCCTTATGTTTATACACTGTGGCGTTATTTGTCTTGTTATCTTATTGCAGTTATCATCACGGATTCTGTGATCATTTTTTTCATTTCTCCTATTTAATTTAATTTGATCTCTGCAAATGTTTTCAGATTGTCTTTTCTTGTTTGTCCTTTGTAATGTCTTTAGTTGACATATGACATATGAGGTATAGTGGAATACACTTATATTATAGTACAGATCAGTACTTTATGATTGTTATTGTTATAAAACAAAATGTACAAGACCTTTATAAGGCTTGTCTCCCAAAGTGATTGGTAAAGGGAAATATTATTTTCCACAGGTACTCAAGTGATCATTGATTACATTAGGGTATACAAGACCTTTGTAAGGCTTGTCTCCCACAGTATTTGAGATACAGTTATTGTTGTCCACAGGTACTCAAGTTATCATTGGGTATTATAAACCATACAAGTTTTCACTAAGACTAAGTCTATGGTATAGACTTGTATCCCATTAAAGTGAAATAAGGTAATTTATTTACTTTTTCAGGTTTCTGATTTAAGAAGACAAAATGTCTACATTAGATTACTTTATAGCACAAGGAAAATCCCTTGATAAGACTGGGAAAGACTTAGAACAATGGGCTGTTGCTCAATATGACAAAGCATTAGCTGCAGAAGAGAGGAAAGCTCTAGCTGAAGAAAAAAGATTAGAAAAAGAAGCTGATACTGCTGCTGAACTAAAGAAATTGCAGATGCAAGTGGAGGAAAGGAGATTTGATGCAGAACAGAAGAAATTAGAAGCTGCTGCTGCAGCTGAACAAAAAAAATTAGAAGTTGCTGCAGAACAGAAGAAATTAGAAGCTGCTGCAGAACAGAGAAGATTAGATAGAGAAGCTGAAGAGAGAAAAGCAATAAGAGAACATGAATTTGAGTTAGAGAAATTAAAATTGACAAGTATGAGTAATGTTAATCAGGCATCTAGTGGTAATGGTAAACCCTTTGTGTACAAGGTCAAGGTACCAGCGTTCAACTCTGCCAGTGATGATATAGCATTTTGGCTTGATAGATTTGAACGTGCTTGTCGAGCTCATAATGTTGACAAATCACAGTATGTGAATCAGTTGTCTGAAAATCTAAAAGGGGAGTCTCTGAGTAAGTTATATTTCGTTGAAGAGGCCGACAAGGATAATTATGATGCTGTTAGGGCAGCTTTGATAAAGAGATATCAGCTGTCTGAGGAAGGTTATCGTCTTTTGTTTAAAACAATGAGACCTGAGGTAGGTGTAGAATTCTCAGAATTCATCTCAAAAGCACGAATTACACTTTCACGATGGATTGAATTATCCAAAACAGAGAAAACATTTGATGGTCTTACGGATTTATTGCTAAGAGACAAGGTCATGTCTTCGGTAAATAAATCATTCCTAGAGTTCTTACATGAGCGTAAACCTAGTACATTAAAGCAAATGGAAGAATATTGTGACCAGTATGCCACGGCACACCCTGACATGATTCTTAGTAACTCTAACATTAAAGAGAGTATGCCAGTTGCTTCGGCAACAGAATATAATCAGAATTACTCACACAAATTCCAAGGAGCTAAAAATAAATTTGATAAAAAGGTTAATTGGAATAAGTATCAAAACCAAGATAACCACTCAAATCAGGGTTCTTCTTCGAAGAACTGGAATCGGGCTGATAGTCCTCGACACGCGAGGGGTACCCATAATTTTAGAAATTCTCGGAAAGGGAGTAGCTATAGGAACTACCCAAGTGCTTCATGGAGACAAAAAAAACAATATTACAGGGATACTCAATATAATGAGCATGATGATTATGATCATGAATATTATGATTCAAACCCAAATAGGGGTTATAACAGAGGCAATAATAATTATAGAGACAATTATAACCGAGGTAGATCACAACACAAAAGACATGGTAAATCTTATTACCAGGCTAACTCTGCACAACAGGAGTTCCACGACACCGATAATCAGAATAATGATAAAAAAGACTCCAACAGTGTAGCAAATTCCGCTTTCGATTTTGCTAGAGCATCTGAGTGTTCGCAATGCAAAACATTATTCGATCCAACCACAGTTTCTACTTTAAGCTGCGGTCACCCGCTTCCCGCTCTCCATGCGTCAATTGCGCATAATGGAAGGGGTGCTCTTGTCTTTAATAGGGGCCTAATAGATGGTACTCCGGTATCAATTCTTTTCGATTCGGGGTGCACTACCATCGGAGTGAGGCAATCACTCGTAAATCCTTCTCGAGCTACAGGCAATATAGTCAAATGTGTAACATTTGGTGGCACATTGGAGAAGTACTCCACTGCCATTATCAATATTGCTACGCCTTTCTTTACAGGAGAGGTGCAAGCATGTCTCTTGCCGAATCCGATCGCTGATCTTATCATCGGTCGCATTCATGGAGTGAAAGAATGCACTCCACAGCAAATTTCTAATTGGGAAAATGTTAATATGCAATCTGCTAATGCAGTAATCACTAGGGCTCAAGCTCTTAATATGCCACAATCTTCACATTCTGAAGATAATGATGCGCAGATCCAAGATGATCCCTTGGAGATTTCCCATGATTCCTTTATCAAACAGCAGGAAGATGATCCTACTCTAAAGAAATTCTTTACTCTGGCAACAAAAGGTGATCCGAATAAGGATACAAATCGTAAATCTTGGATTACGATGAAGAATGGCGTACTTGTACGTATGGTACAAGACTCCGCTAAGTCCATTCATTCTCAAATCCTTGTGCCTAAAAATATGAGAGTTAAAATCTTACAGCACGCTCATGATTCGCAGTGTGCTGGACATATGGGTTTTTCCCGTACTAAAGCTAGAGTTCTTCAATCTTTCTTTTGGCCTGCTGTGAATAAGGACATACGAATCTATTGTCGATCTTGTAAAGTATGTCAAGAGATTAAATCCAGAGGTCCACGCCATGATGCACCTATTCAGGCTGCAGACATTCCCATTCGGCCATTTCAAAAAATGGCGATAGACATCATTGGTCCATTTAAGATAAAGTCTGCTAGAGGACACCAATTTATTTTGACGTGTGTTGATATGTGCACACGTTGGCCGGAGGCTGTTCCTCTAAAGAGCATAACTACTGCTGATGTCGCAGATGCTCTTTGGTTAATATTTTCTCGTCTGGGATTTCCAGCAGAAATATTATCCGACCATGGTACCCAACTCATATCGGATACCATGTCTCAAGTAATGTCGACTCTTAAGATAGAGAGATCGCTGAGTAGTATTTATCATCCTATGTCCAATGGGATGGTGGAACGTTTGAATAGAACTCTGAAAAACCTACTAGGTAAGATAACAGAAGATCATCCTCAGGATTGGGATAGGGTTTTACCCGCGGCTCTCTTTGCATATAGAGAGGTCGCCAACGAACATACAGGATTTTCTCCCTTTGAACTTGTCTTTGGCGCGAAACCGCGAGGTCCTATGTCCTTACTTCATGATCTTATAACTGCTGATAATATTGTCGATGACACAAAATCCTCTTATGAATATGTCATCGCACTTAGACACAAGATTATTGAAGCATGCAAATTGGCAACTGCTTCTTCTGAATTTGCGAAACAGAAGGCAAGGGAATTTGCCAATAAAAAGAGATGTTTGCGACAACTTTGTCCAGGTGACAAAGCATTTGTCTTGCTACCTTGTAGGGAAAATAGACTTCTTATTTCTTGGAAAGGTCCGTACGATATAATATCAAAAGTTTCCGATGTTGACTATATCGTCGATATTGACGGGAAGCGTAAAACCTTCCACATCAACATGCTCACGGAATTCCATGAACGTCCTGATTATTTACAACCTGTTTTCCAGGCAACGGACGATTTTCCAGTCCAACATGGACAGTACTCATCTCTGTCAGTAATACAGGATGAGGAAACGAGTTTCTCGGATGTAAATTTACCTTTTCCAATGATTCCTCTTCACTCTAATGAATCATGGAAAGATGTTGCAATTTCTCCAGAATTATCTCCAGGAGAGCAGAAACAAGTTTCTACTATGTTAGAACAATTTCAGGATGTCCTTACTGACATTCCTGGTCAAACTGATGTCATTCAACATGACATTATTCTTACTGACCATAGTCCTATAAGAGTCAGACCGTATCCTATCCCGATACATTTTCAAGCACAGGTAGAGAAAGAGTTGGATGAGATGATAGAGTTAAAAATTATTGAACCATCCACATCAGCATATTCTTCGCCGATGGTTATTGTACGAAAAAAAGACAATAACATACGTCTTTGCGTGGATTATCGCAAATTGAACCAAGTGACGAAATTTGATGCTGAACCTATGCCTTTACTAGAAGAGCTACTTACGAGACTATCGAATTCTCATTTCTTTACTAAACTCGATTTGTCTAAGGGATATTGGCAAGTTCCATTATCCGAACACGCCAAACCGTTTACTGCTTTTTCGACGCCTAGGGGTCTATTCCAATGGAATTTCATGCCTTTCGGTCTTATGAACGCCCCTGCAACATTCGTACGCATGATGCGTCGAATCCTATCTCATCGCTCAGATGTCATTGCGTATCTTGATGACATCTGTCTTTTCAGTGATACTTGGAACGATCACTATAATGGGATAAATGAACTATTGTCTATCTTACGCGAGCATAACCTGACAGCGAAACCATCGAAAGCATGTATTGGTTTTAGCGAAATATCTTTCTTAGGACACCGTGTTGGTCATGGGTTCCTAAAAACAGAAGACCATAATACAAGTAAGATACTTAACATTTCTATTCCTAAGACTAAAAAGCAAGTACGAAGTCTCTTAGGTCTAATACAATTTTATGGACGATTCATTCCGAATCTGTCCTCCATTATGTCACCTCTTTCTTCCTTGCTAAAGAAAGGGTCTCTGTTGCGTGAGAAATTCTCGCAACATCGTTTTATTACAATATATATTTTATTACGCAAGGGCAACAACTGCTTGAAATTTATAGTCACTTTTCTCGGTAAGCAGTTGTCTCCTCGCGTTGGTATTGAATGCAGTTAAGTTTGCTATGCTAGGCCGTTTTCTCAGAAAACGGTTGGCAACCTGTTGGGTTATCCTTTTAAGGTAATCATTCTTACGCTGGTTCGTAGTAAAGGTCCTTGCGTCTTAAGTTCTGAGCTGTGGTCATTTTGCGCTGGACTGCGCATGACTGGTCTTGCTTCTTGGTCGATCGATTTCCGCCCACCAGTCAGTGAGCGATTTTGAATAGCTAGAAAGATGCCTCGCTGAGAGGGGATCTCCGCTATTTTTTTGTTCTGTCAGGAATGTGAAGTCCTCTTAATGGATATTTCGTTTATTCGAGATAATACCTCTAGTGTATTTCCACATGCCGGGAGGCGTAATATTTCTGTGTATTTCCTGAAGGCAAGGTAAATTAACTTTTCATTAACTCTATCGATTTTTGGTCGTGAGCGATTTTTGATTCATAGCCTGTCTTCGAAAGGCGTCGTCACGAGATGTTTTCCCAGCTCACATGTCGCTGTATTGTACTGCATCGGTTGATGCATGTCCCAAGGACCATTACTTGCTACTTTGTTACATGAACTAGGTTTGGAAAACCTTTGTTATCTAGAGGATATTTTTGAGGACATTATTTATACTTCGGCAGACGTGCCTGTCTTGCTGAAGTCAGATTAAGGAGAGTGAACTGATCTCATACATCTGGTTATCTTCTGGCTAAGATAGAAAGGGATGGAGAATTTTCCCGACTACATTACAGCCTTATAATGTATTGACATGCCTGTGAATCACCTTTATTATGATGCTGTCTACCGTCCATTGCTATACTGACATTGTTGCTGTGATAATGACTGTCTGATGTACCTACATATTCGCGTATACATTTTGTCACTGTGGCGTCCACAATAAATGATACAGAAAAACGTCACTAGCTGTTACAAGCATCATTGACTTTATACGTCGTGAGTTAACTGACGTCTTTGTATGGATTGCCCTGTTTTTGTATGATCATTGTTTGACTGTACATCATCTACACACTTCACAAAACCAGACCACGGGCACCATCACTCACCTCATGGTGCACGCGTCATTTGGCGGCCAATTACTCAATCATAATATAAATTGGGCGTCATCATTTGGTGGCCATAAGCTGGTTTGATCTGGTACCAGCAAACACGGGGTCCCTTACCCACTTCATTTTCAACAAGAATTCATCAGCATCCTTCAAGAAATTAACATTCTTCAAGACAGTCAACATCTTCAAAATTTTCAAAGTACTCGGCGTTGCCCGGTAAAAGTCAAAATTTCAACTTTTTGACGGAAACAAGAATTTGACAGTACCCGGCGTTGTTACATGTTGCCGGATAACTCGGACTGCTGTTATCTTTTACGCAAGTCAAGCAAGTTGCTGCTGTCAAGGTTCCAGTGCTGTCGTTTTTTGTGAAGGTCAAGTGCCGGTTGAAACGGGTTGTTTTCTGAAGAAGGCCAAGTACCGATTTCCATCAACTTACTTTTGGATTAGAAGGTCAAGTGCCGAAACAACTCAACACACAGTATTTCAGAAGCTCTTGTACCATCGTGTTAGCAGTGGAAGCAGTTCAGATGTGCCATCATCGTTGGAGCTTCGCTCTTTAGGACGTTGATTGACATCCGTTTTTTCTGCTGTTCTACGATTGGAAGCCTATAAGTTAAGTGGCCTGTTTGTATGTAAACTGTGCCCTTATACTTCTGCTGAGTCTTCTGTGTATCATCTCATTCTATATTGTTATATGTTATTTGTATATTTATATGTTTATATTTCAGCGGGTTCTCGGTTGGGTGGTGTCTCCGTTAGATTATGCCACGTCATAGAGGTCGTCTATTGTGAGCGTTTTCTGTAGGGTGAGCAAATTTCCGATACTGGAATTTGCTAAGCGACTTCTGTTGCTATTTATGTTAGCTGTGATGACATGTTTTAATATTGTTTTCGTTATTATTTCGCATTCTTTAGTTTTGTTTTGATTTGTTTGTATTTGTTAGCCTACTCTTGTCTATAATTTAGTTTCATACAACATTTTTGTTTATACACTGTGGTGTCATGTATTTTGTTTAATTCTATCGCAGATATCGTCACATTTTTTGTGATATTTCATTAATTTCTGCTTTATTTTTAGTTGATTTCTGCGAACGTTTTTGTATTGTTGCTGATCTTTGTTATTGTTTACATTGTTATTGTTTACATTGTTTGCATTGTTTACATTTTCAATGTTTACATTCTGCATGTGTTTACATAGTCATTGTTTACAGTTATAGTAATTAGTTAATGGGCTATGCTAATGCACTGTTACTACTACACTGATGATAAATGAATGATGAATAGTGTCGTGCACTATTGAATGAGAAGTGCACTTATGATCAAGAATTGAGTGTTGATATTTCATATACAAGTTCTTTGATTGGAGACTTGTTTCCCACAGAGACTGGGATAATATAATGTGATGTGAATATACAAGTGCTTAATTAAGACTTGTTACACTTAGGTTTGAAATAAATTAGTTAATTATTTCAGGTTTTGGACTCATATATTAGACAACATGTCTACATTTGAGCACTTTATTGAGCAGGGTAAATTGCTTGGGAAGACTGGTGATAAGTTAGAAGAATTTGCAACTGCTCGATATGATAAAGCAATGGAAGCTGAACAAAAGAAACTGCAGATGCAGGTGGATGAAAAAAGATTCCAAATGGAAATGGAAAAACAAAAAAGGGAATCAGAAGCTGAGGAAAGAAAACTCCAGCTAGAGGCTGAAAATAAAAGACTTGAAAAAGAAGCTGAGAATAAAAGACTTGAAAAAGAAGCTGAGAATAAAAGACTTGAAAAAGAGGCTGAGAATAAAAGACTTGGAAGCTGAAAGACTTCAAATAGAGGCTCAGGCTGAGGAAAGAAGATTACAGAGAGAGTCTGATGAGAGGAAAGAGAAAGCAAAAATGGAACATGAAGAAAAGGTCTTAGCTTTAGAGTTGGAAAAATTGAAATTGACGAACATGAGTAATGGTAATGATTCAAACAAGGGTTCATCTTCTGGTAAGGCTAATAATGATACTTTTAAGATTAAGTTACCAACATTTAGTCCTTCCAGTGATGACATAATGTTCTATCTGGACAGATTTGAACAAGCATGTACAGCTCATAACATAGACAAAGCAAAATATGTTTATCAGTTATCAGGGATACTGACAGGTAAAGCTCTAAGTATATTAAATATGGTGGATGAACCTGACAAGAACAATTATGAGGTTGTCAGGGCCGCTTTGTTAAAGAAATATCAGCTTAACGAAGACGGCTATCGTCTACAATTTAAAAACATGTTACCTGAAAATGGAGTTGAATTCTCCGAGTTTATTGCAAGAATACGCATTACTTTCTCACGATGGGTTGAACTATCTAAGACGGAAAAAACTTATGAAGGACTTATGGACTTAATACTTAGAGACAAAGTCATGTCGTCTGTCAATGAGTCTTTCCTTGCTTTCCTTCATGAACGTAAACCTAAAACAATAAAAGAAATGGAAGATTTCTGTTGCCAATACGTAACTGCGCACCCACACATAACCATGGGTAACTCTAAGGTGAAAGAAGGTTTACCAGTTGCTTCGGCAGCTCCGTATGGTCAAAACTTTGCTCGTAGATCCCAACAAAATTTTGATAGAAAGGGCAGCGGTAATTTCTGTCAAAATCATGGAAATCAATTTCATGGTGATTCTTCTTCGAAGAATTGGAGACAACCTGATAGTACTCGTTACTATCACCCTAATAATTATAGGCATTTCAAAAGAGGATATGGTAATAGAGGTTATTCCTGCCGAAGACCTCAAAACCAAACAAATAGATGTTCGCATCAATGTGAACATGATAGTAATCGTGGAAACTGGAATTCGAACCAGGATAACAATTACAATAGAGACAATAATAACTGCAGAGATAATAATAACTCTGATAACTTCAGAGGTAATAATAGTCGGGGTAGATCTCAACACAAAAAAAAGAGATATCAGCAGGCTAATGCTGTACAACAGGAAACTGAGGGAGCCTGTAATCATGTTGTTGATAGTAAAAACTTTGACGCTGTCACTGGTTCTGCTTTTGACTTTGAGAGAGCAAACAAATGCCCCCAATGCAGTACTTTATTCGAACCGGGTACCATAACTACTTTGAGTTGTGGTCACCCACTTCCCGCTCTTCCTGCTGCTGTTGCGCATGACGGGAGGGGTTCTTTAATTCTACATAAGGGTCTTGTTAATGATACTCCGGTCTCACTACTTTTCGATTCCGGATGCACCACTATTGGTGTTAGACAATCGCTTGTAGATCCATCTTGTGCTACAGGAAGGGTTATTAAATGTGTCACATTTGGCGGCACTCTAGAAAAATATCCTACTGCTGTAATTCGCATTGCCACTCCTTTCTTTACTGGAGATGTGCATGCTTGTCTCTTACCTAATCCTATTGCGGACCTTATTATTGGTCGTATTCACGGAGTTAGGGAGTGTACCCCACAGCAGATTGCTGCTTGGGAAGATAATAACATGCAAGCTACAAATGCAGTAGTTACAAGAGCACAAGCTCTACAAACACCCGAAACTTCACTGAATAGTGATAATGAAGTTGATAGCCAAGATAGTCACTTAGTAATCACTCGTGACTCTTTCATAAAATTGCAAGAAGAAGATCCTTCTTTAAAAAAATTCTTCGTTCTTGCGAAGAAAGGTGATCCGAATCAGGATACAAATAGAAAATCTTGGATTGCAATGAGAAACGGCGTACTTGTACGTATGGTACAAGATTCGACTACGTCGGCACATTCGCAAATTCTTGTTCCCAAGAGCATGAGAGTGCAAATATTGCAACATGCTCATGACTCGCAATGTGCTGGACATATGGGTTTTGCCCGTACGAAGTCGAGAGTCCTTGCGGCTTTCTTTTGGCCTTTTGTCAATAAGGACATTCGTATTTACTGCCGATCATGCAAGGTATGTCAGGAGGTCAAATCTAGAGGACCACGACATGCTGCGCCTATCCAGGCTGCTGACATTCCTATTCGGCCGTTTCAGAAAATGGCCATAGATATTATTGGCCCTTTTAAGGTCAAGTCGGCCAGAGGACATCAGTTTATCCTTACATGTGTCGATATGTGCACACGTTGGCCAGAGGCTATTCCTCTTAAGAGCATATCTACTACAGATATCGCAGATGCTCTTTGGTTGATATTTTCTCGCTTGGGGTTCCCCAGAGAAATATTGTCAGACCATGGCACTCAACTCATATCTGACACTATGTCACAGGTAATGTCTACCTTACATATTGAACGATCTCTCAGTAGTATCTACCATCCTATGTCTAATGGGTTAGTTGAGCGTCTGAATAGAACGCTCAAGACTTTGCTTGGTAAGATAACTGAAGATCATCCTCAAGATTGGGACAGGGTTTTACCCGCGGCTCTCTTTGCCTATAGAGAAGTCCCTAATGAACACACAGGATTTTCTCCCTTCGAACTTGTCTTTGGCGCGCGTCCACGCGGCCCTATGTCTTTATTACACGATCTCATCACTGCCGATGATATTAGCGATGAAACTCAATCCTCATATGAGTATGTCATTGCTCTTAGACAAAAGATCATTGAGGCATGTAAGCTAGCAACTGCTTCATCAGAAATTGCTAAAGAGAAGGCAAGGCAGTTTGCTAACAAGAATAGATGTCTACGACAACTTTGTCCAGGTGACAAAGCATTCGTCCTACTCCCCAGTAGGGAAAATAGACTTCTTATTGCATGGAAAGGTCCGTATGCAATAGTCTCTCGGATTTCCGATGTTGACTATGTGGTCGATATTGATGGAAAGCATAAAACTTTCCACATAAACATGCTTTCGGAATTTCACGAACGTCCGGACTATTTGCTGCCTATTTTCCAGGCAACGGATGATGCTCCTGCACCTCACGGTCATTATTCATCCCTGTCTGTCATACAGGATGAGGAAGCTACCTTCTCTGATGTCAACCTTCCCCTTCCAGTGGTTCCATTACATTCCACGGAATCTTGGAAAAACGTTTCTGTTTCTCCTAATCTTTCTGGTGACGAACATCGACAAGTCTCGTCGATGTTACAAACATTTCAGGATGTTCTCACTGACATTCCTGGACACACAGATGTCATAGAACATGACATAATTCTTACCGACAATAATCCAATTAGGGTTAGGCCGTATCCTATTCCTGTACACTTTCAGTCGCAAGTGGAAAAGGAATTGGATGAAATGATTCAATTATATTTAATTGAACCATCGACTTCACCATATTCTTCTTCCATGGTTATTGTCCGGAAGAAGGATAAGAACATACGAATTTGCGTTGATTATCGCAAATTGAATCAGGTCACAAAGTTCGATGCTGAACCGATGCCTTTGTTAGAAGATCTACTGATTAGACTTTCTAATTCTAGATTCTTCACTAAACTTGACTTGTCTAAAGGTTATTGGCAAGTGCCTTTAGCAGAGCATGCCAAACCTCTTACTGCTTTTTCTACACCTAGGGGTCTATTTCAATGGAATGTTATGCCTTTTGGTCTCATGAACGCCCCTGCCACTTTCGTTCGCATGATGCGTCGAATTCTGTCACATCGTTCGGATGTCATCGCATACTTAGATGACATCTGTCTCTTCAGTGATACCTGGGAAGATCACTATTTAGGGTTATATGACTTACTGTCCACTCTACGTGAGAATAATTTGACAGCAAAACCTTCTAAAGCTTTTGTTGGTTTTGGTGAAATCTCTTTCCTGGGTCATCGTGTTGGTCATGGTCTCTTGAAGACAGAAGACCACAATACTTCCAAAATACTGAACATCTCTGTTCCTAAAACGAAGAAACAAGTTAGGAGTCTCTTAGGTTTAATTCAATTTTATGGGAGATTTATTCCAAATTTATCTTCGATCATGGCACCTCTCTCAACATTGTTGAAGAAAGGTTCGCCTAATCTGGTCCGTTGGTCTGAAGAATGCCAATCTTCACTAGACCAAATCAAGAATATATTTTCTTCTCCTCCCATCTTAAGATTACCTACTCTTGATAGGACTTTTGTTCTTCGGAGTGATGCTTCATCCACTGGGATTGGAGCAGCACTGATGCAAGAATATGCAAATACTCTGCATCCTGTTATGTACATTTCTAGAAAACTAAATGCGGCAGAGAGGAACTACTCGGTTTTAGACCGTGAGTTGTTAGCGATGGTTTGGTCAATTCTAAAACTACAAAGATTCCTCCTGGGCGCACATTTCATTCTAGAGACTGATCAGAAAGCTCTTACAGCTATTCAGACTAAGAATTTGAAGAGTTCGAGATCCACTCGATATGCTATAGCTCTTCAACCTTTTCACTTCACGGTACGAGCTATCCGTGGTGCGGATAATGTGATGGCTGACATTTTGTCTAGATGCCCACATGACTCCAACTAATACTTCTGTCCTATATTTCCATATATTACAGAGTCATAACACACCTATATTACTACAATAGATTAGCACATCTGTACTCACTTTATATGTACACACTATCGTGCTTTGTTATCATCTTCTTCTGTTCGTTTTTTAAGATGATAGAGGAGGACTGAGTAGTTAATATAAGGGCCGTTAGTTTACTAAACAGCCACAATTATTAATAAGGTATTGTACCTTATGAAGCATATTAGTTATTAATTAGCATTATATTGCTTGTACTTTCTCAGAATGTCATTGTTGAGCTGAGGACTTACCTTACTAGTATCAAGCATGACGAGTTCTAGATTGTGTACTTACCCTCGGAATGCCAGAGGATATGTCCTGGATCGTCATGTAGTTTAACTTTACTATGTACTTATGTCATTACATGTCAAATAATGTACTATTTAAATTTTCCTATCAGATTTGTACATCCATTTTTAAAGACAATATTAGATTATGCTATTTATTGATGTCTATGGTAACTTGCATACGTATATTGTGTTTACATGCTAACGTGATGTGTGTTGGTGACACCTCCCCGATGTGAATATTTTTTGAGACATATTTATTTTTCTGTTGAGGTATATCCTCACCAGACACTCTATATTTAGCCTCATGTTAGGCAATTTAATTAATTATCAGCGCATAATTCGTGCGTTTTGAGCCGCTTATCGCATGCTCTTTGATATTTAAAAAAAAAAATATGTTCCACATTTTTTTTTAATCGGGAGGAGGTGGTGATATGTTGCGTGAGAAATTCTCGCAACATCGTTTTATTACAATATATATTTTATTACGCAAGGGCAACAACTGCTTGAAATTTATAGTCACTTTTCTCGGTAAGCAGTTGTCTCCTCGCGTTGGTATTGAATGCAGTTAAGTTTGCTATGCTAGGCCGTTTTCTCAGAAAACGGTTGGCAACCTGTTGGGTTATCCTTTTAAGGTAATCATTCTTACGCTGGTTCGTAGTAAAGGTCCTTGCGTCTTAAGTTCTGAGCTGTGGTCATTTTGCGCTGGACTGCGCATGACTGGTCTTGCTTCTTGGTCGATCGATTTCCGCCCACCAGTCAGTGAGCGATTTTGAATAGCTAGAAAGATGCCTCGCTGAGAGGGGATCTCCGCTATTTTTTTGTTCTGTCAGGAATGTGAAGTCCTCTTAATGGATATTTCGTTTATTCGAGATAATACCTCTAGTGTATTTCCACATGCCGGGAGGCGTAATATTTCTGTGTATTTCCTGAAGGCAAGGTAAATTAACTTTTCATTAACTCTATCGATTTTTGGTCGTGAGCGATTTTTGATTCATAGCCTGTCTTCGAAAGGCGTCGTCACGAGATGTTTTCCCAGCTCACATGTCGCTGTGTTGTACTGCATCGGTTGATGCATGTCCCAAGGACCATTACTTGCTACTTTGTTACATGAACTAGGTTTGGAAAACCTTTGTTATCTAGAGGATATTTTTGAGGACATTATTTATACTTCGGCAGACGTGCCTGTCTTGCTGAAGTCAGATTAAGGAGAGTGAACTGATCTCATACATCTGGTTATCTTCTGGCTAAGATAGAAAGGGATGGAGAATTTTCCCGACTACATTACAGCCTTATAATGTATTGACATGCCTGTGAATCACCTTTATTATGATGCTGTCTACCGTCCATTGCTATACTGACATTGTTGCTGTGATAATGACTGTCTGATGTACCTACATATTCGCATATACATTTTGTCACTGTGGCGTCCACAATAAATGATACAGAAAAACGTCACTAGCTGTTACAAGCATCATTGACTTTATACGTCGTGAGTTAACTGACGTCTTTGTATGGATTGCCCTGTTTTTGTATGATCATTGTTTGACTGTACATCATCTACACACTTCACAAAACCAGACCACGGGCACCATCACTCACCTCATGGTGCACGCGTCATTTGGCGGCCAATTACTCAATCATAATATAAATTGGGCGTCATCAGTCTCCTAATGTAGTCCACTGGACTCAAGAATGTCAATCCTCTTTGGATAAGGTTAAAACTATGTTTTCTACTTCACCTATCCTAGTATTGCCTTCTAAGGATAAGACATTTATTCTTCGTAGTGACGCTTCATCCACCGGGATTGGAGCAGCACTATTGCAAGAGTACTCCGGAACTCTGCATCCTGTGATGTATATTTCTCGGAAATTAAATGCCGCAGAGAAGAATTACTCGGTCCTAGACCGTGAATTATTGGCTATGGTTTGGTCAATCCTTAAACTGCAAAGATTTCTTCTTGGCGCGCATTTCATTGTGGAAACTGACCAGAAAGCTCTTACGGCTATTCAGAGTAAAAATCTGAAGAGCGCGAGACCAACGCGTTACGCGATTGCTCTGCAGCCATTTCATTTTTCGGTGCGAGCTATCCGTGGGTCAGAAAATGTGATGGCAGATATTTTGTCTAGATGCCCACATGATTCATAACTGTTATACAACTTTGATACAGTTGTTTCTATGTTGAAATGTGTACACATATGTAATATATCATATATTGATTGCAACACTACTTAGCGGTTCATTGATATTTATTCACCGCTGATCTTTCAATGTTTTTCGTCTTTGATGATCATGATGTTAAGATATCTTAGATGAAATTTATGTATAAACTAATGTACAAATTGTGTCATTGCTAATATTGTAGTATGCGTTGGTGACACCTCTCTGGAAATATTTATACTTAGAGAAATACTTTCTCTAAGGTCAGAAAACTTATGCTTATCATCTGCGCATTGTTATGGGTGCGTTGTGAGCCTATTGTATGTTGCTCCTAGATGTATTTCAAAAAAAAAATGTACCATTTTTTTTCCCGAGGGGTGTGGTAATCTGTTGCGTGCATATTTTGACGCACATATTAAAAAAATCGATATGGCTATTTAATATGGAAAAGATATAGACATTCATTCATTTGTGTATGAAAATGCTGTCTATGGGGAAGGCTAGATAATCCATAATTGTTTTACCCTGTTGATTATAGGAGTAATCGTTCTTGATATTAATTCGGCGCATGGATATGACACCCTTGTCTGTACCTATTTCTTAGGGCCAGAAAATAGATTAATTTGCTTATTATGTTTATGGCCTGAATTCATATGTATTACATATTATTAGTACAAGTAGAATCAGTCCTGTATTGTATATTTTGGATGGGTAGGCAGGACTATATTCTTGTTACACCGCTCTAGCGGAAGTAGGAGTTGTCTTGTCTAGTCGTGATGAGTTCCGATGTACCGTGACAATGGCGGGTACGCATTTTTCCAGGGCTGGTATATTCTTCAGTAAAAATGATTTACGAAGTAGTTTTTCTTCTATAGGAGATTGTGTCTCTACTAGAGTTGTGTTAGAGACTTTCCTAATGTACGGTACCATGTATGATTCGGACTCCAGGTAATTCCAGTCCCTGTTTTGATGATCTCAGGTCGGTTAGGCCTAGCGGGAATTTTGTGCTTCGCAACGCTAGGGTCAAATTTGTATCGACGGAGATGACAGGCTCCATACTGTAATTATGTCTACGTGAGGTAACTGGATTACGGTAGATCTGTATGGAGGAACTTTATGAAATTATGCATATGTATTGCAAATTAACTTTGGCTTATATATATATCCTCCTGTGAGCGACAACTCAGGTAGGCGGCCATGTTACATTCCTGTCATCGCATTTTTTGGATCACTGTCTAAAGAACGGGGCATGTATCTTATTATTCGGACAGTGGCAAGGAGATCTCAATTTAGATAGAAACCCCTTATCGTGGTTTCACAATATGATAAACTGTGAATATAAAGCAACTTTAGTTACTTACCGATCCGCCTTCACTGACGCGCTTAGTCAGATAGGGGATGCGGCCATTGATGTACTACCTATTATTTATGAATGTGCCATGACATAGGATCTACTATGTATGCCTGCAAATTGATATGTCAACATACCCATGATTTACTCGTTATGTCCCAGTGTGAGCGTCCAAATAAACTGTGTAAACAAAGATTCCAGCAGTCTGCATTGGTGCCTTGTAGACACAAGTGAATGAGTGTTTAGATTGGTCAGAACACGAACAGTACACCATTCGCGGTAAACCCACTCTACACTTCTACCCATATCTACACCATCCTGCGTCGGTTGAAGTGACCAAGTTTAGGGCCTGCTTCCCCTGGAGCCTTAGAGGGAAACTACTGTTTACAGCTGCCTTTGCCTTCCCTAACTTAGGACTAGGGTGAGTTACCCATTTACAGCTGGGTAGACTGGAGCATGCCTGATCTCGACAACTCTGTACACTACCATGGACACATACAGTAGTGGCACCACAAACAACATGCTACAGTGATTGATAGTGGAGCTTTACAGAAGAAAGCGAACACACCACACTTTACAGAAGGTTTACAGTATACAACTGATACTTCTTTACAGACTGACATTTTACAGTAACAGTGTGTGCAAGCAAACTTTACAACTACCTTGTGATGCCATCAGCTGTGTCCTGTCCAATGCCGGAATCCCTTCCTCATGTCTTGGTCTACTCAAGTTTGTCTGGATGTTTTTTTTTAATATGTTATTTTATGGTTAAGAATAATCTGTTCAACCCTTGCTTGATTATGCGTAGGATATATGGAGTTCATAATTATAGATAATAAATTCAACAGCTATCATTTGCTTACTGAAAACATCTTTTTTAATAATTTAGTCCTTATTATTACACTAGTTAATTAATAATTCTAATTGCGTAGGTTTAAAAACAAACCATACTTAATCAATCATACTTACTGTATTGATTTTAAAAATATATATACCTGTCACAAAAAGTAGGGGATATTTTAAGATGGTATGTATTATTTTACAAAATAGTGGATTTCGTAATTTAATGGTTGTATGGACATATCGAGCACGCTCTTCTCCACTCTCACGTGCAATATCATGTTGACCTGGTGACTCGTGATGAGTAAGCCAATCCCAAGAACAGAGGTGGGGCCCATCCGTAAAGTTCACACATTATTCTTTTTCACAAAAATGCGTGTATCTCGGGTTTGATGAACACTACTCACCATGGACAGGTATAAAAAGACTCTGCAACAGATAAAATTTCTTTTCTTCGTCATGGAACGTTTGACAGAACAACAGAGATGGATAGGCATAGGCATGTTGCAAACCGGAAGTCGGCAAGTGGATGTTGCTCGGAACCTCAATGTTTCACAGTCAGTTGTCAGCAGACTGTGGAACAGGTATCAAAATTTCCGCACAGTGACTGATCTGCCTCGGACTGGCCGCCCAAGAGTCACTACACGCCGGCAAGAACAACTTCTTGTTACTCAGGCCCTCAGAACTCGGACTCTAAATGCTACTCAACTTCAGCAACATCTTCAACAGACCACTGGGATCCGGGTCTCAACTCAGACAGTACGAAACTGTTTGCACCATGTGCAGCTGGCCTCACGCAGAACGTTTGTAGCTTTGCCCATGTCACCACAACACAGGCGAGCAAGAATGGATTGGTGCCAACGTCATCATCGGTGGACCAATCAACAGTGGGCATCAGTGATGTTTTCTGATGAGTCCCGTTTCGTTTTGGATTTTCATGATCGTCGAATACGTGTCTGACGACGGCGAGGTGAACGTTACCAGCCTCCTGCAACTGTTGCACACAACCGTTATGGAGGTGGCAGTGTAATGGTGTGGGCAGGCATCTGTATGAATGACAGGACCGACCTTCACATATGCCAGGACAATATCACAGGGCTCTACTACCGTGACAACATCAACGAGCCTATCGTTGTGCCATTTGCTCAACGGCATGGACCAGATTTCATCTTCCAGGATGACAATGCACGTCCTCACCGTGCTCGCGTCGCCCAAGATCACCTTCAGATGCAGCATATCCGAACGTTACCGTGGCCGCCGATGTCCCCCGACCTGTCTCCTATTGAGCATTTGTGGGACCTCCTGAATAGACACGTCCAACAACGTCCAGCCACTCCACAGACTCTTCAGCAGTTAGCCCAGACCCTTTAGCAGGAGTGGCAGAGAATTCCTCAAGACAACATCAGAAGGCTTATTTGCAGTATGAGACGTCGTTGCAATGCATGTTTAGCGGCAAACAGGGGCCCTTACACGTTTTTAGAAATATTGGAATATTTTTGTGAAAATGAAGTACCTACCCCGCCTTGGTTGCCAGTGCGACTAAAATCATGTGAGTAAAGCCATAACACTTCTTATACCGCAAATGTCTTGTTATGATGCTCAAGTTTACTTGTACGAAGGAATAAATGAACTAATTTGAAATATATTGTCTTTGGATAGCTTTTGAATTCAATATCCCCTACTTTTTGTGACAGGTATATATAAATAAATTTTAAAAAGGAAAAGATTGAATGTGTGCGCCTGTGCATGTTAATATACTTAAGCCGTATAGAATTCCTTTGCATTTCAATTGACATCGATAATAGTTGAGAAACACTGCTAAAATTTAAAAAAAAAATGAAGATACAGAATAAAATAACTATAGTTAGTGAACATTACTGATTAACAAACTCCAAACTCACAACGAAGACCAAAGCTGCGGCATATAACGCCTGCGTCACAAGAACACTTCTATATGGCAGTGAGACATGGACAACCTATGCTAAGCAAGAAAGAAGGGTCAACACCTTCCATCTACGATGTCTACGCCACATCCTTGGTATTTCGTGGAAGGACAAAGTGACAAATGTTGAGGTGTTGTCACGTGCTGGCCTTCAAAATATATATACAATGCTTAGACAGCGCAGACCATGTCCGCCGCATGGAAGATGGTCACATCCCAAAAGAAATCTTCTACGAACAACTAGCAGATGGCAAAAGATCAGTTGGGTGACCACAGCTGAGGTTCAAAGATGTGTACAAGAGAGACATGAGGGCACTGGACATAAATCCAGCAACCTGGGAAGATGAAGGTGCTGATCTCACCAAGTAGTCATGCTCTCTAGGCGCCACCTTTGATTGGGGGAAAAGAAGCTTTCACGGCCAGCAGAAGAGAGGAGAAAACGTCGAAAATAAGCCAGGAAAATAAGCAGCAGAGAGCTGTCACCTCAGGGGCGCATTCACATAGTCAGTTATGACTGAAGGGGCTATTATTATTATTACTGTTTTAACAAGTTTTATAAATCACATAGAAATGCCTTTGTTTCTTTTATCTACTTGTTGGAAATAGTTGGAAAATACTGACAAAAGCAAAGTCTTACTGTACTGAAATGGTTTGTGGTCATTATTCAGAACAGTAGCTCCCTCCTGTCGTCCTGATGAAATAAGCTGCGTTGTCTGGTGCATGGCCAAATATCGTTCAAGTGTTGAGCGCAGAGGAACTGTCCCAATGATAATTTCTAGTGGAACTGCCAGTTCGAAAGCTGGACCCACAGGAAAGACACGAAGCTGGTGATACATGATATTAACATTTAAAATAATAACACTTTAAAGTATGGTGGGTGGTTAGCCACAGTGGCACAATACAATGCAACAAAAAGTAATGATTTCACAAAATATAATGAGATTTTAATACTTTATTTTTAAAACAACTGTGTCTGTGGTCGACTAAATAAAATAAGGGATGTCACATAATTTTATTAATTCATTTTCCCGTTTACTCTGTCATCCACCGTATACTAATGGCTGCATTTTTTTAAAAAGGTGTTACGGTGATTGGTAGAATACATTAATGTCTCGGATTTAGATGTGGAACCAATGCTTAATTTCTGTTGATGTCTCAGACTCGGATGTCAGATAATGATTAATTTGCTTTGGTACTTTTCCCACCTTTCCTCTCATTCCAACGATTCCGGGCGTTATGCATATTGGGCTTGGTGTATTTTAATTCAGAGGCAGACTGCAATACAACCAAGTCCACAAGGTTGTTACATACAGACAAGAGAGTTGCAAACTTACTGAAGCTTATAGTTGTCACGTGCGCTCAAATTTGATTGGGCAGTGATGACTCACATAGACAGATGCAACAGTTCTTTCTGCGGTCCTTACTCATGGCACCCAGGACACAAAATATCCCCCCCCCCTTTTTTTTGGATTAACTATAGATGATACTGTTTACATTTCATCGCGTTGATGTCCCTTACTCTTGGCACACAGGGCAAAAATCCCCCCCCCCACCCCTTTTTTTTCTTTTGAACCGAATATAGATGATACTGTTTACATTTCAGCGCTTTGGCGCCCTTTACTCGTGGCGCCCGTAAAAACTGCCCGTACGCCCCTCCCTTGCTACGGCTCTGTAACGATTTTGAGAAATGCCTATCATTATCTTGGAGCTGCCACTGTTGCTGGTCTCCCTTGCAGGAAGCTTGCACCAAGCATTCCCCTGCTCTTGCACCGATGTTACTATGGCAGTTTGTTTTACAGGATGAGGTAGCCAGCTCCCATTCGCAACCTGATATTATTCGCTTTGTAGGGCATGCCTGATGGTGCTGCAAATTTATTCTTTCTTTGTCTCTACAGAGACCAGCATACATATACCTAATTATAATGACATTATGTTAGTACATTTAGCTATGATGATGATTGTGAGAATCTGTATAATGTAAGTACGATGTAAAATGTTTAGCTTACATTACTTTTTGTAAATATTATTTTTGGTCATAAGTACCTCCAGGGTATACTTTACTTCCATGATGCCGCAGCCTACCAATTTCGAAGGCGGCAGAGATGGTAGGACCAGACGATCCCCTTTCCACGAATCACTTGTTCCGGAAATTAAACTTCCATGATGCAGCCGGGCAACTGGTTGTGTCACCGATCTGGACTTGTGGGGAGTGTGGAAGATCGTTGTCTGCAAAATGTCAGACAAACTTTAAACCCTACGAATCACTGAAAATACCTACCAAGGTATATACATCTTATATATATATATCTAAATATATATATATATATATATATATATATATATATATATATATATATATATATATATATATATATATATATATATATATATATATATATATATATATATATATGTATATATGTATATATATATGTATATATGTATATATATATATATATATATATATATATATATATATATATATATATATATATATATATATATATATATATGTATATATATATATATATATATATATATATATATATATATATATATATATATATATATATATATATATATATATATATATATTATACATATATATTATACAGGTGGTGCGTTTTTAATGTGCTTCAGTATATATATATATATATATATATATATATATATATATATATATATATAATATATATATATATATATATATATATATATATATATATATATATATATATATATATATATATATATATATATATATATATATATATATATATATATATATATATATATATATATATATATACTGAAGCACATTAAAAACGCACCACCTGTATAATCCAGGAACAGAGTGTGAAATGTAAATGTAAGTGTTTACAAGTTTACATATTTGGAATCTTTATTCATTTTCCTATGAATCCATGCTGGTCATTAATTTGTACATTTGATTGTTATGAAATTCATTGCATTCTGTGCAGGCAAGGGAGAAAACCAAAAATGCAACCAATAAAAAAATTCATTCACACTATCCTCAGTATCTGGTATGTCCACCGTGTGCTTGCAAACAAGCTTGGCAGCGGCTCCGCATGGAACGCACAAGTCTCTGAAGGAAATTCCGGGGAATTAAGCTCCATTCACGTGTAAGAGCAGCTTCGAGCTGTTGCAGATTAGCTAGAGAACCTTGCCTGTAGACTCTGCGTCGAAGCTCGTCCCACAGATGTTCTATAGGGGACATGTCTGGTGATAGGGCAGGCCAATCAATCGTCACAATGTTCTGCTGCTGTAGATATTGCTGCGTAATGCATGCGGTGTGCGCACGTGCGTTATCCTGCTGGAGAAGCTGCAAGTCTGGATAATTTGTGAACGCAGGAGCAACCAATGCATCCAGAACCTCATCTCGATATGTCACAGCATTAACATTTCCACGGAAGACGTGAAGAGGCAAGCGATGGTGAAAACTGAATCCTCCCCAAATGTGAATACTGCCACCTCCAAATCAGTTGTGCTGACGAACATAGCAATCTGCAAAGCGCTCTCCACACCGTCGCCAAATCCGCATACGTCCATCAGCAAAGGATATGTTGAATCTGCTCTCGTCTGTGAATAGGACAGCATTCCACTGCAGTCTAGTCCATCTGACATGTTGCTCTGCCCATTGCAGGCGCTGCTGACGATGTCTGTGAGTCAAGTTTGGCCCAACATAAGGTCGTCTTGCAGTAAGGTTTGTATCTCTGAGTCGTCGTATGACTGTCATTCGAGAGACTTGCCCACGCTACCCACTATTGCTCTTGCTGTTTGACTTGCCGGGAGAGAACGATTCCTTAGGTGACTCAGCACAATATGACGATCTTGCGCAGGGGTAGTAACTCGTGGTTGGCCACTCCGAAGTCTATCCCGGGCACTGCCAGTGGTTCCGTAACGTTCAATGAGACGTACAATAGTGCTGTGGTGGCAATTCGTCCTTCTGGCAATGGCCCGCGAGCTCATTCTGGTCTCCAACATACCAATGGCAAGTTAGGTCGTTTTCAGATAGTCGTGGCTTTTCAAGCACATGTACTGGGTGTTTTGTCTCAACGGCCTTTTTATACCGAGTATACTGCCACAACGCGTACACATTTTCAGGGTCATAGCTGTTGGGAATCGTGTTGCACGTATAACTTTCATTGTTTTCATGTAGTCTGTACACAAACCCGTGGGTTGAATCATGCACTTTCCATTCCAGCAGCCATTCGCTCTCTACCTCATGACAAACACGGGGAAATTCCATTCCCACACTTTTTTTTCCAGCTTCTCGGCATCAGTATATATAATACCTTGTAGTGGTGCGTTTTTAATGTGCTTAAGTAATATATATATATATATATATATATATATATATATATATATATATATATATATATATATATATATATATATATATATATATATATATATATATATATATATATATATGAGATGTATTGAGGTACAAAGAGACCTTTATCTGAACTTTATAGACTACTCAAACACTTTTGACAAAGTGAAAGACCAAGACCTTTTTGATATTTTACATGAACTAAATATAGACGGGAAAGATCTTAGGATAATAAGGAACATTTACTGGGAGCAGGAATCCGCGATCAGATTTGAAGGAGAACTAAGTGAATTCAGAGCAATTAAAAGAGGAATTAGACAGGGATGTGTGTTATCACCTGATATTTGTAACATATACAGAGAGACGATACTTCGACACGTTGAACATCTCGAGGGAATTAAAGTCGGAGGACGAAATATCAACAATCTGAGATATGCAGATGATTGTTTTAATAGCAGAGGACAATCTACAAATCATTCTAGACAAAGTAATGGAAGAGAGCGAGTTGAAAGGATTATCTTTGAGTGTCAGCAAAACTGTATGCAGGGTAGTTCTAAGAAAATACAAATACCAGTTTGCTCTTTGAACAGCAAAAGAGAAAAAATCAAACAAGTCAATCTCTTTAAATACTTAGTCTTACACATTGACATCGGATGGCAGATGTGACACAGAGATAAAGAAAGGGATCGCCATGTCCAAAGAAGCCTTTACTAAGATGAGCAACGTAATGAAAAACAGAAACATCACCATAAGCACAAAAATTCGCTTCCAAAGGGCTACGTGTGGTCCGTTCTTTTATATGGATGCGAATGTTGGACAATGAGTAACCAAATGGTGAAAAAACTGGAGGCAGTGGAAATGTGGTTTATGAGAAGGATACTGAGAATATCGTGGACAGAGAAGAAAACAAATGCCGAGGTATTGGCAGCTGCGGGTGTTAATAGATCGCTCATCAAAACCATCAGGAAAAGACGAATGAAATTTATGAGACATATTAACAGAAGAGGAGGAGTGGAGGAATTAGTATTATGTGGGAAAATACCAGGTAGGAGAGGAAGAGGACGGCAGAGAAAGATGTATGTGGAAAACTTAAACAACTGGGGAACAAACAACCTCATTAGACTATCAAAATACAGAGAAGATTGGATGGTCATGATCGCCAATGTCTGTTCCAGACCTATCTGCGCACACACACACACACACACACACACACACACACACACACACACACACACACACACACACACACACACACACACACACACACACACACACACACACACACACACACACACACACACACACACACACACACACACACACACACACACACACACATATATATAAATATATATAAATATATATATATATAGGGAGCCGCGCTAGCGTAGTGGTTAAAACACCGCTCTGGCGACCGGGTGATACAGGATCAAACCCGGGCGACGGCATTTGAGGATTTTTCGTCGACCGGGATTTGGACTGGATTAACTCGAGACCTGGCGAGAACATTTGAAGGAGTGTCGTCGACCAGGGACTGGCGGCTCCTGAACCGACCCAGCTGCAATGGGTACCTCCGAAATCGGCGAGTATTTGCCTGAATGGCGAGGGACACCTGTCTCTGTACAAGAAATAAAGGGATACTCACGTAAAATCAATGTCAGGTTAGACATAAAATAATAACATGAGATTTCGCCTCGAGTATTAGCGGGCGAACGCAAAAAAAAAAAAAAATATATATATATATATATTCTTCTTCTTCTTCCGTCCTTAGCCACCAACCGACGAAGCAGTCCGTGGCCAGTACGCCTAGTGGCGTCTTAGGGCAACAACAAATTGATCAATCTATCGCTTCCACCACGCCTATGGCGTCTTTGTGGGACAACAACAGACCAAACAATCTATCGTTGTTTCCGTAATCAGAGTAACTAGCAAGCAGGTGATCAGCCCACTGTGCGAAGTTTTTACGGGACGGGGTAAACAGCCCCATGCCCAACCCTCCTTAGTCGCTTTTTACGACATGCATGGTAGGGTGCAGTGTTACTATTCTTTGCTCCCCTTTCGGGCCCCGGTAACACACGGGTGATATATATATATATAATATATGTATATTAACAAATTAAACGGTATTGAATCAGTTTTATAAATTAACGGTACACGGGAGCCATGGGACGTTTCGTGTTTCACCCTTCGTCAGCCACAGTTACAAACAGGCAACAAGGACAAGAAATATACTACAGAAGTACACAAAATACAGTATACACGAAACGAAAACATGGTAGCAGCAATGATAGTAATATAGTGTAAGTAAATAAATGATTCAATACCGTATTATTTGTTAATATATATATGTGTGTGTGTGTATATATGTCGCAGCAAAGTTTAAGTCGAACTGACTTTTAAAAGAGTAATGAATAAAATACTATAGGTTCTCAGAATTGGCTCGTGACAGAGACACCTACATGCGATACAGAGGTGGGACCGAAAAAGCGAATCCTCTCTAAGGAAGTAATCCTGACGACAATGAGAGGGAATTCTTGCGATAAGGTCTACTCTGTGATCTCAGACAGACAAGCCCCCACTCCCCAAAGGAAGAATTACAATCTATATTTATATCACTAGACAGATAAACGTACAACACTAGTGATAAATTCACTCAACACTGTGGTAAGTTCACACACGCACAACAACGACTATTTATTATCTAAATATGGTGAGTATATGGATATAGGTATATGTATATTAAGAAAGAAGAAAATGATTAATGGATGATGATGATGATGGTGGTTAGAGCACAGCGATTAAAGTAAAATTAAACCCATAACCACAGGTGAAATATTTAAAATATGAGGACTACTTATAACTAAGAGTTCTCGATAAAATAAATTAGAGCGTCCTCCTCTATTATATACTAGTACTACTAAAGTCCTTGATTTCAATAAAACATTAATACACTACAGTTCCTGGCTCCTGTGAAGAAATGATAAAACTGGGTAGATGCTAAACTGGAGTGCACTGGCCAATATTCTAACACTGTCCTGGAACTACCTAACCTGCTCTGGGTAGCAGATTCACAGCACAATATTAATAATATTACTTATACTGTCGAGTATCAAGGGCTAATCTGGATACGAGGGCACCTCGAATACTGACGTTGAATACAAAATATTCAATTTCCAGGCCTGAATAAACTGCTTATAGACGGGGATTTGCTCAGGATTATTAGCAGTTATGGAGATGCCCCACAATATTGAGAACTAAAAATACTTATGGGTACGAAGTATGAAGACTCGACCACGCTGCCTGCTACGTGAGTTTAGTGATCTGGCGGTGGCAAGGTCCCACAAATCAGCCGGACGTACACAGACTGTACAGTCTTTTTCTGTCCGATGGTACACAGTGGTTCTTACAATGAAGAAGCCGTGTTCCAGATGCTGTTAACCACGCACTGTTGAATTCCCTTGTCAAGCTACGCTATGTAGACTACCCTTGGATAAGGGGAAATTCTCACTGCTCTGGATCTAGATGACTCGTGATCTGCTGAATCGAAAAGGCCCCAGCCAGCGAAAACAAGCAATATTAAATGGCTTCCAGTCTCGCGATTCACGAGTGTTCCGTGGTTATCCGCTCCCAACCAATCAGCAACCGCCTAACAATTATGTTGTCCGATCTGTGTCTCCCCAGATTTTACGAGCGCGGTGAAGATTTCATAAAATAGCTATAACAATAGGGCCGCCTTACAACAGAAGCCCCTCTTCCCCCCCCCCTTTCAGTTTGACGTCCGTCAAGCTCATAAGGCCCTACACTTCTCGCTTGTTCTAAATGTCACTGTGCCCGTATGTGAGTTCATCATAGCATTCCCTCCGACCTTCAGGTCGTCTGGGATTTTCTGATGGGCTTTTGGCTTGTGACATCCCCTCCTGTGCCGAAGTAGTGGGATGACGACTTAAAAAATCAGCTCCTACGTTTTCTTTCCCTGGAATGTATTCAATGTGGAAGATGTATGGTTGGAGCACGAGCGACCATCTCATCAGCTTGGAGTTAAGGTTCTTCGATGATGCGAGGAAAGTAAGCGGCTGATGGTCACTTTGGATGGTGAATTTCTTGCCATACAAGTAAGCTTGAAACTTCTGCACTGCCCATACTAGTGAGAGATATTCCTTCTCGACAGTGGAGTAGTTCTGCTCTGCTTTGTTCAATTTGCGGCTGGTATAAGCCACAGGGAATAGAACAGGAGTGACTCCGTCACCTGGTTGCAGAAGGGTGGCCCCGATTCCAATATTGCTCGCATCTGTTCTCAGTGTAAAATGCTTACTTAAATCGGGAAGTTGTAGGATTGGCTTTGCTATGAGCTTCTCTTTCAGCAGAGTGTAGGCATGCTCACACTCGGCTGTCCATATTATTTTCTCAGGATAGCCCTTCTTGGTTAAGGCCGTCAGTGGAGCACAGAAGGTGTTGAAGTCCTTGATATACCTATGATAAAATCCACAGAGGGATACAAATGCACGTACATCTTTCTTAGTAGAGGGCCTTGGGGCGTTCTTCAACTTTTCTATGTTTTTTTCCCTCTGGATACATGGCTCCATAAGCAATGGTGTGGCCCAAGAATTCCAGTTGATCGCAACCAAGGTGACACTTCGTTTGGCGAGCAGTTAACCCTGCTTCTTTGAGCTGTTCAAACAGTTGGGCCAACGCCGAGAGATGTTCTTCAAATGTTTCCGTGGCTATCAGAATGTCATCCATGAAATTGCTGATAGCAGGATGATTGAGAGGCCCCAGGAGCTTTCTCATCATTCGTGTGAAGACACTTGAAGCATTATTTAATTCAAAAGGCATTACGTTGAACTCGAAATGCCTATCCGGGGTGCTGAATGCCAACATACTCCGTACTTCAGCCTTCACCGGGATCTGGTAATACCCCTTGCTGAGGTCAATCTTCGAAAAATACCGAGAATTGCTCAACTTGGTGAATAGCTGGTTCGGATCGGGTAATTGTTCCGGCTGGAACTGGGTTACCGCATTCAGGCGCCTATAATCAATGCAAAAGCGGTGTTCACCACTGAGTTTTCGAAGTAACACAACGCTAGCACTTTATGGTGACCCCGACTTCGAAATAATACCCTCCTGGAGTAAGTAATCAATCTTCTCCTTTAATGCCTTAGCTTTAGCATAGGGGATGGGATATGTCTTCATCCTTACGAGAGTTGGGTCAGTGACTTCCATGTCAAATTCAGCCAGTGTCGTTCGACCCGGTTTGTCAGTGAGGGTGTCGACATGTTTTGCCAACAGCCTTCTCACTAGATCCTGTTGATCATCCGAGAGGTCAGGGCTTATTGTCACATCTAGGTGTGACTCACTCTGTTGAAGAGGGTATTCCTCGGATGTCAATGGTTCATTCTCCATCTGGGTCGCTATAGCCATAGTCATCATGTGAGTCGATTCTGTGGAGGGCCACTCATGAAATTTCTTCAGCAGGTTTATATAATAAACTTTCTGCTTACCATTCACTGTTATTTTATAGTTCGTTCAAGATATCTTCTCAACGATGGCATATTGTCCTCTCCATCCGATCTATAGATTATTATGGCTACTTGGAAGAAGCAATAACACTTTCTCGACGGCAGACAGTTCACGATCCGTTGCCTTCTTATTGTAATAACTGGCATGTTTGCGTCTAGCAATACGTAACTTCTCTGTTGCGAGTTCCTATCCGATCTTCAGACGTTGCTTTAATTCTGAGAAATATTGAGAGGCTGACGTGACGGTGTCATCAGCCTTGGCATCTGTCCAGGTTCTCAGAAGAGCTTCTAACGGTCCTTTAATGGGCCGACAAAAAAGTAAGGTGGCAGGCGGTACCCCCGTCGAAGCATGTGGCACTTTGCGATAGGTGAACAATGCTGCGGGCAAGTACTGGTCCCAGTTTTCTGGTTTTCCTGCGATAGCTTTCGGAGAAAGGAGGTGAGCGTTCCATTGAATCGCTCCACCTGGTCGTTACTCTGAGGATGGTAGGACGATGCGTGGATATGCCTGGTCTGGAATATCTTGAATAGCTCCTTTGTCAATCTTCCAACGGTGTCTCCCTAGATTTTACGAGCGCGGTGAAAATTTCATAAAATAATGATAAGAATAGGGCCGCTTTACGACAATATATATATAGTTTCTGCTTCGTTTTTCACGGTGTCACGGGTTGCCTCTCCTGCTTTGCAGTAGTGGTCCAACAGTATCGAAAACTCAGTATCTTATATGGGCCTTCAAAGGTGTCACCTTCGCACAAGTTTACTCTTGATGCTTCTATCTCAAGGGTGTATCCATAAGATATTTCCGAAGACAAGAATAATGCTGCATTGGCAGTGCAATTGTTAACTTTATATCGGTCTGCCGCCTTTTATGAAGAATTGAGCAATTATTAATTTCAGCTCGTCAAGCCCGCACCCCGATCCACTCAGTGGAATTCTTATTATTAAGATATAGCTCTGTTTAGAGTGTATTTAGTAAATTGACTGAGACAAACATGATTAAATCGAAGTTAAATTTGTCTAGTTACAAATAACATATTTAATAATCATTTATGTTTTAACAAGGTTTAAAAGAAATGAATAATTATAATTAATTATAATTAATATAATGCCTGCGTCACCAGCACACTCCTATATGGCAGCGAGACCTGGACGACCTATGCTAAGCAAGAAAGAAGGCTCAATACCTTCCATTTGCGGTGTCTACGCCGCATCCTCGGCATCTCGTGGAAAGATAAAGTGACAAATGTCGAGGTGTTGTCACGTGCTGGCCTTCAAAGTATGTATACGCTTCTTAGACAGCGCAGACTTCGCTGGCTTGGCCATGTTCGCCGCATGGATGATGGTCGCATCCCAAAAGATATCTTCTACGGACAATTAGCAGATGGCAAGAGAACAGTTGGGCGACCACAGCTGAGGTTCAAAGATGTGCGCAAGAGAGATATGAGGGCACTGGACATGGATCCAGCAACATGGGAGGATAAAGCTGCCGATCGCACCAAGTGGCGATGCTATTTACGGCGCCACCTCAGATTGGGCGGAGAGGCTCACACAAGAAGCAGAAGTGAGGAGAAAACGTCGAAAGGAGCAATAGGAAAATAAGCAGCTGAGGGCTGTCACCTCAGGGGCGCATTCCCATAGTCAGTTATGACTGAAGGGGCTATTATTATTATTATTATTATTTTTATATTAAAAAGTTGATCATCACTGTTGTGATGGGAGGTTAGTTTTAAAAGGAGTTCACGTGGCAGCTTATAGGTTTCACTTATCTGCCAATGGTAAGTTCTGCTCCCGCTGATGGTTTGGAACTGTGCAGATAGGTCACTGGAGTTCTTGCGTCTCTGGTCAAGATTAAAGGCGCAGCACGTTTCAAGTAAGATCAAGGAGCAACTGCCAAGCTGGTCCCGCGTTTCTAAGATCCTCTGATGATGGTTACTAGCTCTACGTCAGTCCACTTATACCCTCACTTTGTTCCAGAGATTAGTACCCTCACTGGTACCACCAACAACTATGGTAAAAGAAACGAAACAAAACGCTTTCCTGAGTATTGCTGTTTTCCAACCCATAGTTATGGGTCCCCTTCTCTCTATTTCACCATTCCATCTACCTCAGAATTTATCCTCGATGAGGATTAAACTTAATCCCTCGAGAGAAAACTTTCTTTACATTTAAATTGAATAGCTTTATCTTTATTTTACATGTAAATGAAAAGGTTAATATACTACTCGTCAAAAGTCAAGGGCTACCCTATTATTTTCAATACACTTTTATATACGCACATAGAATGATTAAATGAAGGACGTTTTTAGTAAAAATGGGTGCAATATCTTCCTCTGACAGTCCTCTATGCACGTTAAGCATTAAAACAACTCACCGACAACCATGGTGATCACGTGCAACTTGGTTTGCTGACCATAAATTCACATTTTTAATCTGTTTTTTCAAACTTCCGTAGAACCAAACAGGTGAAGTAATCGTGCTGATTGACATTCCACGTGCAATGGCGACTCTTCGTGAACAGAGTTCACTCTTAATTTGTTTTACAATCAGCAGACTTAGGGTAGTTTCATCACTTGCAAAAACCATGCCACCGAGAAGAAGTCTTGACACCTTACAAAGAATGAGGGCTATAGCGTGGGTTGAAAGTGGTTTATCTGTCCGTGAGGTTGCTAGACGGCTTGCAGTGTCACACTCTACTATCCAAAGAATTTTTGAGAGATTTCAGGCCACAGGAAGTGTGGAGGATTGCCACTGGCCAGGTCGCCGTAGATGCACCAATAGACATGATGACCGGTACCTCTTGTTGTCAGCCCTGCGCCATCGAACAGTGATTTGTTCCACTCTAAGATGTCAGCTGAGACAAACTCTAAACGTTAATTTCAGTCAAAGCACCATTCGCAGAAGTTTACATGAATTTGGACTGGCTGCTCGACGTCCTGCAGTCAGAATCCATCTTGCTCCTGCTCATCGCAGAGCCCGTGTTGCTTGGTGTCGCGAGCACATCCGATGGACAAGGCAACAATGGAGTCAAGTTCTCTCCACTGATGAATCTCGCTTCACTGTGTCATTCAATGATGGCAGGATTCGAGTTTAGAGACGACCAGGAGAGCGATTTACTGATGACACAATTCGAGAGGTGGATCGTTATGGCAGGGGTTCTGTCATGATCTGGGGAGGCTTCTACAGACACGGCAGGACTCCACTCTACATCATCCAAGGCAACTTGACCGGCCCAAGATACCAGAACGAAATCTTGAGACCAATTGTTCAGCCTGCTCTGGAGGCCATAGGTGGTTATGCCATCCTCCAAGATGATAACGCTCGACCCCATCGAGCTCGTGTGGTGAATGAGTTTATTCAGCAACATGGGATCATCAGGATGGCGTGTCCAGCTCATTCGCCTGACCTTTCTCCGATTGAGCACTCTTGGATGTCCTTGGTCGAAGATTGTCAACAAATCACCCCCTGCCAATGGATGTTGCACAGCTGACTGCATTTCTGCTTCAGGAATGGCAAGCTGTTCCTCAGGATACTCTTCGGACCCTTGTGGACTCGATGCGTCTACGCTGTCTTGAATGCCTTGCTGCAAACGGTGGTCATACCCGATTTTGAAATGGCTATTTGTCCAATATCTATTGTGTGACTTTTGAAAAGGTGGGTGACACACTTCACAGCTTCATTGCGTTTGACTGTGTGTTTCCATTTCTTTACGTGACATGTCAATTTGGTACTCAATAAATGCCGTTTTGACTGATACCAATTACGTTTATATCAAATTTGTTTTATGGTTTCAACCAAGGTTTTTCTAAGTGGCCCTTGACTTTTGACGAGTAGTATAGTACAGATAGAATATGTTTACATTTACATTTCCACTGATTGAAAAGTGTTCACAATATAAATTGAATATTTTTTCATTTATATCTACACTCGTTGGACAGTTTGAAACTTTCATTAATTTTAAAGTGAATATGTTTACGTAGACAATTACACTGGTTTGAAAATGTAAATATTATACTTAGAATGTCTTTCAACTTTCCCTCCCTGCTCCGTATTAAACTTGGGACTACTTAGGCTTTTAGTTCTCTTTAAGAAACTAGCGTTAAGCAGTCACCAGCCCTTGCAGTGGTGGTTCATTAAATCATCATTCTATATGCTGAGGTTGCCAGCCTCAAATGACTTGGACATGCACTAGCGATTTTCACATATTAATATTCACATGGCAATATATACATATTAGTTCACATGTGTTAAGTCATGTTTTCGCGTGGGAGTTAAGTGTTTGGGATTTTCACGTGCGGGTCTAGTTTTTCATAGACACGCTTGTGAGCACATCTAAAGTTATGAGATGGTTAATTATTTGCGTGCCTTTGTGCACTATATTTGAACATAATAGCTCAACTGGGTATGTTTTATTTTAAAAGAAAGAGTTCAAATAAACACGATGAGGGGATCACGAAGTTGGGGAGACAAATAGGTGAGCTGAGACAAACAGGTGAACTGATCTCACATGTCAATCTTTTAGTTCGCGCTTAAGTGAAAATGTACTGAGTTGAAGCGAGAGAAACTATAATCTCGGGTCATTGAGTATCTGGCAGGGCTTCGGCACGGTTGGTTATGACGTGCCGCTAGTGTGTCCAGGGTTTTTTTTTTTTTTTTGGTATGAAGGATAACACATTGTACCTTCATGGAAGAGATTCGATATTATTCAAAGTCTGGATAATGAAGAAACTAGAAATATAAGAACTTGTCACGGTAGAGCGTCCACCGTCATTGAGATGGCGGCGGTTAGTGAGTCCAATCAAATTCATATGGATTATTTGTATCAACGTGCATATATCTGTTATTATAACCTGTGATGATTTGCTGTTTATGACGTCGAAATCAATATGGATTATTTGTATCAACGTGCATATATCTGCTATTATAACCTGTAATGATTTACTGTCTATGATGTCGATGTTCCTGTCGTCAATAAACTGTGAATGATGTGGAAACTTATTCATCTTACCCGTTGGTCCATTCCATGACCCTAACGTTACTGTTGTGTGGGTTGCATCACATTTTAAAAAATCTAAGGGACCCACGACATTCACTCAACTATTAAACACCTGTCGGCCACTCTCAGTAAGCCCGACATTGCTGACATCAACCTTGTCAGCTGTGCCAGTCAGCAGCACTAACACACAGCACCCCGGTACATCAGTAACACATGTTAGTAATGACAAAATGTAAAATGCACAACTTACGCCAATCCTGGCTCACAGACGTTTTGCTCAGATGAATGAAGGCACTTGAATCGGCCTCTTACACGGGTTCTTGGGGGTCGTTACCTTTTAACGTTAATTCCCACTATGACTCCGTGTGTTTCAGTTTCCTCAGATTCCGGTTCCTTCCTAAAATGTTTTCCTGGGCTGTATAAGTCCTTCCAAAATACTCCAATAAAAGTCCGGCCTGATAAATGGAATTCTGAATTCTAACTTCTGGCAAGGTCTGGTTGTAGTCTTTGGTAAGCGATTTCTCACAATGAACCAGATTTGCAAAAATTGTCAGATTATATTGCAAGTCTGCCCCCGCATTTGGTTTGTTACGATGCTAAGAAAGCGCCAATCGTTTTCACACATGCGTGTCGTGTGGGGAAATTTAAAATTATTTCCGAAATGGAAAAATTATGTGCATGATGCAGAGGTCACCTCGCCCATATATGGTAATAAAACATCCGATTGCCTGGTAGGCAGACTCACCAACACATCTGTAAACTCAAACGACAATGTGTGCCAGATGTACGACTTATTACTTTCATATAAAGTAATGTCTTCGTGAAAGTCGGACAGGAAACGATTACGTCATTTGTGTCTGTTCAAAAGGTGTCTCACAGACCAGTTATGTCGTTATCTGTTACTTGAGCACACACAGCCCATCTCTTTACCACCTTGGCGAAGACGCACCCTTGCGTTATCAGCGACCAAACAAATACGCTGGGGCGATTTTAGTGGTAATCTGTCGCGACCAAGCTTTATTACACGAGAATTTACCAACATGACTGCCGTTTCAATATTGCATCACCAGTCTACTATCTCAGCAGGGATGGACAGATAAACAGACAAGATGAATTATTACTGAAAGGAGTGTAAGAATGAAAATACAAAATATCTGCTACATAGCAGAGAAAGAAAGAGGTGCCGACCCTGGTAAAGCACGTAAATAGTCAGTACAACAAATGTAACTGATTACTACCATAGTGAAAGAGAGATCGAGAAGGGGTCGCCTCAAATCCATCCTGTAACAGACGGAATGAAAAACTTTTAGAATGAAATTCTTCTTCTTCTTCCTCGTTCGTCCTGAAAAGGACGTGTTGAGTCATATTCGAAGTTACAGTTAGGTGTTAAGGATTTTAATGTACGGGGCTGGAGTTTGTTAGTAAGTAGGTTAAGGTCATGAGATACATGACGTGTATATACATGTGTGTGGGTAGAGAATGGTGTAACTCTGTTTAGAGTGTATTTTTATTGAAGTATGCAAGCTTGGAATATGACATTTAAAAGTTCACTGTTAGAAGCACGTAGAGTATGGTTGAAGAATACTCAGGGGCGTTCATGTGTGAATTGAGGTTTACAGGACATGAGAAAAGCGTGCGAAGTGAATGAGGTTAGCATACGTGTCAGAGAAGAATACTGAGTTGTTAAAAGGGGAGTCTGTGGCCATCCGTCGTGGGAGACGGTCAGTGTTTTCTAGAGTATGTGAATAGTGTATGTGATTTTCATTATAATATATTGGATGTGACGCGATGATGTTTCGCGTAAGGTGTATTTACAAGGCCTTTATATATTGTTATTTATAAGCGCGTTGTGGGTTTCCCGCGCTGTGAAGTTCTGGAGGAACTTGGATACCTGGTGGTTAGACCAGAGATAGAAATATATGTGCGAGGAGTGAATGCCGCACTTACATTGTATTACATTGTATACAGACCATATAGAGATTTATGTGCGAGGAGTGAATGCCGCACTTACATTGAATATAGATCAGAGATAGAGATTTATGTGCGAGGGGTGAATGCCGCACTTACATTGAATGCAGTTGTTACCAGTACGTAAGGATGACTGTACTACATATTCTAATTATGCAAGTATTTGTACTATTGTTACTGATGTCCAGGACTATGCTGTCGATATTATATGTATGGAACTGTGACCCAGACTTTTGTCAAGTTATTTCATTTGCGTACTGATACTGTCTACAAAGAAGAAACCACATTTTAACATTTGGTGGTTTCCAGTGATTTAGGGGGCTCAATTTTCTGGACCCAGGACTATTGCGGAGAATTAATCAACCCGCCCCGGAATCTTGAAGTACTGTAAAACTTCAGAAATTCTTTGGACGGTAAATGAAGTGTTTGGACACTAATGAAATTCATCTAAAAGATTTGTTTGCGCGAAGTCAATAGACATAATATGCTCACAACAGATATTAACACCTATACATCTGATTTCTATTTTGGAGTCAAAGTAATTGAGTAATAAAAGACAGATAGTAATTTCTTCACATAGAGCTGGTCATTTACGGTCCTGATTCAAGCCAGAAAAATTTACACGAAATGCGTGGAATTTCGGCCAATCGGCGTACAGCGGTCATGTTGTGACCCAATTATCGTCTAATTTACACTGTCCAGCTGGTCCTGTTTACTGACAGACATCGGTACGGTGTGTGCAAGGTCAACTTTGCTATTGTGTGTACCCTGACAAGTCATCGCATCGGAATCTGCATGAAGTAGCCTGCTTTTTTCAACGTTCAAGTGTTTGAAAGCAACGTATTTGACGGGGGTGTACTGGCCCGTTCAAACTTATCAGAGGATCTTGTTTGTACGTCACGTGTGTTGTGCTGTTCTGTCATTTTCATCGCCAAGCCATCGGAGAGAAGTGGGATAAACAACACATCTGGTACATCGGTCTACAGTCAAGATCAACGAACCATATGTATTAAAGATACGTATTATTTCTTATTAATTTGTATTAGAAACTGTGCGATTAGTGTATTGTTGTGCGTAGTATTTTTTTTTTCTTTCTCGTTGTGCGATAATTTGTCCTATTTCGTTTTGTTTCGTTTCGTTAGTACTAAATCTTATTCTGTAGTTTTCGTATAACTGACCTTTTCTACTGTGTTGTGTGTTCGTGCATGTATAAGTTCTGAGTGTTTGTTTCTGCTTTGTATTTGGTGCTGTGTAAATTATATATTAAGATTAATATTATAGATTAATTATCTAGCCTAATTACAACCGTAAGAGTTTTTCTGTTTGAGTTTAATATATTAGTCTAGTAGTTTTATTATAAATATAAATACTGTATTAGTTTTATTTGTTTATTAATCGTAAAGATTATTTCCTAGGTCTTTTCTGTTATCTGTTACAGTTTATTGATTTATTATATTCGACTCTTTGTTAAGCCTTCGTAATTATTCGGTGTTATACTATTATCATACTATCCTTCTGTCATCTGGTAGAGACTATAGAAGCTTATATTTATTATTTTTCTCTTTCATCCTTATATTACTTTCAAGTATCGACTTAGATATTTTATGGGTATTTATTTCTTGTAAGTTTTTAGTAGGATTAGTGTTAGTCTACATCATATTTAAGTGGTTCTAAATGTGGTTATTAGTTTAATGTTTATGGCAATACTTGTGAGTTATTTACATTGTTTTGTATCTTGTACAGAATATGCGAGGTTGAACATCAGTGAGACAAGCTTGCTGTAGTGCCATAACAACACAGATATCCTTCAGCTGTAGATCTGCATTATCTCGGTGGAACCATAGACTGTAATCAAGACATACTTAAGATAAGTCACAGTTTATGCCATTGTTGCACTTCTTTGTTCAAATACCATTCTACTGACATTCCTGATGGTCATTCATTTGTATTCGTTGTTATGTTAGCGTTTTATATTTGTGTTACTTGCAGTGGCGGCTTTCTTTAATGTGCTGTTGAGCTGCAGCACTCCCTATAAAAAAAAGGACTACTATAATACGTAATCCGGACAGACCAAAAAATTGAGGTTACACCGGAAGGGTTGAATACAAGACCAAAAAAAAAATTATCTAAGACCGTATCGTGGTGTGCTGCGAACGATTACAGTTCAAGTGATCTTGACCTCTTATAAGCCAATGCTTGTTATACACAGCTGCGTTTGGGTTGAATTTATTTAACTCTTTGACTCCTGAACAACGCTCTGAGCGTGGTTTTTAGACTTTCACGAATGAAAATTACGGCACAGGGCGAAAAATAATTGCGGAGTCAAAGAGTTAACAAGTGCTGCAACGAAAGACAGCTCCCAAGTGCAAGGAACTCTAATTAAAGGGAAGTTACAATGAAAATTTTAAACAAGATAAATAGCAGCATAAATGTCTGTGTAACCTGGTTTGAAACTCGGGAAACTGCTTCGACTGACAAGGATTACTCCTAGTTGCAGTAAACTTTTAAAATAACTTTTCAGATGTTCTTGACAGATTTTAGATGAGATAAGACACTAATCATTTGTGTCTGGGTTGATATTTTACATGGTGGTCACAATTTGTGAGTGTTATGTACCGTATAGTATTTTAAATGAGTGAACAGTGCAGCACCCCCAATGACAACCCCCTGGAACCACCACTGGTTACTTGTTTATATATTATTAATACTTTGTTCTTCATTAGAAGGAATTGGTATTAATCTATTCTGTAGGGTTTTTTTTTTTGTTGTAAAATTAATTCCAGAGTCTTGGAGAGACTCGGTAGCTAGTGCCCCGTGGAATTCTTTGACATTTATTGGTGTTAGCTGTTATAGTTTGGTTTGTGTAATCATTGTTACATAACTTAGTCTCTTTTGTCATGTTTACTTGTAGTTTTCTTGCGTTAATTTTCTACTGTCTTGTAAATAAGTTCATTTCACAGCTCTATTGTTTTTGTTGTTTGTTTTGCAGGTGTGGTAGTTTACATCTATAACTACTTCATTACTTTCTTATTACTTTCTTTATCTACCTATATACTTTCTTGTATTATCCCCCACCTGTCGGTTGTTGTTTGTTTATTTATGGTTTTGTGTCAGCGGTGTACTTCATTATTATCATCATTCACTGTGTTTTGCTCCTGGTTATTAGTTACAAATAGTTTGTATGATTACTGTGTTAGAATCTAAGCATTGTAGATACGAGAGTCAGAGTATATTGAGGATCAGTGTGTTCAGCTGCACATGTCTTAGTCTAGACATAGGTGGATCTGATTATGATAAGTGACTGATTTTAGGGTTACTTGTGTGTATTATCTTTAGAATTATTGGTGATTTGTTACTGTGTTATTGTAGTACCTATGTAGAGGTATATTAATACTGATAATTTAGTATTGTAGTGAATATACTTTCTTATTTGGGAATCTAGTCTGTAAATCTATAGTCATGGCAGACTGTTCAAGAACAATTAGAAACAGAAAGAAAAGAATAGCCTTAAGAGACTTTATTTTGGCTATCAGAGATTGTGAGTCTTGCGAATTGTTTAACACTATGGTAAAAGTGGATGATAAATACAAGCCACAGAGAGCAAAGGTATATCTCATGGAGATTAAGGAAATAAGAGAAGTTACAACTGGAATTGCATTGCCAGTATTGGATGATAGCAAGAGACCAAAACTGAATTTAAAGAGGAAAGCTAATATAGCAGATGATATAGTGAAAACTGAAACTAGGAATGTTTCTGTTCAAAGTGAGAAAAAAGAAGTCACTGTACAAACAGATAATTGTTGTGAAGACTGTTCAGTCTCAGTTGGGAAAATATCCAAACTGAATGTGGATGAACCACAAAAGACTATCATTAGTGATGAATCAGTTAGGAGTAAAACTAACTTATATTCTATGGAAGGAAGATCAATAAGTGTTAGTAAGAATGCAATGTCTACAAAAGCCAATGAGACAATGACAAGTCCAGTGCATGATGAAACATACCATGCACCTCAAGAAGTGTTGTTACCAAAAATGGGTTTTTGGTGTGACAAGGATCAGTTAAAGGTAGACAAATTGATCCAAGAAGAGGGAACCTTCGAGGAAAAGTGTACAATATTAGAAGGAAAATTTAAAAGTGTTGAGCAGAAATTAGAAAAGGAATACAAAGATGGTATTCAAAGATTAAATGATGAATTCAAGGTGGATAGGAACAGGATATTAACTGAGTGTAAGAGTAATACTCAAGTTAAAGAGGAACATTGCAGAGTCCTGTCATCTCGGTGGAAGGAGAAAGGTAATGCTTTAGAAGAGAGTTACTTTGTTAAATTTGATACACTAGAAGAGCAATTTAAGGCAGCTAAACAAAGATTACAGCAGCAAGCCGAAGCATTGAAAGATCAAGCTAAGTCTACGGAGGAGAGACATGAGGCTGCGCTTGGTACAGATCAATCAGATTGGGAGAAGGAACCTTTAGATGCTCAAATGCAGTATAGGAGGGCGAAGATGAAGGATGCTACATCTGTTGCCAAGAAAGTAGTACTTGAAGAGACTGAAGCTTCAAGGAAGGAAGTGTGGAAGATTGTGATGGATGGTCTGAAAGGAAATTGTGTTGGAGTTACAGACCAGTTAAAGTTAATATTATCTTTCAATTTCAAAAACAGATATGTGGATAAAGGAAAAGAACCATTGAAGTTGTTAATGTTCAACGCCATCAAGAAGTTACCACCAGATAAATGGGACATAAGTGATCTGTTTGCTCTACTAAAGATACTGTGCTATTTGGAAATACTTTTTTGATCGTGGTAATGAGGGTGATGGATTCTAGATTGAAAATAGTTTTGATGTTATTTGGAAGAGATTGGTACTTGTAATGACTCAGCATGAGAGGTTAATTGTTACTGTGCATAGAACAAAGCTGAAAGCTATAACTTTCCAAGAGACGGTTGTCTAGAGAGACTTAATATTTTTCAAGAATAGAAATTTGACACTGTATATAAACAGCAAATAGTGAACAGGTGTACAGTACAAGTCAGTATAACTTGGTGTTTTAGATTGACTTATTTCATTAACTAAAGTAGTAAAGCTTAATTGGGAGGTACAGGGTGTAGTATCTAAGGTCGCTGATCACGAAGACATGTGAAATGGGTATATCATCCCTTAATTGATTATTATGTCACCCCACTGGGAATGTTTAGTGGAATGGGGTGGACATTGAAGGGTATATGATATGGCATAATGTGATACAAATTTTCCAAGGCAAATGATTTTATTCTTGCCTAATTTTGTTTATCCATAGGAAAGTATGCTATGCCAGAGATACCAGTGTTGTTGGGGGAATTGTCTATCATTACAGCAGCTGATGGGTGGTCATCAGCAGGCTTGCTCACCGATACCTCTTCTTAGTGAGACATCAGTCCGTTGGTCTGGTTTTGGAGCAATTGAAACATGAGTCACAGATGAAATTCAGCATTTAGAATAGATTATTTATATTTATGAATCACATTTGTGTTAGCTTGATAAGTTGTAAGTGTTAACTTATAATGTAATTATATTATTTAATGAACAATGCTGATGTACATTTTGGTTCACCCATGTATTTTTGTATGGTGAATCTACGTATGATTTGGTTAATATATTATTGAGGCACACATTGTTAGATTTGCATCCAACACAGTTTAATGTTGTAGAGGATGGAATTGTGTTTGGTTTGCCAGTAGAGTATGATTGCTAAGGCAAAGCCTACATCACCTTTCCTGTGCCACTGTTAATGTGATAACCTTTTGGTTCATCAATATATTTCCATCCCTCTTTTGTTGTTTAATATGACTTAACATATTTCACTGACCTCACACTTTTGTTTGATGTAATGTTTATTTAAAAAAAATGATGTTATCATTTTTTTCCCCGGGGGTCGGTGTGAACTGTTGAGTCATATTCGAAGTTACAGTTAGGTGTTAAGGATTTTGGTGTACGGAGCTGGAGTTTGTTAGTAAGTAGGTTAAGGTCATGAGATACATGACGTGTATATACATGTGTGTGGGTAGAGAATGGTGTAACTCTGTTTAGAGTGTATTTTTATTGAAGTATGCAAGCTTGGAATGTAACATTTAAAAGTTCACTGTTAGAAGCACGTAGAGTATGGTTGAAGAATACTCAGGGGCGTTCATGTGTGAATTGAGGTTTACAGGACATGAGAAAAGCGTGCGAAGTGAATGAGGTTAGCATACGTGTCAGAGAAGAATACTGAGTTGTTAAAAGGGGAGTCTGTGGCCATCCGTCGTGGGAGACGGTCAGTGTTTTCTAGAGTATGTGGCCATCCGTCGTGGGAGACGGTCAGTGTTTTCTAGAGTATGTGAATAGTGTATGTGATTTTCATTATAATATATTGGATGTGACGCGATGATGTTTCGCGTAAGGTGTATTTACAAGGCCTTTATATATTATTATTTATAAGCGCGTTGTGGGTTTCCCGCGCTATGAAGTTCTGGAGGAACTTGGATGCCTGGTGGTTAGACCAGAGATAGAAATATATGTGCGAGGAGTGAATGCCGCACTTACATTGTATTACATTGTATACAGACCATATAGAGATTTATGTGCGAGGAGTGAATGCCGCACTTACATTGAATATAGATCAGAGATAGAGATTTATGTGCGAGGGGTGAATGCAGCACTTACATTGAATGCAGTTGTTACCAGTACGTAAGGATGACTGTACTACATATTCTAATTATGCAAGTATTTGTACTATTGTTACTGATGTCCAGGACTATGCTGTCGATATTATATGTATGGAACTGTGACCCAGACTTCTGATTCAATTTATATCATTGTGCGTCCGTCCTGTCTTCAAAACTATAGTTATCAGACGTTGGTTGCGTTGTGTCCGTTTACAGCGGAGCTGCAAAATTTGCGCCTTTCGGCCGACACATCCGACTTCAGCACGGCTTTTTTTGGTACGGGGTTTGCCTTCCCTCTTCGATCCCTACTCTCTCAGGCAGACTGCAGTGATGCAGCCTGTTTCCATGGAGGTGGAGTAGGGTCTTGGTCAGCTCTGGTTCGCTGACCCTGACGCAAGCAGTCAAACTATGAGTCGCTGACTGCATTCATCTCGTTTGCTGCGTCTTCGGTCCCGGATGAAATTCAAAGTGACAACATTATTTTAAAAGCAAGCAAATTATTTAAAAACGTTAACGGAGAAATTTAAAGTGTCAAAAGAATTCATTAAAGCAATCAAATAGGAAGTACAGACACTGTGGATCATCACCGAAGTAATCTTTGTGCAAGAATCGAGTTTGAATTAAAAGTCAGAAAGACGAATCAAGGACTTTACGAAAACAAAGACAGAGTATCATACTGGGTATTTCAGTGAAATGCGCTAGACAGAAAGATGTAATCTAAATCCTAAGTTCACATAATCTCATACGTTTCTGGAGGACACGTGCACTCATGTTACCGGAATAACATATTTACACACTGTTGCAAGGTGACTTGCTCTGAACAATGTTCCATGTGATATGAATAAAACAATTATAAATTTCTGGCCATTGTTTTTTCTTTGATATGTTAGTTTTTTTCATTCAGTGATAGTGCATCGTGCCTTCGATGGAAGATTAAGCGAATGCGGGGGTGGAAGATTCCGAACAATACTTGAACCTTGGAATACGATTGATTTGATAAGTCATTTCATTGAGTCCATACATTTAATTCACAGTTGTACACACAGGATGATCATTTCAAATAGGAGTAGAGCATAAGTCCATATAAGTCATGCATAAATTAATCAATAACGTAGACTGCTGGTTATGTGTCAATGTCCGTTTAAGGATACAATGCAGTATTGTCGTCAGAACATCACAGCTATATGCACGAGCAGATAGACATGGCTACCTGCCGACAGTGAGACTGCGAGTCTGAATATTTCATATGAATTTGACGATTATTCTCATCCTTCTGAGGATTCTAGTTAATTACTAACCTCCATAAATTTTCCTCTCATATAGAGTTCTAGGACTGACCCTGGTCCATCAAAAAATGCATATATATGGCTATATCATGCCATTGAATTGGAAGGTTAGAAAAACGCAGCTATTCAGCTTGGCGGTCAAGTAACAAAGGGTAGCGTTTCTTAGTTACCGACTGTGACCCAAACAACGCTATACACGTCATAATCGATCGTGTATGGAGCGTTCAATAATTGAAACATCTATCGCAATATATTAAATGCCTTAACCTTTACAATTGCACGTCTGATAACCTTTAGCAGACGGCGTTAATATCATATACCGTAACACACACATTGCTAAAGATCACCGAGTTGCAGTGGCTACAGCGCTTGCTTCTCAAGACACAGTTGCCAGGTTCGAAACTAGCATATCGGCATGCTATATCTACCCAGCTGTAAATGGGTTTGTGATCCTGTTCGTGAGCCAGGAAAGGCAAAGGATAGCAAGGAAGGGAACTGATCACCCCCACCCCTAGGAAACCTAATATAGGGTTCCCATACTGTTTTGTTAAAAAACCGGGACATTTCCAAATTTTTACCTAAAAAACCCGGGACATTTTTTAAAAAAACGGGACATGTTAAAAATTAAGGTAAAGCACAAATAAATCTATTATATATTATATGTTGCACTTAAAATAAGATACTGGTATAAAAATACACACATTAACTAACACAACTTCCACTTTAAAAAAGAATTCTAAATTACAAACATACTTAATTAGAAAAATCGCACCTTTAAAAAATACACAATAGTCAAGTTTATATTTCAGATTCATCAGAATATTTATCAGATTTATAGGCCTGTTCAAAAAGATTTTTTTCTTCTGATATTTGGACATAGAACTAAGCACAAGAGAAACCCTTAAAATTGGTCTTTATAATGGCAAGCTTTCACTGTCTCAATTTTAAGTCTGTTTTTTTCGTCTGTCCAAAGCGCATTTATTAATGAAAAAATACGTTCAACAGCTGCATTGGATCCTGGCAGTGCCAAACAAAAACTAACTAGGCATTTCAGGTTCTCAGCATTTATATCCTGCTTTGTAAAATGAGCGAACATCTCACACCATTTTTCACTGACACTTTGATCCTTCAGTTCACTCCACACATCAAATTTGCTTTCACAATATTTTTTCACACATGCAAACTCATCAAATAAGTCCTCTTCATTCACAGTAAAATTTGGTGACACTGTCTTCGTGAATATGTAGCTTTCTTGGATGGTCTTCCAAGTCACAGACTCCTTTCCCTTCAAATTGATCCAATCCATAGACTGAAGAGGCGTAAGAAATGGTGTACACCACTCCTGAATATATTCAATGCAGGTGTCATAGAAATCTACTGCATAGCTTTGAAACTTTTCAACTGTTATGTGTCCTTCTTTTTCTAATTCTTGCAACTGATTTCTCACAGTAGTAGTAAGAAACTTTTCTGCTTTCCTGTAGTTAAATCATTTGGTAGATGCTCACTGAACACTGTTTTGGTCGACTTTCGAATTTTTGTTCGAGATTCAAACCGAGGGTCCACTGTTACCGGAAATTGATAAAGTAACACTACTAAAACACTGAATAAAATCTGTTACCCAAAGGTTTTTTTTTTAGGAAGGGCCCTTAAAAAGCGGGACATTTGGAATAAATTCGGGACACCGGGACATTTTATAAAAAAAACGGGACTGTCCCGGGAAAAACGGGACGAATGGGAACCCTAATCTAATACTTCACTCCTCTACGGCCGTATCTACAATGAGACTACCTTTACCGCACTGAAGGTCACACGCACATTCAAGTTATTGAAGATCATACATACAAGTTTCTGGGGGTTGCATACTGAATCATTACTGAAAAATAAAAGGCTTGTTTTTCATATACGTTGCTGGAGATTCACTCGCATTATTGGAAACTATACAGTCACATAATTATCTGGTGTCTGCAAATTGATACATTGTAGAATAACTTTGTGATGTCTATATAGACACCAGAAACAGTTCCAGAAATAGATGCGGGCAGATAATACAAAGCAATTGATTATTCTGCACTCTTCAACCGAATCTTGACGGAACATGGGCATATTTCATTACGGTATGATTACAGGGCATGTTGTGCATGTTTAATTGTTTATTAAAGCCTTAAGTGCGTTTGGTGATGAGCCTGGTTAAAAAACAGGAAAATATATATATATATATATATATATATATATATATATATATATATATATATATATATATATATATATATATATATATATATATATATATATATATATATATATATATATATATATATATATATATATATATATATATATATATATATATATATATATATATATATATATATAAGTTAGAAAAATGGTCCTGCAAGCCAGTATTTTTCGATCTGTGGCTGTGATCATTCGTTTTGTTTATAATGACTGAAATATCCATTTCAAGCCGATTTATGTTATAATTCAGGTACATGGTGTTCTTTATTCTTGATAACATTTATTGATGTTCTTTGTAGATTTGCGCTCCTTGCATATTGGGTAATTTGTTGTCATGATGCTTTTCTGTCACTATACTTGTATGTGGTTAATCCCTTTCCATTTTCTACGACCTTCTTTACTAGTGTTTCGTGTCTGTGGAACTCTTAAAATGATTCCTCCTTCTCTGAATGTGACTTCCAGTTGTCTTTTAAAATACTTCTAATCAATATGATATGCATGTTATTAGCAGTGGCGTATCCTGGTAATGCGAGCTAGGCTTGCTGCTACTTAAAATGAATATGTACGCCTACTATTTAACTTCTTCCCCTCTTAATTTAAAAACCAACTATATTGAATTACGCAACGATAGTTATTAGGGGTATATGTCAACTATCTCCGAAATACTAATTAACTTACAACTTTAAACTCACTGTCACTGTAATAATCTGCATTCCCGGCAACTAACAAAAATTAATCACAAAAAACACTGGACGGACACAACCGATTTTTACAACTCGAGAGCTGCAGGACCACCGCACGCATGTTCGCATTGTATTTACATATCTGGCCATGATCCCGATCCAATCAAACCAGTGTTCAGACGTGAATCCGAAACGTGCCGCACGCATTGTGACGGAATTACCCGAGAAACTTCGGGCGATTGCTACCAACCAATAAAATAAAAAACTGCACTATAAAAAGCGTCTGGGGAAACTGAAACTAGATTATGCTCGTAGATTCTATGCGGGAAAATCCGTTATCCTGGTGCGTGCGGTCCGAAAGCAGAACATTAGAAGAGAAATATTTTATAGAATAATAAATTAAATTTTTATTTTCCTTCGGGCATAGGTGTGCGCAGCACGCACAGCACACATAGAGAATACGCCACTGGTTATTAGTATTCTCAGTGAAACCATGGAAGCGTCGGCGTATAGTTTGTATTTGATTGACGCATGAGGAAGAAAAAAGATTAAAATGAACTGTTGTAGATAAATGCTCTGATTATGATGGACAGACAAATGTTACGTAGGAGGACAATGGGGAAACGTACATATTAACAGATTAGTTAATAAGATGAATAACTGCAAAAATAGTTGTACTATTATGTAGATTTAACGAGATTTACTAAAGATTAATATCCTCTTTCTTACAGCAAGGACAGCTAGAAGGAAAGGAAAGAAAACTGAGGAGAAATTTAGTGAATATAGCGGGAAGACTAGCTAATCGAAAATTCTACAGATTGCAAGAAACTTTTCCTCGTGGACAGACCTTATCGACGTCTTCCGAATCCGAAAAATCCACACGAAGAACAACAAAGAAGCCATTAACTCACCTGTTTTAATTCCTCTCACTAATTCAGCATTAATGACTCCACTGAGGAAGTGGCGGATCATTCCTAGGGGACAGCGGAGTGCATTCTCACCAAAACTTTAAAAACCAAAACCTTTTCTTTTTCATGTTTTAATAATGACATATACTACGCATCAGTAAATATATTATAACCACTATGATTCTACGTTAAACTTTTCTCAAGCTCTCTCCATCAAACCCCTTTCTCTTGCTGTTACTCCCTCTAATTCACACTTCCTGAATACCCAAGCTTCGTCCTCCGATCCTTTGTGAGCTCTGGGGAAGACTGGGAGCCACCGCAAAAAATGCGAAAAAAATTACTTTAATGCAGTTTACGTTTCACAAATCTCGACGTCACAGGGTGAGGAAATATGCTTATTTTTGCATGCGCAGAATATCCCGATGGTGATACTTTTGGCTGACCCCAATATAACTAGAATTCATGGTACTAAGTGATATTACTACCACTGTCAACAAAACGAACAAACATTTAAATAATTATTACCGTACCCAGAACAATATCTGAATTGGAAAGTTGTTTCTCTACACTGTCGCGTTTGAAAACTTACTTAAGGAAGACGACCACTAAAGAACGGCTTACAGCTCTGGAGATGCTATTGCAGAGAATGAACACATAAAATCCAGCCCTGACTTAAGGAATAAAGTCATTGAGCATTTGGCATGATTGAAAAACTGGGAGGCAATTTATTTTTAATCTACAAGATGCTGTCAAACGCTGAAACCTTATAACAGGTAATTAACTCGGAGTAATTATAATGCTCTTACTAATTGTCAGCATATAACAATTTTTAGTTTAATCTTGACCACACATAACTTGTACTTTTTCGGCTGTGTATGATGTTTGTAGTCTTGAGCCCTTGCTGTGCTACTATATACACGTGCTCGCGTAAGCGATCGTGTAACTACACAATTATTTATAGATATACCCACCAGCCAAAAAGCACTGGATCCGCCACTGCACTGAGATATCACTAACTTGCCATGAATAATTTCACGAGGTACTCATTAACTCATCATAAATAAATCCCCTCAGATACTTTACTAACTCACCATTAATAATTCCACGGAGGTGCTGTCTACTTTTCTTCGTGAGCTGTTGTTAACCTCAGCAGTGATACTCATAGACTCTCCAGGGACATAACCCTTCTGACTGACACTGAGCTTGGCTGTGATTGGTCCAGATGTACAACACAGACAGCAAAGTCGTTTTTCTTTCATGTTGCATGATGGTAGCTGTAACACAGTTTAAAAACATAACAGTCAAAGTTTTTGGCCACGTCATGAGAAGATAACAATTAGGGAATAGGTAACAACTGGTAAAAGAGAGGACGAGAAGAGAAAAGGAGGACGAATGAAACAAATACAACAGCAAATTAGCCACTCTGCATGGGAAGAGATTGTAAGGAATAGTTCATTCACACAAGAGACCGTAGGAATTGCAGATACATGATCGCCAACACCAGCCGGTATGGCACTCAGTCAATGAATTACTATAAAACTGCAAAGTGTTTAAGAGACACGTAAGATAATGATGTCTAATTCACCTCTTTATCTGTTCAGCTACTGAAAGGTAACTCAATTTAGTTAAATTTAATCAGGTTCTATAGCCGAGGTGAATACACGCACGATTTGCATTCTGGGAATATCAGGTTGATTTTAGTGAACTTTTCCTGCTTGAGTTTAGAAGTGACTGTGATGACTATGGACCACGATTGAAAAGAGGACGCTGTAGTGACTTCATTAGCAAATATTGACGGAGATAAATATACGCCTGATTGACAAGTGCATGCAATTATTTGACATGATTTGGAACCAGGCCAGGAGGAAGACAACAGTTAGGATAGTATGAAGCTCTCTCTAGCAAACCTCTGCGCTCCATGGTAGAAGGGAACGACTTAATTAAGTAAATAAGTAATATTTGCCAGTACACCTCTATGTCCGAGTATTACTACAGTAAGATAAGAAGATACTTCTGACAAAGTTTGAGAAACAGACAATGATATCGGATCATGACTACAAAAGGCAAGAGGGACTTTCACTGCACTAGAAATGTGGAGAAATTAAAAGAAACTCAAGACCTACATAAAAATAAGAATCTTATAACTGAAATATCAAGACAATCTTATTGAATGGCTCTAAAAAATGGAGAACAACAACAACTACTACGACCGAAAAATACAAAAAAATCATGTTCAGTGTTTATGTCCCGGGTTATCGCCAATAGAAGGGAAATTGCTGGGAACTAGTATACATTCATTTCGTGTTCGCAAGTATTTATCATACGCTAAGACTGTTTGCTAGTGTCAATATAACGTTGTATATTTTACATTAGCCCGATATTGGCGTGTTTACGTAGTTAATTTTGCTGGACACTGCCAAAATAGCCAGTATTGTTAACTTAATGGTATACTTATATCTACGAAATGAGTGATGCCTTTGAGTAATTTACCAGACAGCACTGAGTGTGATCGATGGACGTGCATGTGAGTGCTGTAAAGATATATAGTATATGACAGTCACCAATCTTAAAATACCGAAGTGAGTCATTTAGAATTAGTAAACAAGTACGAACAGCACAAGAGGACACAGATACGTGGTTTTACAGAAGAATGTTGCGCATGGAAGCATATCTGGAATCATACTTATATGACAACCAGCTGTCACGAGAGGGTTAGATGTTATTGAAATTCTTTAGTATCCTGGACACAAAATTGTATCAGGTGATACCAGGATAGTGCCAGATAAGAGTCTGGTCTTATAAGAAAGACCCCCTTCTCTGAAAAGAGTAAGGGTGTATAGACATCAAAGGTAGGATCAAACTGTATAAGTTTCTAGAGAAGATGATAATGTATTACTCTAAGTCCGTACGTGTTCCCTCTCCAGGCCTCCTCTGTTAATTGTATTATTATTATTATTAATAACTCTGCTAGGGGTAATACTTAATTATCTACCAACAGAAACTGTAACTTAACTTAAAGAATTTAAGTAAGTCTGCTGGTAAATATTTACAATTTATTTTTACACATTTTCTTTTCTTGTGAAAATCTTTCACTGAATTCAAAAGTTGATTACAAAATTAAATACATAAAAACACTTGCAAATCGTTAAAATTATTTACAGTCTTTTATCTTTGTATGAACGGTCTCCTTTCTAGGCTGAAATCACTGTAGGTGTAAGACTGTCTGTACTTTATGATTTATTTTATCTTCTTAACAGTTATTGGAATTAAGTGACCACTGACTAGGACGTTTGCCTAGCGAAAATGCACTGTTTATTCATCATAGTCTATCTTGTTTGTTGTGATGCTGTGATAAACTATACAGTAGCCTTAGGTGGCTACTTAGCTTGAGGTCTTGATTTGGTAGTCTGTTCCACCTTGGGTCTGACAAGAAGACTGTCTCGTCCAGGCTTTTGTATCTGGGTGACCGGCCCTGTATCATTAAGGGGCACTCGCACCTCTGAGTAGTGGAGTCTGGCTCCTAAAGGTGGCAGGTAATTGCAGGATGTAACCTGAAAATATATTTAATTTCACCACTGTATTGCCTATCTCTATCTGCCTAGCTATCACATAAGTAGGAGATGAGAGATAGTTTTCAGACAACAGAGTGCAGGTAGACGCACAGGTCACATCAAGTCAGCATTAATACAATTCAGTTCACTGTGAATACAATTTTCCTTCAAATCCTTAGTTAGAGCTATTTGTCCATGATTCGCCTCCATAAAGTTATTAGGTTTTGTGGAGAAATACCAAGTGATATCTTAACCAATGCAGTAAAACAATTCCTTTCATCCTCCCTCATATTACTGGTATGTGATCCATTCCATCAAGAAATAATTCTTTAAATACTTTTCTAAAACAATAGACACAACCTTGCTACCATTCTCAATCGATTTGAATATTTTCACAAGCTTGGCTTTTGCCTCCAGAAATTACACAGTAGTTCAAACACGTTCTACACACTTTCTAACACACACTGTAATTAATCCATAAAATATATATATATATATATATATATATATATATATATATATATATATATATATATATATATATATATATATATATATATATATATATATATTTATACATTCTTTCTTACCCTCAGGCATACACAGTCGAGCTGTTAATGGTTGTAATGGTCTGCTCTCAGATACATAAGGCAAAGGCACTACGCATTAACACTTGTGTTACCGCTCACCGTGATTTAAAAAAAATGACTGGCCCCATTTCGTTAGCATACACGTTATTTATCGTGTGAGGTCGGGCGTCCGAGGGGTTTCCCTGCTCGCTAATATTTGCTTCCGAAATTTTTTTGTAAAATCTGCCTAGTTGTGCAAATCAGGAAAACTATGATTTTATTTATCTTCGTTATTCCTGGAGCGATTTTCTTCATCTAAAGCTTTAAATACGCTCTGTATTATTCTACACCTTCCTAGCTACAAATCTGTTACTTTCCTAATGCATTTATTTCTATGCGTACTTTAAACAGCCAAATTATGGACTAACCTGAGGCCTCGATGCATTCAACCAAAGATTTCTCCCGTCCTATACTACTGATCGTGAAAGTCTCTGCACAGACGTGCAGAGCAACATTCCCGTTGTAGAATTAGAGACCTCTTCCCGGTGGTACTTCTTTCCTACTTATGTAATTAAATGGCTTCCTTCACTCGGTTGCACGGATTAGTTCTAGTCATTTTGTCTGTTCAATGCTTTAGTAAACACGGCAGAACGGTACCTTCCGATTGGTCAGTGTATCAAGCAGTTATCATAAAGTATGGCTCGTGGTTTCCTCAGAGTATACAGAAGGACGTGTTGTGAAAACAGACCAACTCACGACACCAGCTATGCACAATGCTACACTATACAAAGGTGGAAGTGAACCTCTGTCTGAGAGGCTAATTACACTCTCATTGACTCTTGAAATCATCTACACACATCCAGGGATTCCCCCTGTGGTGAAACTTGTTGAGAACCTAGCATCGCACACTAAGCTTGGAGAAGTCACGTGAGCCCCAGATGTAATTCTTTGACCTGGTTGACTGTATGCAGGAGGATCTCACTATGGACTCAGTGATAAGCAGGGGGAGCTGAGAAGTGGCTCTGTGCAGGACGTGACAATTCCTTGGGAGAGCCCAGAACCAGAGCACAGTATTTTAGCTCTGCATATTTGGAGAGCCCCCTTGGATGGCGGGGAATGCACAGTATGCCACACGCTTCTTACTACTAGCTTGGGACCAGATGTGATGATCCTTTAAATACAAGCCATGCTGGATAAACTGGAGCCCATGACTCCAACTCAACACATTTCCGAATGGCAGAAAAGCCGCAGGAAAAGTCTAGATCTACAGTGTAGATAATATCACGGATTCAACTTGGTGTTGGCTGCAAAAGAGCGAGAAGCTCGGCAGCTCTAGTTAAATAACAACAGCAACAACAACAGAAGAATGTTACAGATATCAAGGACAGCCAAAAAAAGATAAATGAGGATGTCCTGAAAGATGCCAATACGCAAAAGAAGCTTATTCCTCGTGTTAGAAGGAAGCAACCCACTTTCTTCGGACATGTATTGAGAAGAAGGAAGCTGAAATATATCGTGACAACAGGAAAGACTGAAGGAACAAAGAGATTGAGAACGACAAACAGAGAATATAACGGACAGTTTGGCATCATGGCATAGAAAAGGGTCAACAACAGACCAGATAAACAGTAACGGAAGCAGGAAATGTGGAGAGACATGATCGTCTACGCCACCTGGCATGATACTTGAAGAAGAAAATACGACAGACGTCGAAGTCGCCGCATCTGGTTGAATACAACTTGGCTCCTAGCTGGCAATCTTGTCATCTTGGTTGGTAGACACACGGACATGTAATCAGTGGCGTACTTAAGGGGGGTGGGGTGGTGCGAGGGGGCGGATAGAAATGGGGTACCATCGGACACTATTATGATAATACTTACTGTTAAAAATATACTTGCAAATGTGTTTCTTTAAGAAGGGGGGGGGGGGGGGAGAATGCCAAAAGTAGGATCCGCCCCGGGTGACAAATACTTTTGGGGCGCCTCTGCATGTAATATTGATATGCAGGGGCAGATAGAGAACTGAGGACCTCGAGGGTTAAATAGCCAATAAGATATACACCGACAAACTGGCATACATACTACGTACACTCATACGCCAAATGAACGTAGATACATACGTACGTGCAAACGTACATATATACAGAGAAACAGAGCTACATAGGTTGGTTGCACTTACACCTGCGCTCGGTTCCAGATTGAGGTCTAAAGGACAGATAACACTGAAGATTTTTTTCACAGAGATATCTTTCTTCCACGGCCTCTCAATTGTGGCCTTGACCCAGTATCGAATATAGCCATATTGACCTTCAAAGGACGTTGGGCACGTGGAAGGGACGAGGAACTGAAAGGGATATGTGTACTGTCCAGCCTCCAGTACTCGTTTTCCATTGTGGCTGATCGAGTCTTGACCTGTTAAAATCGGTTACAAATAAATGTTCCTTGATGTGATAGATACGTGTATGATACTCATGTTATAAATTATCTATTCGAGGTATTTAGTCCACTTGTAATATTTTGAACGATTAAAAAAAAAATGGTCAGATAAACAGAACAATTTGAAACCCGAGAACAAACAGAGCTATCAATATTTACAAATACGACATCAGTACAGTATTTAGAAAACGCACCATATACATAGTTAGAGATAACGAGAAATAGCAATTAATTTAGCTGGCTAAAAGTAGAGAGAAATAACGAAATATGTTACAGAATAACATAAAAAGCAAACAATATAGGAAGTGAATGAACGAAGACTATCTTTGTTCCTCCTGGAGGAGCACGGAATTACCAATGTTGTTGCCTCCCTGATAAAGTTGAGTGAGAAGACAATGGCGAGGTGACTTTAAGGTTTTGGGGTGAAGTGTGATGTTATAAATATTTATAGGGGACTTAGTGTACTGACTGAGATCAGCTGTGAAGGTATATATATCTAATAAGAGTAGTGTAATATATATAACCTTACTTGCTACCACATATCTATATATCTCAGTCAGAATTATTCTGGAATAGTGTGATGACTACGTTATGTGTCTAGGGTATGTGTATGATGAAGTGTAAGTCACAACAACAGACAGATAAACAATTTAATTTAATCCACTACTCTTAACAACACTGTGACACTCACATACATATAACACTCTATGAGAATATCTTAAAGAAGTCACTCGTAACTTTTCAAATAACAATATGTATTCAGTTTTGTCAATAATGTATTTGTGTCCTGATTCAAATACAAAGGAACCAGGAATCACAATCAATTTTAATTACAAGTATATGTACAGACTTTATCAATATGAATATTGTAGTGACATATATTATTAAAAATATCCTATGTGTGTCAGTTGTGTAGTAGTAATATGAGGTAATACTGGTTTTGTTTTGTTCAAGCTCTGTTGGTATTTGTCATCATGACTTCAATAGTTTGTCTTAGGGACTAGTATTGGAGATGTTCTCAGTTCCTGATATTAAGACAATTAAATTCCCCTCTGAATGTTATTTTTACAAAGTTATTTCAAGATGAGGGGACATAATGTTGAGCTCAGCTGGCCAAGTTAGCTTATCTGGCGTGATGGCGGCAGGAAAGGACTCCTCTGCTCGAATTCTCCTCTGGGCTCTGGAGACACCTCACTGATAGCTAAAAGGACCAAGGAGTATGCTGTCCGACACTGGATTCAGCAAAGCTCTGACCAGGTGCTGCTCAGTACCATCAAGACCACTGTCCCTGAAATCAAGAAGGATGTACCTTCTACTTCATAACTAACTTATACTCTCTTTACACTGATCACAATACAGCACAAACATTGAGTTCAGAGCGTTAGGCCAACTGTCAGCTTCATTTGAAATACTTTATTCCAGTATTACCCTTCTTAATGGTTACTACGCCTCTGCACTTACAGCATTATTTCTTTCTAGTCAATCATCCAGGTGTCAGTGTACTGTTTGGCCATTCCATGCCGTTTTACTTCTCTCCGACACCCTCTGTTCAGGCTGGAGCATTATAGGCTTTACCTCCTGTTTGCCACTGAACTACACATATATATACAGGCATAAATTAACAATTTACATTCAATTTTCATTAAAAGATACTGAATGGTTCAAGCTTACCACAATTCATACGAATAAACACAGATACGTTGATTAGCAATGAATTCTGGCACAAACTGGCACAAATTCCCATCTGCTTATCTTCCAGGCTTTTATTTAGCAAAATATAAGCTGGCTTCAACGCACTGATGCTTTATCAAGCTTATTTAAACAAGTGGTTTCGAACTAACGCTCCCAAGTGTGTATATCAGCGAGTCTGACCAATGAGCCCCGTTTCGACAAGTGTTTGAAAAAATGTTACCTTTCCCGTTTCCCCTAACAACCAAGATAGTATTTATAGCCCGACCAATCGTGGTTAGGCTTTCATTTGTTGCGCTCCAATCAATTTGGAGTTTACATGGTAGGCTATTTCTGTAACGTAAGGTTTTTTTCAAACACGTTATAAAAAATTTTATGAGCAGAAATGATTTTGTGTTGTCAGGCATCCCCACTATTTTATTTTGGGTATAATTTATTAATTCCTGGACTATTTGCGTAACGTTTTACATATTATTTGTCAGCAAGCCCTAAGGAACCCAAAAATACCAATTTGAAGGAGCTACGTGGCTGCGTTCAAAATATGCAATTTCTTCTACCTCCTGTTTCGAAGATGTGCTGTCTGGGTACTGTTATGTTTTCAACCGTAAACCCATCTAATGTTATCTTTCTAATAAGAGTTTTTTATGATTTATAAACCTAACTCTGGGAAAGGGTAGTGTATTTTATCACTGTCCGTCTGAAAAAAAATTAGTGCATGTAGACTTACACGCGTGATGGCAGCATTTGCGTATCGCGCGACGCGTGTTTAGTGTTCGGCTTTTTGCCTCTCCCTTCTCTTTTTATCCTTTTGTCCATCTGTTCGTTCGTTTTGGTAACGCAGTATAATTAATGTTAGGATTAATTTAGGTCATTACGCAGTACGTCTCAATGTTTTTCTTAGAAATACAGCACACGTTTCATTGAAGAAGGCGGGTAATAATACAGTAAGCTTTTATATCAACGTGAAAGCGTTACAATTTGCAGACGAAGCAGAAAACAAGGGGGATTTCGAGTACATTCTTTGTGACAGCACTGTTATTTTACCATTGCTCTTCTCTTTATTAATTTTATTTGTTAGGCTTTATATTTACCTAATAATTTATATATGTGGATTAGAATATTTCACGACACCTCCCCTCTTAAAACAGACATTATATGTCAGTCCTTTATTCTATATACACATAGAGAAATTTATTATTATTTCTGGGGTTTACGGTGATTCTCATCACACGGATGGCGGCTTAAAAAATCCGCTCCCAAATTGGTTTTTCCAGATATATACTCAATGCTAAAATTATATGGAGCCAGAAGTAAAGACCATCGGAGTAACCTAGAGTTCTCATGCTTAGCCTGTGCTAGAAACGATAAAGGTTTGTGGTCTGTTTGCAACTTAAATGCCTTCCCATATAGATAAATATTGAATTTCTTTATTGCCCATATTACTGCAAGACATTCTTTTTCGCTAGTTGAGTAGTTGATTTCAGCTTTATTCAACTTTCTGCTAGCATATGCCACTGGGCTTAATTCCCCATCCAATGCATCTGATTTCTGTAGTAGAGTTGCACCTAACCCAATATTACTTGCATCCGTCCTTACTATGAATTCTTGACTTAAGTCAGGTAATTTCAAAATGGGTTTACTTGTGAGCTTTTCCTTCAATTCTTGGTAAGTCATTTCACATTGTGGTGTCCATGTAATGCGATCTGGATGTCCTTTACGTGTCAATTCAGTTAACGGTGCACATATGGAATTAAAGTTTTTGATATACTTCTGGTAGAAACCACATAATGAGACAAAGGATCTCACGTCCTTCTTGGTTTGTGGTCTCGGGGCTTTCTGTAGTTTCTCTAAATTCTTTGGGTCAGGGGTCATGTTTCCCTGATAAACTGTGTGTCCCAAAAATTCCAATTCTTTACATCCAACGCAACATTTGGTTGGTCGGGCTGTTAAATTTGCCTCCCTAAGTCGATCAAACAGCATGTTCAGAGAGTCAATGTGTTCCTCAAATGTTTCTGTTGCTATAAGGATATCATCCATAAAATTTGTTATACAGGGATTATTCAGAGGATCCAATAATTTTCTCATCATTCTAGAGAAGACACTAGGCGCATTCTTCAATCCAAATGGCAATCTATTAAACTCATAGTGTCCTTCTGAGGTACTAAAAGCTAGGTATGGTCTAACCTCAGGCTTTACTGGAATCTGATAGTATCCTTTACTCAGATCCACTTTTGAGAAATATTTAGCTTTATTTAGTCTGGCAAACAGCTGATTTGTATCCGGCAATGGATCCACCTGTCCTTCTGTAATAGCATTCAGTCTCCTGTAATCTATACAGAGTCTATGTTCTCCAGAGGGCTTCCTTAAGAGTACAACACCGGAACTATACGAAGACTCACTGTGCGAAATAATTCCTTCCTTCAACAGATAGTCTATCTCTTCCTTCAAAGCTTTCTCCTTAGCAAACGGAATCGAATATGGTTTCATACAGACAGGTGTGGAGTCTATTAGTTTCATATCATATTCCAATAGGTTTGTATGCCCTGGTCGGTCTGTTAACACCTCTGCATGATTATTTAGAACCTGTTGCACTCTCTCTTTCTGAGTTTTCGTTAAATGTGTACTGATTTTCACCTGTGCTGCTGTCTCACAGGGGTGTAATGGATATTCAAATGATGAAAGTGGTTCCTTTTTCATCTCCATGGCGATGGACAAGGTCAACAAGTGTGTCTCTTCCTGATGTTCTCTTTCCAAATATTTCTTCAGGAGATTCACATGATAGATTTTTTCTTTCCCCTTCTTATCTATCTTATAATTTGTTCTAGACACCTTCTCTAAAACTGTATATGGACCCTGCCATCCAATTTGTAACTTATTCTGACTCCCGGCAAAAGAAGCAGTACTTTCTCTCCCACAGCCAAATTTCTGTCTTTCGCCTTCCTGTTATAATAGGCAGCATGTTTCTTCCTGGCTTGTTTCAAATTTTCATTGGCAAGTTTCCAGCCAGTTTTTAACCGAGTGGTCAGCTCATTCACATATTGGTATGAAGATGTAATGTTTTCCTCTGCCTTTTCATCAGTCCACGTTCTTAACAAAGCTACATATGGACCTTTAATTGTGTGGACCTATTTGTCCATGCACCGGTATGGTCTCTTCCACTCGAAGCTTTATAGTGATGATTTTTCCTCCCAGAATTATCATTCACAAAACGACCGCTACCAATTTTTCTTTTGGGGCTTTCTCCCCACTTAAAATTCTTGATGAGAGATTTCCTCTCTACATCCTCTTCCTCCAGTTTGTTTAAGTCCGATTGAGGGATTTTCGGCTTATCCTGGGGTAAGACATCTTTTTGCACTCTCCGCATAGTGGCCATTGTAAAACAGTTAAGTGAAGCTTGTCCGTGAAAAGGGGCTTCCCATTCCATTTGGTCCACTTTATCAAATCTATTTTTCTTTTTATTATCAGGCCTAATTTTGCCCCGTGGCGTGTCCAGGTCCTGATCCATGTTCCCACTTGTGGGTGTTCCCTCATGTGCTATGCTACACCTTTCTACAAAATTCTCAATGTCCCATCTTGCTTTGGGCCAATAATAATTGTGAGCCACCTTTTGAATGATGGTACCTATCTTCTCATGGTCCCCATCTGGTTTCACATGTAGGCTCCTTATTAAGTCTGTCCTATATCTTTTTGGAAGAACCAGCTGTCCGTGACCATTGGATCTAGCTCCAGTCTTCCTATACATCAACTTGTTTTTCATGTAAAAATCTCCCTTGCCTGGAGTTGTATGACAAGTTGACAATTTTCTGAAACAAGGCTTGAGTGTTTTATCCCCAGCCTGTGCCTTCCTCATCTCTTCTGGAGTGGTATCTAACATAATATCCTCCTCCTGTCTTGAGGTCGACCTGACCTGAAGGGTTGCCATATACACAGGTTTCCTTCTGCAACGGTCAGTGTCATGATTGTCCATCTGACAATTCTTACACCACCTTTTTCCTTGGTTGAAAGATTTTCTTTCATCATATTTCCTTTCATCGAATTGTGGGAATTTATTTTTATTTTCATACCGTGGCCTATCAAATTGGTGCTTACCTTTATTTTGATCCTAGGATCAAATTTATTAAAGTTCTGTGGTGCCCTAAAGTTATCCACTTGTTTCTTTTTATTACCTGTTACCTCTGCTTGAGCTGCTTGATACCTTTCAGCAACATTTAGCAACTCACCCAGCCTCTCTGCACCTTGTTCCATGAGAAACTTTCTCAGGTCTGGAGCCATGGACTCTCTTAGTTGCTCTATAAGGACCATTTCCTTAAGATCTTGGGTTTTCCCCAGAGAAGTCCATTTCTCCAAGTATGTCTCTATTCGTGCAGAGAACTGGTGATAGGTTTCACCTGACAGTAGTTTAGCATTCCTAAATTTTTTCCTATAAAATTCTGCATTCTTTTCATACCTTAACAAAAGAGCCTGCTTTAGCATGTCATAATTTTCCTGATCACCTCTGCTCATTTTTGCAAAAACTTCATAAGCTGCCCCACGAAGTCCCTGAGATAACTTTAAGCTCCACCTTTCTCTCTCTAACCCATACGTGGTAGCTAATAGTTCATACCTATTTAGGTAGCTCTCAATATCATCGTCTTTCTCAACAAAATGATCTAAATGAAAATTCATAGCTGAGGTTGAGGCTCCTTGAGTAACCGTAGCATCAGAGGCAAAGGGACTGGCACCATTTTCAGGAGCATGGCCTTGAAACTCAAACTCCCTTAGTCGTAACTCATGTTCCCTTTGTAATCTTTTATCTTCTGCTTCCCTCTCTGCAGCTAATCTCTTCTCTTCTCTTTCTGCAGCTAATCTTTTCTCTTCTCTTTCTGCAGCTAATCTTTTGTCTTCTCTTTCTGCTTCCAATTTCTTAGCCTCAGCCTCAATCTGCAACCTCTTAGTCTCAGCCTCAGCTTGCAACCTCTTAGTCTCAGCCTCTAACTTTCTTTCGGCCTCTTTTTCTAATCTTCTTTCTTCGCGTTCAATAAATTTGTCACATTCCGTAGTGACATAGGCAACCATAACTTGCCCATCTAATCCTAACTCTTTTGCAGTCTGAACGGCAGCAGATCGAAATTTGGCCAGGTCCGCCATTGTCTATCAGGTAAATTTCTACAATGTCTAACCAACAATTCAAATTCTAAATATATATAATGGACAACACAGGCACCGTGAGCTCAACCTTATTTAATTCCACCCAAGGATACCTTTTAATTCTTATATTCCCTGAAGTGAATTACCCCCAATATTTTTAATAGGGAAAGATTCAAAATCCCAAGAGCGAGACCCCAATATATGTGGTGAAGTGGGATGTTATAAATATTTATAGGGGACTTAGTGTACTGACTGAGATCAGCTGTGAAGGTATCTATATCTAATAAGAGTAGTGTATTATAGATAACCTTACTTGCTACCACATATCTATATATCTCAGTCAGAATTATTCTGGAATAGTGTGATGACTACGTTATGTGTCTAGGGTATGTGTATGATGAAGTGTAAGTCACAACAACAGACAGATAAACAATTTAATTTAATCCACTACTCTTAACAACACTGTGACACTCACATACATATAACACTCTATGAGAATATCTTAAAGAAGTCACTCGTAACTTTTCAAATAACAATATGTATTCATTTTGTCATGAATGAATATGTGTCTTGATTCAAATACAAAGGAACCAGGAATCACAATCAATTTTAATTACAAGTATATGTACAGACTTTATCAATATGAATATTGTAGTGACATATATTATTAAAAATATCCTATGTGTGTCAGTTGTGTAGTGGTAATATGAGGTAATACTGGTTTTGTTTTGTTCAAGCTCTGTTGGTATTTGTCATCATGACTTCAATAGTTTGTCTTTAGGGACTAGTATTGGAGATGTTCTCAGTTCCTGATATTAAGACAATTAAATTCCCCTCTGAATGTTATTTTTACAAAGTCATTTCAAGATGAGGGGACATAATGTTGAGCTCAGCTGGCCAAGTTAGCTTATCTGGCGTGATGGCGGCAGGAAAGGACTCCTCTGCTCGAATTCTCCTCTGGGCTCTGGAGACACCTCACTGATAGCTAAAAGGACCAAGGAGCATGCTGTCCGACACTGGATTCAGCAAAGCTCTGACCAGGTGCTGCTCAGTACCATCAAGACCACTGTCCCTGAAATCAAGAAGGATGTACCTTCTACTTCATAACTAACTTATACTCTCTTTTACACTGATCACAATACAGCACAAACATTGAGTTCAGAGCGTTAGGCCAACTGTCAGCTTCATTCTGAAGTACTTTATTCCAGCATTACCCTCCTTAATGGTTACTACGCCTCTGCACTTCCAGCATTATTTCTGTCTAATCAATCATCCAGGTGTCAGTGTACTATTTGGCCATTCCATGCCGTTTTACTTCCATCCGACACCCTCTGTTCAGGCTGGAGCATTATAGGCTTTATCTCCTGTTTGCCACTGAACTACACATATATATACAGGCATAAATTAACAATTTACATTCAATTTTCATTAAAAGATACTGAATGTTTCAAGCTTACCACAATTCATGGAAATAAACACAGATACGTTGATTAGCAATGAATTCTGGCACAAACTGGCACAAATTCCCATCTGCTTATCTTCCAGGCTTTTATTTAGCCAAATATAAGCTGGCTTCAACGCACTGATGCTTTATCAAGCTTATTTAAACAAGTGGTTTCGAACTAACGCTCCCAAGTGTGTATATCAGCGAGTCTGACCAATGAGCCCCGTTTCGACAAGTGTTTGAAAAAATGTTACCTTTCTACGTCTCCCTAACAACCAAGATAGTATTTATAGCCCGACCAATCGTGGTTAGGCTTTCATTTGTTGCGCTCCAATCAATTTGGAGTTTACATGGTAGGCTATTTCTGTACCGTAAATTTTTTTCAAACACGTTAAAAAAAAATCTTATGAGCAGAAATGATTTTGTGTTGTCAGGCATCCCCACTATTTTATTTTGGGTATAATTTATTAATTCCTGGACTATTTGCGTAACGTTTTACATATTATTTGTCAGCAAGCCCTAAGGAACCCAAATATACCAATTTGAAAGAGCTACGTGGCTGCGTTCAAAATATGCAATTTCTTCTACCTCCTGTTTCGAAGATGTGCTGTCTGGGTACTGTTATGTTTTCAACCGTAAACCCATCTAATGTTATCTTTTCTAATAAGAGTTTGTTATGATTTATAAACCTAACTCTGGGAAAGGGTAGTGTATTTTATCACTGTCCGTCTGAAAAACAATTAGTGCATGTAGACTTACACGCGTGATGGCAGCATTTGTGTATCGCGCGAAGCGTGTTTAGTGTTCGGCTTTTTGCCTCTCCCTTCTCTTTTTATCCTTTAGTCCATCTGTTCGTTCGTTTTGGTAACGCAGTATAATTAATGTTAGGATTAATTTAGGTCATTACGCAGGGCCTCTCAATGTTTTTTCCAAGAAATACAGCACACGTTTCATTGAAGAAGGCGGGTAATAATGCTTTACTATCAACGAGAAAGCGTTACAATTTGCAGACGAAGCAGAAAACAAGGGGGATTTCGAGTACATTCCCTGTGACAGCACTGTTATTTACCATTGCTCTTTTCTTTATTAATTTTATTTGTTAGGCTTCATATTTACTTGATAATTTATATATGTGGATTAGAATATTCCACGACAGGTTTAATACTCCAAGCTGAATACTGTAAATCCTTTTTTTTCTGTGGAATGCGCGTACATGCACATAGATTTGTATATCATCATCATGATGTTACTTAGAGCTCCCAATGGAACATGCAGCTACAACTGAAGCTGGTCCCTGATAAACCTGCACCAAAGCATTTATTAGCGCTTGCAGTGGTAGTTTCTTTAGTAATTTGGTTTTCGTGATGAGTTACCAGACCATGCACAACTCATATTAGTGCCTCTTACGACATGCATGGTGAAGCTCTACCCTATTCTTTCTTTGTCGTCTCAGAAAATCAAGGAACTACATTGGATAATAAGGTGTATATTGCAGGAAACTCTGCACACAATATCTATATATATAAGTGGATAAATTCCGCATAATTTTTTTTTCCCTACACAGTGAATTTAATTTTGTTAACCATATTCGTTTGTATGTGCAGTACTTTTTTTAAAAAGTGAATGAAAAGCATCACACAGTCGGCTTATCAAAAAGTCACTGGGCACCATATCAATACCAAATAAAAAAAAGCGTGCTTTTTAAAATCCAAATCTACTTTATATCTATTACGAGTATTAGTATTATTATTATTCTAATGAACCTTCGGTGCCCCACCGTTTGGTAAAGGCCAACCCTTTCTTCGCCTTATATACATTCAAGGGTAGAATCATTTTTTCATTCAATATACGTTATTTTTTTTTTTTTTTTTTTTTGTAAATAAAATTTTGCCTCGTTTTGGCGAAGGTCCCGCTCATTCTAGTCGGCTATATTAGGGTGCATGTCCAACTATAAAAGACCTTTAGGTGTGAGTAATTATTCTACAGTAAGCTGAATATACGTGATACTTGGTAGGTGCGCAGTGACTTTTCAAACACCATGTTTGACAAGAAAATATGAAGTATAGTAGAACCTAGATTACTTGTACCTTTAACAAGAACAGAGGCAGATAACAACTAGCGTGAAGAGTACCATAAAGAGGTGTAGTAGAAGAAAACCTGACTGTCGTGGAAGATCTTACCATGGCTTAACAATGACTTTGAGACGTCGAAGTATTCTTCTGTTGCAGAGTGATGCCGTATCTCCTTGAATCTGATTTCTCCTGGTCCCCTCATGGTCTGATCCGTCCAATGGACAAAAGCTTTTCCACGAAACACCATTCGTATATCTGAGTTGTGTTGGAAAAATATAAGCTTTATTTAAAAAAAAAAAAAAAAGATTTAGTCTATGGATTGGATAAAACATGCAAATTTTATCAAGTTTTATTCAACGGAAACATAATAAATGGAAGCGTAAATAAACGATACATTCTCATATATATATATATATATATATATATATATATATATATATATATATATATATATATATATATATATATATATATATATATATATATATATATATATATATATATATATATATATATATATATATATATATATTGCAACGAACAGACATGTAACGATGCAGCACATCATCCTATATCGCGTACAACGAAGAGTCTTGTAACAATGCAACACAATTTTGTGTATCTCGTACAACGAAGAGTCGTGTAACAATGATATAATCCGTAGTCCATCGTTCGTTTTTAGCTAGGCCTAATTATAATACTTGTTATATTCTCAGTATCGGCGTCCGTTTCGTATTAACGAATCGTTTCGTATTGTTGCACTAGTTTACACTGATGGTACATTTTACATTATCAGCGCCTCTTATGTTTATCTTAATGTCTGTTTATTAACAAGCTGAGCTGTGAGCAAGTGTCGCTCGCGCAGATGCACGTAACAAGTGTTCGTTCTGTCTGGTATCAGATTTACTGCGTGGATGGGGTTAACTTTAATGAGCAACAGCGGCATCTGCCATACCTGGATGTCAGAAACGTTATCAGATGTGCCCTTCAAAAGATGCCTCTTGTGAAGAAGTTGCAGTCCCGACAAACTCTAAATATTATGTACAAGAAAGCAAACGTTAGACTCTCGTGATGAGAATCAAGATATTGAATTTATGTATAAAATATTCAGTGTTGAGGTGAAAATACAACACAAAAGACATCTTCGTGGCAGAAACTGGCGCAACAACAGTCAGATATGTACACAGTTTATGAGAAAATGTCTTCCTCTTCTTCTTTCGCTCTCAAATAACTATATCTATCTCTCTTATCAAGCTGGAAGTCCGTCTTATGTTTCTCTCGTCACCATGCATGTTTCTCTCGTCACCATGCATGTTTCTCTCGTCACCATGCATGTTTCTCTCGTCACCATGCATGTTTTTCTCGTCACCATGCATGTTTCTCTCGTCACCATGCATGTTTCTCTCGTCACCATGCATGTTTCTCTCGTCACCATGCATGTTTCTCTCGTCACCATGCATGTTTCTCTCGTCACCATGCATGTTTCTCTCGTCACCATGCATGTTTCTCTCGTCCCCATGCATGTTTCTCTCGTCCCCATGCATGTTTCTCTCGTCACCATGCATGTTTTCCTCGTCACCATGCATGTTTCTCTCGTCACCATGCATGTTTTCCTCGTCACCATGCATGTTTCTCTCGTCACCATGCATGTTTTTCTCGTCACCATGCATGTTTCTCTCGTCACCATGCATGTTTCTCTCGTCACCATGCATGTTTCTCTCGTCACCACCATGCATATTTCTCTCGTCACCATGCATGTTTCTCTCGTCACCATGCATGTTTCTCTCGTCACCATGCATGTTTCTCTCGTCACCATGCATGTTTCTCTCGTCACCATGCATGTTTCTCCCTCAACTGGGTTTGAGAAGGCCACGCTGCCACTCTGCTCCTCTCGTGGAACCGACAGTTTTGAAGTACGTGTTTGACTGTTTGTTTGTCCTCCCCACAAGGGCACAAACCTGTCTGTCCTCCCCACAAGGGTACAAACCTGTCTGATTTTCAGTTTGTTGTACAGATGGTATTTGAGTCTGTAATGGCCGGTTCTTAGTCTGAAAATTATCACTTGATCTCTTCTTGGTAATGTATAGTACTGTACTGATTATAGCATAAAGAGGAATGAAGCTAGCAACACCCAAGGAATACAGAGACTTACTGATAGATGATTAAGGATATAACAGAACTGAGACAGAGAGAGCGATAGAAAGAGAAAGAGAGAACGAGTGAAGGAACGAACTTTATGTTCAGAGACAGATTAGTTTCGTTTTGAGAGAGAGAGAGAGAGAGAGAGAGAGTGTGTGTCAGAGAGAGCCAGGGAGAAAGAAAGAGAGCCAGAGAGAGAGAGAGGGGGAAGAGAAAGATAGAAAGAAAGACGATCAAGAAGTAAGATATTTGGAGAGATGAGCATGGCGAAAATGTCTTTATTTTTAGCTATTTCTCGTTCTCTCGTTCTGAGTGATGCGTGAATCTTAGAGTTAATAATCTACTTGTCTTAGCAAACCATGTTTTCTGTGTTTGTTCTGGTGATATTGACTGAGTCATTCGTGTTATACATTATATTGATCACTATAAGTGGCTCTTCATCTCAAATTTGTCAAGCATTAACAAATGGCCCCTTCCAGGTAGAAAAGCGCTGTTAACGTTTTCACACCTTGCTGTGATTTTACCTGTTGCTGTCAGAACATGGACGCTAAGCAGAGACATTAATAACCGGTTATCAGATCTATAAAAGCACTCACCGAAATAAAGATCTTCTTTCTTCTTCGTACACTCTCAGACGTCTAATTGAATGTTTTCAAAAAAAGCTGTGGTCAGCTTGAGGTTATTTGCATCTCCATAGAACTTTCTGGTGCTGGTGTCGACCACATGCACTTTCTCTCTTCCGCATATGTAGGGCAACTTTGAACCAGATCAGAGATCAACATAATTATAACCCAATAGTTTAAGACAGCGCTAATTTCGACACCGTGAAACACGCCAATTATCTCTAACAGGGAGCAGTATATTTAGCACATTTGACACGTGTTGTTTTGGCAATACATCAAGTCTACTGTTGTCGTAATGAACAACAGTGGTCTACCTCATAGATCAATGTCAGAAATGTTACTTCAGTTTTTATTCTTCTTCTCCGTCACTTTGCGCTGCGTTTGGGGCATGGAGTCATTGCTGCATTCCCAACCCCGCCCGGCTTGTTAGAACCATAACCTACAGCAGAGGTGGGAAGATCGCATTCCACCGGTGGATGGTGAGAGATGTCAGGTGGACCGCCTGAAATATAAAAGTTTTAAATGTGTTTTTCTTCTCCTACCCCCTAATTCTTTAATTAAATCTTTTGTTTTTAAAAAGGATACTGTTTTTCGTACCATGAAGAAATTCCAGGACTTAGTTGAAGGGATGTAGTGACATATCATCATATTAAGTCTGTATTAATACATCTTTAGTAATTCATTCATAACCCTCCACTCCCAAAGGAGCATAGGCCTTCAACAAACACATGCCAAGTCCTCCTGTCACGTGCCATCATCTCAAGTTCTTTCCACGTTTTCCTCATCATTTTCACCTCTGTTTCCAGCTCTCTTCTCCATGTGCTCTTGGTCTACCTCTGCCTCTCTTGCCCTGGGGGTTCTAGAACAAGGACTGCCTTGTAATGCTATCAACAGGTTTCCTCAGTGTGTGTCTTATCCATCGCCATCGTCTTCTTCTCATCTCTTGTTCCACTGGCACTTGTCTAGTTCTTGTCATCAGTTCCACGTTGGTAACCTTGTCATACCATTTTAATCCCTCTATTCTACGCAAGCACCCATTTATGAAAGTCTGAAGCTTTTTTGTTGTTGTCTTTGTTGTTCTCCATGTCTCAGAGCCATACAATAGTACTGACTTCACATTTGAGTTGAAGATTCTTATTTTCGTGTTGGATCCAATTTCTCTTGATCTCCATATATTTCCCAATGCAATGAAAGCTCCTCTTGCCTATTGTATCCTTATTTTGATATCACTGTCTGTCCCTCCAACTTTGTCTATATTGCTGCCAAGATATGTGTACGATTCTACATCTTGTATTGGTGTTTCTTCAAGTTTAACCCTGTTATCATTACCTGCATTTATTCTCATTATTTTTTTCTTTTCCCTGTGTATTTTCAGACCCAATTGCTGTGACCTCTCATCGAGTGTTTTCAATTTGTCCTGCATCTGATTACGGTTATGGGACAGAAGAGCCAAGTCATCAGCAAAATCCAGATCATCCAACTGCTTAGTCAAAGTCCACTGGATTCCATCTCTGTTGTGTGTTGTCGATGATCTCATAACCCAGTCTATTGCTAGTAAGAAAAGAAATGGAAACAAGAGGCATCCCTGTCGCACTCCTGTTCTTATCCCAAACGGTTCTGTAAGCTGTCCTTCGTGAAGAACTCTGCATGTCATGTCTTCATATGTTTTCTTTATTAAATTGGTGATCTTCAGGGGAACTCCATAATGCCTCATCAATTTCCAAAGTGATTCTCTGTCTACACTGTCAAATGCCTTTTCGTAGTCCACAAATCCGATGTATAGCGGTGAATTCCATTCCAGACTTTGTTCAACTATTATTCTCAAAGTGGCTATCTGGTCTGTACATGATCTGTTTTGTCGAAAACCTGCTTGTTCATCTCTCAGTTTCTTGTCTATGGACTCTTTTAATCTCTCAAGGATAATCCTGTTTAATTTTTTTCCTGGCACTGATAGTAACATTATTCCTCTATAATTTGTGCACTCTTGTAAATTTCCCTTCTTAGGCAACTTAACCAGATATCCTTCCTTCCATTCTGCTGGTATCTCTTCCTTTTCCCAGACTTTACCAAGTAATTTATATAACATCTCTGTAGCCGTGTCGATATCTGCTTTGATGGTCTCTGCTGGAATGCCATCAAGTCCAGACGCTTTTCCATCTCTTAGAAGCTTTATGGCTTTCTTTATTTCTTCCTTCGTTGGTCTTTCACCGTTAATTTGTAGCTCTTCTTCTGCTGGCTGGATGTCCGGGGTGTTTTGTGGAGCTGGTCTATTGAGAAGGTCCTCAAAATATTCTGTCCACCTCTTCATTTGCTCTTGTATATTGCTGAGCAGTTTTCCATTCTTGTCTTTTATGAGGCAACTTGTTTGCTTGTATTTCCCTGTTAGCTTCTTTGTGCTGCTATACAGTTGTCTCATATTTCCTTTGGCTGCAGCATCTTCTCCCTCTCTTGACAACTCCTCAATATACTTCCTCTTGTCTCTTTTGATACTTCTTTTTACTTCTTTGTTTGCTTCTGTGTACACTTCTTGAGCCTTGGCTTTGGAACTTCTGGTTTTGCTTCTGTTTAAATCTGCTTTCTTGTTTTTTCTGTCTTTTATCTTATTGATGGTTTCTGTTGTTATCCATGCTTTTTGTTGTCGTTCCCTTTTCCCCAGTATTTCTTCACATGTCTCATTCCATAAAGTTTTGACCTGCTGCCAATAGTCTTCTGTATTCTCTACATCTTCCAGCTGTTGGAGCACTTGGAATTTGTTGGATACTGTGACCGCAAATTTGTCTCTTGTTTCTTGATTTCTTAGATGTCCTACATTAAATTGTTGTCTTTAATTTTGCATTGTTGCATATCTCTTGAGTTTCATTTTTACTTTGGCTATCAGAAGTGGTGATCTGATGCCACATCTGCTCCTCTATATACCTTTACATCCTGCAATGATTAACTAAACTTTTTGTTTATGCATATATGATTAATCTAATTTTCTGTTCTATGGTCTGGTGATATCCATGTTGCCTTGTGTATTCTCTTATGTGGAAACACGCTTCCTCCTATAGCCAGTTGATTTGAAGCACAGAAGTTTGAGAATTGTTCCCCATTTTCATTCATTATTCCTAGCTCATGTTTTCCCATGACTTCTTCAAATCCGGGTGTTGACAGTACCTATCTTTGCATTCATGTCACCCATCAAATTTGTGATGTCTCTTCTTTTTACTTTATCCATAATTTCCTGTAGTCTAGTATAAAATGCTTCTTTCACAGACTCTTCTTTGTCATTAGTTGGTGCATAACATTGGATGATTTACATGTATTTTCTTTTTAGCTGTTTAAAAGTAGCTGTTATTATTCTGGGTCCAACAGCTTCCCATTCAATGAGTGCTTTCTGTGCTTCTTTAGATAACATAAGTGTTACCCCTTCACTGTGGTGTGAACTTTCATCTTCGTGTCCTGAGGACAGCACCAATTTACCTTTAGTAATACTAGTACTTAAATATAATATTTGTTTGAATTTGTTCTATTTAATGACTTTTTTTCCTTGCACATGCACATTTGTTTTTGTTCTTCAATTAACAAACGTTTTTGTTTGCCTTAAATGCTTTCTGTTTTTACGCGCATCGCGAGTTATTTTATAACTAGCAATAACCCGTCAAACTTGACGGGTTTTTAATTATAGTGTGCTGTTTCCGTTCCCAGATGAGCAGGTAGAAGTACATTCTTAGAGTGTTTTTTTGTTTTTTTTTTCCATTATACAGTGTAATCAAACTGTTCATGAACACCATCATTTAAACGCTTTTCTTTGTTGATTGTAACTATTTTCGGGAGAGTATATATAATGGAAACCAATTTTTCAACACGGTTGCATTCCTCAGCTGTGACCAACGTACACACGGCGAGAATTATGTTATTTTAGATTCAATTTAAAAGTTCTTTGATGACAACATTTCGTGTGAAAGTGCATGGATTGTTTTCAAAGAGTGTTCCCTGATAAAAAGTGGTTTTCTTTGTCGAGCGCTACTAATTTCGTGAAAGAATAAAAAAATTAAAAATAAAACCAAAGTATTTGTTTTATATAACACCCACGCCGCGCAAGTTGCACACCGTGCGTTGCGCACTTTTTTTCTGGCGCGAGTTACAATTTTGAGTGAGCATTTATAACACATAAGGAAGGGAAACCCGAGGCCTGTAAACAGTAAATTAATGAGACAAACATAAAGGTATGCTAACAGGCACTCGTAGGAAATAAAGAAGTAGAACACTAGACAACAGAAAAAACTACTATCATTTACTGGACACAGTATCTTTGTCTTGTGTGGACTGGCCTATTCTGTATAATAGGGGAACAACAGAAATGATTGCGTCATTAATAGGCTGAACTGCACATGGTAAACTTCCGGTGTTATGTCTTGCGGTTCGCACTAATGACCTGTCATCGAAGCATCATTTTTGGTGATGCGTAGATGGAAGGGAGGATAGTGTGATTCGCTTGCATAGCTAGGTGGGGTTGTCGCACGGAAGGTCCAGGGTTCGAATCCTGGGTAAGCCACTCACGTCTGTTGTTTTTCTGTTGTCTAGTGTTCTACTTCTTTATTTCCTACGAGTGCCTGATAACATACCTTTATGTTTGTCTCATATTAATTTACTATTTTGAGTGAGACCGACCGACGTAACATTCATTAAAAAGTAGAAATAGATTTTGGCATGCTAAAGTGTGTCCAGACTTGCTCTAAAGCACTTCATGTGTTATTGCAGCTATAGTTTCTGCATCTATTTATTTGACATGATGAGGTTGCCAGCCCGAGGCAGAACCTCACATAAATGGCCTCCTACGACATGCCAGACGAAGCAGTTGTTCTATTGTTTCTATGTCTCCTCAGAGAATTCCCATAATCATAGGCCTACAGGGTTACAAACTATTTTCCCGAAAGTTGGAATTCGCTAGAACATTAGTTGCTGATGCCTAAACCGATCATAATCTCTATGAAATCGGTTGCTGTGGGCTGTTTTGCCGTCAAACGCCTTTTTCAAATTTATGTAAAATTGCCTTTAAAATTATTTAAAAATTTATGTCCACTTTAAAGCACAAATACTTAAAAAAATAAAAAATAAAAAATTATGTTGTATTATCTCATATGTTTGACCTGCTTTGCTTTTGAGTGTTAGTATGGTAACAAGTTTGTGTTAATGAAAAAGAAAACAACATTACAGCAATTGCGCTGTTATTGAAACCCGAGTGATGATGAAAGGTGGTGGCTTATGAATAATTGCACGATGACATTTTTCGCCGCGGGTTCTTTTTTTGTTCTAACTTCCTTTTTCCCCATTTTTAACTTATCACTACATTGGGTGTAACAAATGTAAAGTGCTATTTTAATGATTGAACCAGGTGTTAAAATATACGAGAACTCAGCTTTGTTTCACCTCCAATAACTTTTAATATAACCATAAACACAAAATGTCAGTATTCTCATAATGTCCTTTTTTTTTTATTTAGTTATAAAACACTACGTGATTTGGTGTCCGGTATGTGGTTCTGGGGTATGTTATGGGGTATCTCACTCCCTGTAATCGTTAGGACTAGTAACTTTCCTCACGGCAAAAATATTGCTTCAAAATATCGATTTTTAGACTCTGTTACACAAACATGGTAACTCTTTCTGCTAGAAAGAAAAAAAACCCACAGATCTCAAGCAGAGACTATTTAAAGCTGCAGCAATCACCAAAACTGCCGGCCCGGCCATTTGGGAGGCCTACACGACTAAGTCGTATACATGTCCTTAGCTGATGTAGACTAGTGGTGGTAATCGACTGAGCTGCATTCTAACAAAGAAATTAAATCATTCTATTTTCCGTTCCTTTATGAAGTTGTGGGGGTGAGGTGGGGTGGGGGGGGGGGGGGGGGTAGTATTCTCGAAAACTAGTTCTCCAAACATTGTTTATTCTGGTGACATCAGCTTGTCGTAATCTTTTCACCTCGCAAGCTAAAAAAAAAAATAATATTTTAAACACAGGCTTTTAATACCAAAAAAGAAACCCAAAAATAATTTGTCAAGGAGTTTATAGCTTGCAGTAGAAATGTATTTTCGTTTTATTTTTTATTTCATGTGTCTTTTAACTGTCTAGATCCTTGCATCTTTCATAGCGTTTTTTTTTTAAATTTTATTTTCTGCTAAATCCTTTTAGGAAATTTAAGTGACGTGTTTGTTAAAATGCAGCTATCTGTGAAAGTCACCCACGAGTCAGGTACACGGCCTGTTCATTTCATCTGTCAAGTACATCGCTCTCGCTTCATTTCCACTTTCTTGCCCAATCTCTTGCTTCGTTTCAGCGTTCGTGTTCTGTTTCTGGCTCTAAAACTATCTGATTCCCCCCCCCCCCCCCGCCCCCCCCCAAAAAAAAAAATATATATATATAAAAACAAAAAAGACTTCTTGCTTTCCTTCTGCTAGAGAGTCGCAAATGTTGAGCATTAGGTTAAATATTTTGTGCTATGTTCTCGATCGATACATGCTCATGGCATTCTTTATGATGGCACACAGGAGGAAAAGTCATCGCTACTCTTCTGGTTAAACATACAACTCTTAGATAATGTGATTTGCATGACAGTGTGTTTATGTTGAACTAACAGATTTCATTACGATTTCAGCCACAGCATATGTTTTGACAAAATCAGCAAACATTTCAACGGGCTTGCAGATTCATATTTTGCTAGAAATCTGTGGCGATGGAAGTTATCCCTTCCGTCTGCGTCAGGAGTCTATTATGTGACACTGATCTACATTCCCGCACATTACGAGTGGAAATGGAGGAAGAGATAAATCAATTCTGAGTAAACCAAAAGTTCATTTTAAAGTAAACTTGATTCAGAACCCTTGATAGTTTATATTGAAGAAAGTTAATAAACATGTGAGTAAATAAGTAACATTCTATAGCATATTTCCTTTCTTCAGCTGCCAGACAGGTTTTGGGAAGTCAAAACAAAACGTTAGTATAAAAGTATGCAGTGGTATGATTCAGTCAGTTCGCTTGAACTGGTTGTTAAAATTTGCTGGATGTGGAGAACTGGTTAACATAAGTTACACGATTATACTAATATAACAAAACATGAGTCTATAATACAATTTTGGCCAATTCGTCTAATTTTATATGCGTCCCAGTTAGTATAATGAGAACAACATTGATTTATAGTACAACACATTCTCTCCTGGTTGAAAACAGTTTAAATCTCATGACACTAAAGCTTATAGGGAAGCATCTTGGAACACAATTTGTAAAGTATTTGTTACGTCTTAGACATCATTCACCTGCCGACAACCGAGTCAAGAAATGAAAGGACACCGAGTATTGACAGCATCAACCTGCCGTGTGGTCTCTTCTATAATTTTTCAAAGATCGATGAGCTTTGAAAATACATGAAATTCTGTATAAACTGTTGCACGTGCGAGGTTATTTTTCATTCATCATTCATTAAATCTTTCTTTTTCGTTTAATGGTACAAATTTCCTATTATTTCATATTATATTGCACAAAAAGGAATCTCACTGATTCATTTTTTCCCGTAGCTACCGCCACATGTTAAACTGGTTGACAGTAAGACCCATATATGAAAGAACTGGTTGTTGAAAAATTAGAACGACATGCTACAAGTATGTGGTCCATATTGTGATGGTATTGCCTCCCCTGCTTTGCCGTAATGGTCCAACAGTGACCAAAACTCAAGAGTATCTATTATAGGCTTCAATGGAGTCTATCTTTACACACGATTACTCTTGGCGGACCTCAAAATTCTCCAGACCTAAAGGTATGTTATATTTGGACATGCGCACTGATATAACCGACTAGACGCGCCTCGCCTAAACGAGGCAAAATTTTATTTTAAAAAAAAATCTTGGCAGAAATGTAGATAGAAGATTAGTAAAGCTTCTATCACATGGGAGTCTTCACAAGATATTCAGATAAGCGAAAACAATGCTGGCTGTTGCTGAGCACGTTAATTCTGTAATCTGCCGACCACTTTTGTGAAGGATTTAAGCACTTATTACTTTCAGCTCGTTTAAGCCCCCACCCCTGATTTACTCAGTGGAATTCTATTATTCTATTATATCTCTGTTTAGAGTGTGTAGTAATTTGACTGAGACAAACATGCAGTAACTTTAAAATGATTAAATCGAAGTTACATTTCTAACATTACAAATAAAAAAAATTTAATAATCACTTTAGGTTTTAACAGTTGGAAAATAATTTGAATAGTTATGGATCAAGAAAAGTTATCATCACAGTCTTTAGGGAATGTGAGATACTACAAGAAGTTCAAATGGCAGCATATATTTGAACTTAGCTGCCAATGACGGTTATGCTCCTTCTTATGGGTTGGTTCTTTTCACTATGCTCACGCTCGTCTCTGAACAAGGTTGTAGGGGGTAGCTCGTTACCCAGAAACGCCAAGGAGAGTCTACCACGTGGGTCCTGCGTCTTAAAGCTTAGGCCACTGTTCCCTTCTTGTTCCAGAGATAGTGCTTTCTGCTGGTACTACCAATAACTATGGTAAAGAAAAGAACGAAACGCTCTTCTCAGTATGGCGTTTTCCACCCCATAGTTATGGGTTCCTATCTTCCCATAGCACCATCCCAATTACTCTGTTACCCTCGATGCGAATTAAATTTAATCCCTCGGGATACAACTTTCTTTACATTTAAATAGAATAGCTTTCATAGTTACTTTATATATTTAAATGAAAAGGTTAACAATACAGATAGAGTATGTTTACATATACATCTTTACTGATTGAAAAGTGTTCAAAATATAAATGGAATATGTTTTCATTTATGTTTCCACTGATTGACAAATTTGAAAGTTCCGTTACTTTAAAATGAATATTTTCACATAGTCATTTACACTGGTTTAAGCTTGAAAACTTACATTAATTTTTAAAGTGACTATGTTTATAGGGACCTTTACACTGCTTTGAAAATGTAAGTATTATACTTAGAATGTACATCATTTCTTTCATCTTTCCCTCCCTGCTTCATAGGGAAACTGGAACTACTTTATGCTTTTAGTTCTCTTTACGAAACTATCAATAAAGCAATCACTAGCCCGTGGAGTGGTGGTTCATGTATCATCATTCTATATGCTGAGGTCGCCAGCCTCAAATAACGTTGACATCCAATAGCGAGTTTCACACATTAAACTTCACATTGTAATATATACATATATTTGATAGTTCACATATTAGTAATAAAATATGAAATGTAAATCCAAACTTACGCCAATCATGGCTAAAGACTTGTTGCTCAGATGAAGAAGAGACGAGTCGGTCTCTTACACGCGTCTGGGGTGTCTTTAATTTGACCATAGATTCCCTCTCTGACTTCGTGTGTTTCTTCAGTTTCCTAATCCAGGTGTTCCTTATTAAAATGTACAGATTTCCTGTGCTTTCTCTTATTTGGTTCTCCAATAAAAGGTCCGGTTAACAAAAAGGAATTATGAATCTAGTCTTCACTCTGGCGAGGTCTGATGTGGTCTTGGCGAGCGTGAAATTCTCAGTGAAATAAAACTGCGAAAATGGTCAGACTATATTCCCTGCCTTCCCATGCCTTCGTTTGTTATGGAGTTAAATAAACGATCAATCATATTCAAACAGGTCGGGTGTGGTACTTTTAAACTATTTCCATCATTGAAAAATTGTGCAAAGGTCACGCCTACCATATATTGCAATAAGATGTCCGATGCCCTTGTGTATAAACTTACAGGCAGATCGGTAGACACGCATGACAACATGGGTAAGCTGTAATACTTATTACTTTATTAGTAAGTAATGTTGTCATAACAAGTCGGCCCGGAAGCGATTATGTCACACTTGTCTGCCCACATGTGTCACACAGACAGTAATCTCGTTATCTGTCGTATGAGTAAGCAAAAACTCCGTGTCTGCCCATCTGGGTTACCAACCGAGTCGTCTTATCAGCGGTTCAATCTAAACGCGCCGGCGACTATCTTATCTCAGTTGCTCACCGTAAGCCAGGATGACCGGGTAACAAACAGGTGACATCACAGAGAGGCGTGTTGAATGATTTCATAAAATCAAATATCTGCTACTTAGCAGAAAAATAACGAATAAAGAAAGAAAAAAGTGCGATAATTGACAGCACATAATAAAATCAGTACCACAAATGTACCGATACTGCCGGAGAGAAACAAAGATCGATAGGGGCCGCCCCGTTTTGTCACACATATGAAGAGTCTTTCTGGTTATTCTCGTGAAGGAGGGGCATTCAAAGTAAGTAGACAGACAAGATCGTGAAATTGGTGGACAGAACAAGACAAATACCAATGAAACAAGGTGTGAGGAGAAGACGATGTCCTTGGATAGTACATACGTAAAGAAAATCAATTGATAGCCAAACAAGGCAGTCCGTTTTTATGAAATCCCCCAAGGTAAGAAAAATAGAGAATGGATAATAGAGTTAAACATTGGACATGAGGGGAAAACAAAGAAATGGAAAGATCTTGAACGGATAGCACACGGCAAGGAACGTTGGTGTGTTTTTGTTGAAGGTATGTGCTCTAAAGTAGATGCTGAAAGGTTATGAGTGAATGAGACAGACAAAAGCTGAACGGTTATGATTGAATGAGACAGACTCAGCAATCAACATTACACTTGACGCATACACGTGACCTGAGCCATCCGACAAGAAAGTGCTATATGCTACAAAAGGCGCCTGGTGCAAGATGGGAGATAATCAATACAAAAAAATACAGTTTAAAAAAAACATTGTGTATTGACGTTTGATGTTTAAAAACGGCTGTAAAAGGCACCGACTGCCTTCCTCCTTTAAAAAATAATAACAAAAATTTAAAATTCATGAACAGGAGCAAAACAATTACCAAGTTCCATCCGACATCGCAGGTGGTACTTTGAGAAGGGTATAGGTTGGTAGTGAGAAGAAGCATAATTGGAAGACATAATTGCCCAACATACGAGTGTATTTTGAGATGGTACGGTGTGCGTGCGACAATGCGCGGTGTGTGTGTGTGTGTGTGTGTGTGTGTGTGCTTGTCTATGCAGAGCCAGTTCTTGGTCGATGCACGCGGGGCTGCCACTGATTCTATATGAAGTTAACTTCTGCTTTATACTTCATTACACACTTATGGATAAAATATATGATGAGCGCTTAAGCGCCCCAGGCTTTTTGTCAGTTTGATGTTACATTTTTACTGCAAGCTATAAACTCCTTGAAAAATTATTTTTGGGGTGTTTTTTTTTTGGTATTAAAAGCCTATATTTAAAATATTATTTTCAAAAAAATTTTTGTTGTTTTTAAATTTAAGTCAAGTGTAATCGATCCGCTAATGACATTATCAGTTTGCAATAAACGAGTCCACAGCACGGGATGTGGATTTCATTATTCAGTATATTACACGGAAAGTTAATTTTATTTTTTATTTTTTTTTTAAATATATTTTGATAAGAGTTGTAAATTACATTTTTTTTTTAAATGTATTTGTCAGTTGTGTGTATGTCTGATTGGGGTAGGGGTAGGGGGGGGGATAAGGGGGGGGGGGGGGAAATGAAGTTTCAAGAGAGGCAATCTTGTTGGAAAGAATACACCTAGATTATTTGCAGTTATCGCCCATGTTAGTGATGTTTTTTTTAATAAAAACAAACAAACAAAATTAATATTAATTTCAATTTTATTAATTTTATTATTTTTACGTCTTATTATTGTATTGTCATGGGGAATACACAACCATGCCAATTTTCAGAGCTATTGCTCATTTGGAAGTGATTGATAAATCGATAGCAAGATTTGACGGTGACAACAGGGTGACATACGTTGCGAGTTAAAGAAAAGCATGTAAAAAAAAATTTTTTTTTTTTTTTGCTTATATGAAACTGGTATTTTGTTTGTATGTTTTTTGTTTTTTTTTGTATGTCCATATTGTTTTTTTTTCTTCAAAAACAGCGAATTCAGATCCCATCTGTAATTCTACATGAATAAATAAAAAGAAAATTACCTGCAATAACATATTTGAAAGATCAGTGTAATGTTTTTGTAAAATATTACAGTGACCGTCACTTGAGGAAATTACGGTGTGATCCAGGTCACCAGCCTTAACTTAAGAGTCTCATAAGAGTAAAATACAGTACGGAAAGGGTGTGTGTGGTGGGGGGCGGGGGGTGACACAAGATCTCACACCTCGTTAAAAATCTTTAGCTCCGGCGCGCGCTCTCTCTCTCTCTCTCTCTCGTTCTCTCTCTCTCTCGTTTTCTCTCTCTCTCGTTCTCTCTCGTTCTCTCTCTCTCGTTCTCTCTCTCTCTTGAAAGGGTATAAAGGGTAAACGTAGTCCAATAGCAGATACTGCCATAGGAGAGTGAAGTGTTAGAGACTTCACTATACTAGGTCCAGCATCGAGAAGTGGGGTGACTAGTTCCCTTCCTCGCTGCCTTTTCCTTCCCTAACTCAAGAGCAAAGTCAGGTACCTATTTACAGCTGGATAGACTGGAGCGTGATGGAACCGTGAATCGAACCCGGCAAATTAGCCAAAAGAGACTAGCGTTTTAATCACTCTGTCAATCGGACGCTCGGAAAGGGTGTAGAATTACTAAATAATACAGAACCTGGATTATTTCGCCTGAAGTGTTTGTAATTTGTGGTTCAGTAGGAGTGGACATGTTGTTGATTTGTAGCAGGAGTGATATAACACAAATTTTCTTTTTTTTTATTAATCACTTTTCATTAAGGTCAAAATCGTATTTGATATTTGTCGCGTCTCAAATCTTTGATGCTCTAAGTTTCTCTCATCGTAAAGAGCTGAAACTTTGCGTGCATCTCCCTTTCTTGGTTCATTTTAATCTCTTAAGTTTTGACCGGCATTGACTTAGCCGATTTTATGTAATAAACAAAACAATGGGGAAATACCTCCATCAAAGTAGGAGTGTTAAAGTAATGGAAGTGCAAACAGATTCTGTTTCATACATGAATGAGCGGGCGCCGGTAATTGAATGGTGATGTGCCATTAAACCAATCTGTTTCTTCAGACAACTGGGACAGCGAGTCATTTGTTTTAAACACACTTGGGAGCCGCGCTGGTGTAATGGCTACGGCGTTGTACTGGCGACCAGGTGTTCATGGTTCAAACCCGGGCGTCAGCGTGTGAAGAAATGTATACGGCCGGAAATTTGACTGAATAACCTGAACGGCTCCTGTGATAAACCCTCTGTGGATGGGAAGGAGCGAAGCTCCTGACCGGGTTGGAAGGAAAGTCCTCAGGTTCCCCAGCCTCGCAATGACATGTCATTGGGCCGAAGGGCTGAAAGCCCAAGTGCCGCTGGTTAAGAAAAAAAAAAAAAAAATCAAAGTATATTATAGTTAGCTGAATGTTTTTGGGCAGAAGTTGACGACCTGTCCGAGCAACTAACATTCAGTTACGAAAAAAAATCAAACAACAAGTAAAGATGGGAAAACGTTTTAGGGACCACTTTTATTTTTGTTATGAATACATTTCCACACAAAAAATATATAATAGTACAATAAACGAAATGAATGCTCCATACATTCTATGGCGACGAATTGGACACACACTGGGAAACTTTGTTAATAGCATTACCAGACATTCCATGTTTTGGTATCTCCATGGTATGAGAAGTAGAGGCAGTCCGAAGAAAACATAGGGAAGAGAACTGGTGACAGGAAATGCAATTGATGAGGAAAACATGAAAAGACATAGAACTGGTGGCACACGACTGGAGGACATGGCTTGTGTTTGTTCAAGTCCTATGCTCATTTGGAAGCTAACGGGTATTCATTGATACATTCTATTGCATAGAATAAAAGTGGATAGTCAGTTAGCATTAATAAGTAATTTTTCATATCGTTCACAAATATGGAGCTGAGGTCTTCCAGCAATCGTCAATGTTTCCTATTTTGGCCGTTCCGTTCCACTTTTTTAATTATCCAGGCCTGCCTAGTCATTTCAATTGTTATCTACCATTTTCCTCGCCAACTTAACCTAACCTAATCATCAGAACTAAAGGTCTTTTGTATTTAGACATATGCACTAAAATAACCGACTAGGTTGAGCGGGACGAGCTTCGCCAAGACGGGACAAATTTTTTTTTTAAAACAAAAAATTCTCCAATTTAAAAATGTGAAGTAAAACAACGGTTTGGCCATGTCAACTAAAATTGCGCGCGTGTATTTATGTTTGTGTTTATAAGAAAAAGAAACAAATAAATAATTATGGTTTTCCAATGGTAAATACCGGAAAACGTATAACAGACGGATAGCATGCGAACACGTTTTCTTCGTCAGATAGCGCGACACAGTTTTCTGGATACAGAAAAAAAACAAAAACAAAAACAGGGAACTGGATAAACTTAAGGGGTTGGACTACAGTGAAAACTAACTTTTGTTCTAATAACATTTTCAAACTTTGTATGTGCTCAATAGACACAGTGTATGTCCATGAACCAAATTCCACAGTTTATTTTGTTAAAAAACATGTGGTTACCATGGTAACCAAAAAAACATCCGCCATATTGGATTTTCACCACTTTTCGAGAGCTAAAAACGTATGTTTCCCATTGACCAAACTTTACCAAATTGCACACACATGTTGTGACTGACAATTAAAACAATTTGTCAGGTGCTTTTTTTGAGAAGTTTAAAATTCTATTTTTAATGATTTAAAAAAAAAAATACACTATATTTGTATGAAAAACAATGAAAAAAAATATTTTAAAAAATATATCAAAGCAAATTACCAAAATATCAAAAAAGCCCCTGTCAATTTAAAGGTATATATGTGTCCTACATGCATGCCAAATTTCAGACTGATCTATTAGATAGTTTGTAAAAAATAACATTTTTTGTTAATAAAATGTTAGTTTTGAGAAAAATGCATTTTAGTCACCGAATGACTTATCTTGTCCAATATACTCCATTCTGGGGGGGCTGAATGTGTTTAAAATTGTCCAGCACTATATGCTGCACCTCCTTCAGCTTCCTGCAGCTGCTCCTCTTGCCTTTATCTTGCCTAATTTTTCTTCTTTCCTTCTACATGGTAACCAAAAAAAAAACAACCGCCATATTGGGTTTTTCACCAATTTTCAAGAGCAAAAATCTTATGTTTACCATAGACCAAACTTGATCAAATTGCACACACATGTTGTGACTGACAATTAAAACAATTTATCAGGTGCTTTTTTTGATAAGTTTAAAATTCTATTTTTAATGATTTTTTTAAAAAATACACTATATTTGTATGAAAAACAATGAAAAAAAAATATTTAAAAAAATATATCAAAGCAAATTACCAAAATATCAAAAAAGGCCCCTGTCAATTTAAAGGTATATATGTGTCCTACATGCATGCCAAATTTCAGACTGATCTATTAGATAGTTTGTAAACAATAACATTTTTTGTTAATAAAATGTTAGTTTTAAGAAAAATGCATTTTAGTCACCGAATGACTTGTCTTGTCCAATATACTTTATTCTGGGGGGCTGAATGTGTTTAAAATTTTCCAGCACTATATGCTGCACCTCCTTCAGCTTCCTTTAAAATTCTATTTTTAATGATTTTAAAAATACAGCACAAGGGGCGTATGCACTGAATACTTCTTGAAGTGACACATACACACAGACACACACGCACACATGCGCGCACGTATTTCCAAGGGGTCTCTGAGAAGAAAAAGAAAGAACAGAAGATCTTGAAAAGATAGCAAGTAATTTCACTTAAAAAAAAGGATAGCTCTACTCATCAACTCTAAACCTTTTTTATAGTATTAACGTGGAACTTACAGACCATGAACACATCTTAATCAAGACCTTGGCTATTATTAACAATCTAGGGAACATATTACATCTGACCTTGGAAACATGGCTTCCTCAACTGTCAGTAAGAGTTTAGAACGTCAAATGTGATAAGTGTTAGTGTAAACAGCGCTTCGAACATGATTCATAATAATCAATTTCCTCTGCGCTCCTTTCGGAGCATGGATCCACATGTTGTCATATTTTAATTAAGGGGAGTTAAGTGTTAAAGACTTGAATGTAAGGTCGGAGTTTTGTACACACGCTAGTAAGCACGCTCTTGGTGATGAGATGATTTTTTAGTGGGGGCTTTAGGCTCGGTAATTTTTGTACACAGCTCAACTGAGTGGTTGCTAGTTTGTTTAAAAAAAAAATAGGATAAAGAAAGTGTGCGAATGTTCTTGGTGATAATTTTGGGGGAGAGACGGATGAGCTCAGCTCACACGTCGAGCAGTGAGTTGGCGCATGAGCGACTTCACTGAGTTGTACTGAGATCTGTAATCTGGGGCATTAAGTGACTGACAGGGCTTCAAGACAGGATAGTCTTGCGAGTGCGTTCCAGTGTGTTTTGTGAAGGGGAGAATTTGATATTGTAGATTTTGTTGAGGACATGGATTGTACCGGCCATTATTAGTACTATTCATATTTCCTATGATGGAGCTTTCCCCTGTTATTAAGATATATAGTGAGTTGCTGTGTAAGCAACCAGTGGGAGTATTTTTGATACGATTCATATTATAGAGGCCATAGTTTATTCCGGCCACCATCATCATCGTTTATAAGGATATTTATGTAAACATTCTTCCCTGATGGATTACTATGATTACTATGTACTGTGAGTGCTGGATGATATGATATATATATTCTAGTGGATTATGTACTCAGTTATCTATGGATTTTGCTGACCTGATGTTTCATGGTTTGCTGTGAACTGTAACCTGTGACAATGTGCTGTTACTTCGTGTACTTTGCAATGTTCTTGTGTCGTTAATAAACTGTGTGAATATAAACACCTCACGGTAGAAGGGGAACGACTAAGTAAGTAAGTGAATATAAACCCACTAGTCTTACCCGTTTGTAGTGGATTTTGATGGTATTGTATGGTGGTGTTATCACCTAGTGTGATGCGTGAGGTCAGCTGTGAAGGCTCCTGAGATAATTGTAACTGTGAATATACAGAAGGCCCTTTCGTGCTACCACTTTATGACCTCACACATATCTTTTTTTACTAATGAATGTGGCTACGTTAAAATCTAGGGTACTGAAAGCAATGTGTTGTATGGACATATACACACACCCACAGATATTAATTAAGTCTAATACTATCAATAAAATTTATAACACAATGAACTAAATTCAGCTGGTTAAATTTAGAATAGAAATTCTTTTTTTTAATTTATTTGTTCTGAACCAAGGTTTTATTTTGGCCAGAACTTATGCAAAGATTTTGAAATTTATGAATGAATGGCATGAATAAATGGCATGTTAAATGAAAGATGTTTACATATGCAATCTTCAAGATTAATTATAGTATTACTGTTCGTAATGTTAATTTTTCTGGGAAAACTATGAATGGATGTGCTGTTGGGGTGGCTTCATCCCTCCCTGTTTATGTCTACACAGCATTGTCCATTAATGATAGAAGGAAATGGGATGCTTCAGTAGTAAATTCTCTTGGGTGCTAGTTATTTGAAGTTGGTGTAAGTTCAGCAGGCCAGCTAGCCTACTTAACTTTGCCAGATTTGTTCTGGTGCTGGAATCTGATGGCCCCACCTCTCCGTGCTTGAGCAATACACAGATGTTCTGTCGAAATGTACCCTGCACGGGTCCTCACTTCAATTATTAATCAGCATTTGACACCACCTTAGTGTCAAGATCGAACTCACAGCTCTGAAATAAAGTATTGGTTTTTGCTCAGAACCTTACCTAATAAGCCACTTCTACACATAACAAATTACAATAACACCACATAAACAGGGTCAGTTCTCTCTGACCAGACAGCACATCTTACCTAGTTGGTTTCGCATAGGGTAAGTTTCCCCAGTCTACAGATTCTGAAATAGGTGCATTATCTCACTGCCATAGAATAGGATAGGTGATATGATTCACTGTTCTCAACACTTGATCACCCCTTCCTAAACCTTGCTGTAGTTTATATATTGTTTGTCCCTAGACCCTGAACTAGGGCGGGGGGTCCAGAGCGAATCCTTACTTGTTTGTAAGGCTAGATTTCGATATGGCAGTATCAAATCACTCGGACATTAAACAATATTCAAAATATACAAAGAAATAATTTCAATCTTACCAGATTATGAATAAAGAACACAGAAATGCTAGCAAAACTCAGCTGAGCTGCTGGCTATAGTATGGCGTCCCTGAACTTATTTCAATTTATTTCATTTGGAAATCACCACACTTGAAATTTACTGTGTCTATCACTGGACAACTATTGAGGAATGGCAAAAAAGCTCGTCTGAGCGCGGATAATATGATTGTCTGTGGCCAATCAATGCCTTGGTTTTTTTTTAATTCAAATTTCCTACACTAAAGTCATTTCAGTCATGCTTCAGTCAAGTATGGATTTTTATCTGTTAGTCTGTCCGTCTCTACTTGCGTTTTTACAAAAACGTACTTGATTTTTGAACCAACCTTTCTCTCCCCTCCAAAATTTTGTCGTTAAAAGTTATTTTTAGACACAGCTTCCACCAATATCCCTTCTCTTCCATGCTAAGTAGATTTGAACACCTGCGTCTCGAGGTCGCGATTTTTTGTGCAAATAGGGACACTTTTGATTCAATGCAGTCTTTCGCTGTTGTGAACAACACTGTCTTTTGTCATTATTTTCATTATTATCTATCCGTCTGTAAAATTAAAAGTATATTATTTCACTGCTCAGAATGGGCCATCCGGCCAGCTAATTTTTATATTCCTAACATTAATATTAAGAAAAAGTTACTTTTTAAATTTTGTAATATTTCAAGCATCTGCGTTTAGCCGCTGAATTCAAATCAAAGGCTTGGTATCGCAAAAGCGTCCAATAAATGACTGTGGCGTATCACATCCAAGGTCCCTTCTGTCGAATTCCTTACTTTATGTCAACTTGGGGGGGGGGGGGGGGAACGTGACTTTTCCTCCTTGCCCCACCAATTTGCGTCCATTAACCTCGCTAGTTCAAGTACGCGTTCAGTCAGATTTTTGTCTTTTGATCCTCGTTCCGTTTTGCCTTCAAGTCTAACACCTGATGACCCGCGGCGCGGGCGATCATGTATTCCAGCAGCTTACGCATTGGTTTTTATCCTTACATTTTATCCTTTGGAGATATTTTTACGTTGTATCACTCGTTAATTTTATGACACCGTTAGTGGATTTTCTAACCTTGTGTGGGTGATACCTGAGACTTGTATTTCTACATCCTATGACATTCGCGTATATATATATATGTATATTCATATTTACACGCTTGTCGACCACCTGTAAGCCTGACCATACTGACTTCGTCCTTGTCAGCCTTTGATGCACCACATCACCCACCGGAAACATTCCATAACCATCAACATTAACAGAACATTATGTACAACAGAAACTTAGCTTAACAAAAGTGGTGGTTTCCAGTGATTTGGGGTATGAACAGAAATTTAAGTAGTTGGACAGTATCGCCCTGTAAACCACTATCATAACAGTATTATGGAGTGTTACCAAGTACAGAAGTTTGTTAATGTAATATCAAGTATACAGTGGTGCCAGTATGAGTTTTCCGGTGCAAGTTCGACAAGAACTACAATGTTGCCAAGTCAGGATTAAATGTCAAGTACTACGTTTGAATTGGATTATCTACTGTTACATTTCAAGACTTGACAACGAGTTCCAGTACCTTTCAACGTTGGACTACAACGTACTGAGTGATACCCGATGCCCATCGCTGTCGCTGTTGCGGAGGCCGGGAGTTTTCTTTTTTGAAGTTAAGTGGTTTATTGTTTGTAAACTGTGCCACTGTTGTATGTTACTGAGCCTTCCTTTTTGGAGCCTTCCTTTATGAGTGTATCATTTATGCTATTTAGTGTTCTATGTTTTATGTTGAAGCGGGTTTGGTTGGGTTGGTGACTTACGTTAGGATATATCCCAGTTCATCCAGGGCCTACGTAAGCGTTCTGTAGGGTTTAGTTTGTAAATTTCAATTGAGCGATAATTCCGGTTCAAGGCTAAAAACCTTGCTGAAGTTCAGATCGCTACTTGTCCCTTACAACAGTATTTGTTTAGGTGTGACGAACTGTTTCATTGTTGTTGTCGTAGTATTTTTTCTGTGCCCTAGTTTATTGATTAATTGGTTTGTGATTGTCTTCCTCTATCTTCCTATCTTTACTTTATATACAAATTTTTGTTTATACACTGTGGTGTCATTTGTCTGGTCATTCCATTCGCAGTGTCATTGCATTCTTTGCAATATTTTTCCTTTAGTTTGCTTTCTTGCTTATTTGATTCCTGCGAACGTAGTCATTTGTTTTTTATATCTTGTCCTTGTCACTCTTGTTTACATTGTCTATTTTTGTTATGATCGGATATTATGATGCATATTTTAATAAGTGATTGATAACATTGTTAACTGTTGGAAAGGTAATTGTACAAGTTCTTAAGCAAAGACTTGCCACCCACTAAGTTGGGATAAAGTTGGTTTCTCCAGATATTTTGTACAAGTTACATATCTTATAAAATTGGACATAATGTCTAATTTAGACTATTTCATTAAACAAGGGAAAGCCCTTGGTATGACTACTGAGGAGGTGAAAGAATTCGCACTTGTCGAATATGACAAGGCTCAGAGGCTAGAAGAGAGAAAACTTCAGATGGAAACTGAAAAACAGAAAATGGAGGCTGAAGATAGAAAATGGCAAATGCAGGCCGAAGAGAGAAAACTTCAGCTTGAGGCTGAAGATAGAAAACTTCAAAGGCAAATGGAAATGAAAGAGAAAAAACTTCAAAGGGAAATGGAAGAAAGAAAACTTCAGATGCAAGCTGAAGAAAACCTTAGACTCCACGAGCAAACGGTATTATCTATGGAGCTGGAGAAAATTAAGGTAATGAATGGTGTTAATTCACAAAACACTACGGACACTCAAACAACCTCTCATAAAACAAATACTAATTCTTATAAGATCAGATTACCGCCTTTTACCCCTACCTGCGATGACGTTTTATTCTACCTGAACAGATTTGAACTTACATGTGAGTCTCATAAGATAGATAAGTCGGAATGTTGTGCACGACTTATGGAACTACTTAAGGGTAAAGCTATGAATGCTGTGAGTATGTTGGAGGGGCCTGACAAGACTAACTATGATATTGTCAGAGCGACCTTGTTAAAAAATACCAACTTGATGAAGACGGTTATCGTCTGCGCTTTAAGTCTCTATTACCGGAGCCTGGGAAAGATTTTTCAGACTTTATAGCGAATATTCGCCTTACTTTCTCGCGTTGGGTTGAACTATCAAAAACCGAACACACATACGAAGCCCTCATGGACTTATTGCTTCGTGACAAAGTCATGTCGTCAGTTAATGATTCTTTTCTTTCCTTTCTACATGAGCGAAAGCCTACAAACTTGAAGGATATGGAACAATACTGTCGCCAATACGTCACGGCACATCCAAATGTGACTGTTAGCCACTCTCAGGTTAGAGAAGGTTTACCTGTGGCTTCAGCAATACCATATGGTCCTAATATGCGCCGCAGATCACAAAGTGCTGATCGCAATTTTGGTAGGAGAGATAATCGTAATTTTAGACAGTACCAACGGGGTCCATCACGTAGTAATTCTCCTTCTCTGAGAAATTGGAGACAATTTAACGGACCTCAACAGTTTGGTTCCAACAACTATGGAAATTTTGGAAGGGGTAACTACTCTAGAGATTATCAACCTTACAATAATTTTTCGCAGAGACAAAGGGGAAATAGTAATCGCAACTATGCGAACTGGGGTTCAAATCAGAACAATAGTTTCAGTAGAGCAAATAACAATGGTCCCAATAGAGATAATAGTTCTGATAGATCTCGATATGACCGTAGATGTCAAAATGATAGATCGCATCGCCATGCTAACTCTGCTCAACAGGAGCCCCAGGTTATGGATAATCAAGGTAACAATAATAATAGTGTCTCTAATGCTACTGCTTGCTCTGCTTTCGATTTCGAGAGAGCATCTCAGTGCCCGGAGTGCACAACTTTGTTCCAACCTACAGCTAGAACTACCTTGAGTTGCGGTCATCCTCTACCTACTCTTCCTGCCTTAGCTGCGCATGACGGAAGAGGGTCTCTTACCCTACACAAGGGATTAGTAAATAATAATCCAGTCTCAGTACTTTTTGATTCGGGATGCAAAACTGTTGGGATTAGACAGTCTCTAGTTCATCCATCTTGCGCAACGGGTAATATGGTGAAATGTGTGACATTCGGTGGGACAGTTGAGACTTTTCCGACTGCCATAGTCCACATTGCCACACCGTTTTTCACTGGTTATATACATGCATGTATGCTCAGAGCGCCTATCGCTGACCTTACTGTCGGACAGATACATGGTGTAAAGGTGTGTACGCCGGTATAAATTGCTGCTTTGGAACGGCAACATAACCTTACTGCTTCCACCTTAGGAGCTATGCCACGGTCTTATCACCAGGTGCGTTCTGCTGACGTGATACATTCTGCTGATTTGGTGAAATCTTGCAGTACTGATGATACAATTGTTCATCATACTAATTTTGGTGCTTCTTTTAGCCCAGTTCGACATACCTCAGTACGTCGTTACTCTAATTTTGATTCTTCTTTAAGTACCATTATAGAAGAAGATCTTTCGGTTTTGTCTGACACACACACACTAACTTTATAACTACGACTGAATCTACATCCAGTCACATTTATTGCAACTTCTTTGCCGCAATGACTAGTGTTTTCTTTGCTACATGTACGAACTTAATTGTTAGTACATATCTATACCTTATGAGTTTCTTTACTTTTCTTACTGGGCTGGTTAGCTCAGTATCTTCGTCTTTTACGACTTTTTGTCGTACTTACTGCTTTTCTTTTAAACTTCGACGTAGGTCCAAGTTTACTACTGTCTGTTTTTGCATCTTTATTGTATGCTTCTTGCTTTTTTCTTTGCCCGGTACACAAGCTATGACTTCAGTTCAGCCTTTGAGATGTACGCATTTGTCAACTGCATTCCCTTTGTCTTGCGCAAAATCTCAGATTGTCAGTCGTCAGTACACTCAACATGACGTTGGTATCATGTGTATATTCATGACTTTTCCGTTATCATTTATATATCTGCGACTCAGTTATACATTATCGCACACTGGTAGAACACATTTTGACCCTGTTTATTTCAGGATTCTGTTTATCTGTGCTACTTTCTCTGTTACCTTTTCTCGCGTAACGGAGGAAGGTTTGATTAACATCTTACAGTGGTCAAAAGTTTACACAGCCACATTTGATAGGTTAAATTTAAAGTTAATTGTTGTTTTTTTTTTAAAATCCTACCGTTATTAAAATAGAAATTTTCATTCATTTTTCACAGCTACGGCCTTTCCATGAGAATCAGAGCTACTATGTTACTTGATTAAGCTGTTTCTCTTCAACCTGTTGTATGTGACGCCTTGTGCCAGTTTTCCTGTTCCAGTGAAGACAGTCTGAATTTTGACGCTACAGTAGATAATTTTATGTCTTCATGCTCACAGGATGTTCCAAGACTGCTGGGGCTTTTTGATATTGATAGTGTATAATTCATTTAAGACATTGTGTTAATTCATGTTCGTGCACTATTTCATTACCATAATATTTTTATACTACTGTGTTTGATAAACATTGAATGTATAATTATTGTAGTGATGATACTATTTTTACTTAACTTATCATTACGATACATTTCGGTATTGTACATTCTTTTTTAAAAAGGGGGGTAATTTTTATTTTATTTTTGTTTCTTTCTGACATTGTGATGGTTCTTCCAACCCAGCGCTTGATTGTGCGTCAGTGGGAACGTATTTATAACGGTGTTATTTTGTGTGTGTGTGTGATATGTTTATTATAATTCATTATTAGTTATGAATAAGTTTAATAACTTAGTTGAATTATCTATTATGCTATATTTATTATAGTTACCGGGGCCCGAAAGGGGAGCAAAGAATAGTAACACTGTCCCCTGCCAAGCATGTCGTAGAAGGCGACTAAGGAGGGTTGGGCATGGGGCCGGTTACCCCATCCTGTAAAAAAATTTAAACCACAAAAAACTTCAACAAATATGGACAAGTCAAATAAAGAAAATAAAACACAGCCATCCAAGACAGGGGAAGGTCCTCTCGCGGGGAGGCGTATGATGCAACACAGAGAAAGCCGAAAGGAGTCTGTGTTGCTGACTAACCTTCTTTCTTCTAGGAGAACTTCCAGATTTGGCACCTGGAATGTTCGGACATTGAACGAACAAGGGAAAGTGGCACAAGTAGCAGCAGAAATGAGGGAATACAAAATCGAGGTTCTGGGAATGTGTGAAACAAAGTGGAAGGGGGTAGACAGGAAGAAACTCATCACAGGTGAATTGGTGCTGTCCTCAGGACATGAAGACGAAAGTTCACACCACAGTGAAGGGGTAGCTCTTATGTTATCTAAAGAAGCACAGAAAGCACTCATTGAATGGGAAGCTGTGGGACCCAGAATAATAACAGCTATTTTCAAAACAGCTAAAAAGAAAATTCATGTCAATGTCATCCAATGTTATGCACCAACTAATGACAAAGAAGAGTCTGTGAAAGAAGCATTTTATACTAAACTACAGGAAATTATGGATAAAGTAAAAAGAAGAGACATCACAATTTTGATGGGTGACATGAATGCAAAGATAGGTACAGTCAATACCGGATTTGAAGAAGTCATGGGAAAACATGGGCTAGGAGTAATGAATGAAAATGGAGAACTATTCGCAAACTTCTGTGCTTCAAATCAACTGGCTATAGGAGGAAGCATGTTTCCACATAAGAGAATACACAAGGCAACATGGATATCACCAGACCATAGAACAGAAAATCAGATCGATCATATATGCATAAAGAAGAAGTTTAGATCATCATTGCAGGATGTAAAGGTATATAGAGGAGCAGATGTGGCATCAGATCACCATCTTCTGATAGCCAAAGTAAAAATGAAACTCAAGAGATATGCAACAATGCAAAATTATAGACAACAGTTTAATGTAGGACAGCTAAGAAATCAAGAAACAAGAGACAAATTTGCGGTCACAGTATCCAACAAATTCCAAGTGCTCCAACAGTTGGAAGATGTAGAGAATACAGAAGACTATTGGCAGCAGGTCAAAACGGTATGGAAGGAGACATGTGAAGAAATACTGGGGAAAAGGGAAAGACAACAAAAAGCATGGATAACAACAGAAACCATCAATAAGATAAAAGATAGAAAAAACAAGAAAGCAGAGTTAAACACAAGCAAAACCAGAAGTTCCAAAGCCAAGGCTCAAGAAGTGTACACAGAAGCAAACAAAGAAGTAAAAAGAAGTATCAAAAGAGACAAGAGGAAGTATATTGAGGAGTTGGCAAGAGAGGCAGAAGATGCTGCAGCCAAAGGAAATATGAGAGAACTGTATAGCAGCACAAAGAAGCTAACAGGGAAATACAAGCAAACAAGTTGCCTCATAAAAGATAAGAATGGGAAACTGCTCAGCAATATACAAGAGCAAATGAAGAGGTGGACAGAATATTTTGGGGACCTTCTCAATAGACCAGCTCCACAAAACCCGCCGGACATCCAGCCAGCAGAAGAAGAGCTACAAATTAACGGTGAAAGACCAACGAAGGAAGAAATAAAGAAAGCCATAAAGCTTCTAAGAGATGGAAAAGCGTCTGGACCTGATGGCATTCCAGCAGAGGCCATCAAAGCAGATATCGACACGGCTACAGAGATGTTATATAAATTACTTGGTAAAGTCTGGGAAAAAGAAGAGATACCAGCAGAATGGAAGGAAGGATATCTGGTTAAGTTGCCTAAGAAGGGAAATCTACAAGAGTGCACAAATTATAGAGGAATAATGTTACTATCAGTGCCAGGAAAGGTATTGAACAGGATTATCCTTGAGAGATTAAAGGAGTCCATAGACAAGAAATTGAGAGATGAACAAGCAGGTTTTCGACAAAACAGATCATGTACAGACCAGATAGCCACTTTGAGAATAATAGTTGAACAAAGTCTGGAATGGAATTCACCACTATACATCGGATTTGTGGACTACGAAAAAGCATTTGACAGTGTGGACAGAGAATCACTTTGGAAATTGATGAGGCATTATGGAGTTCCCCTGAAGATCATTAATTTAATAAAGAAAACCTATGAAGACATGACATGCAGAGTTCTTCATGAAGGACAGCTTACAGAACCATTTGGGATAAGAACAGGAGTGCGACAGGGATGCCTCTTGTCTCCATTTCTTTTCTTGCTGGCAATAGATTGGGTTATGAGATCATCGACAACACACAACAGAAATGGAATCCAGTGGACTCTGACTAAGCAGTTGGATGATCTGGATTTTGCTGATGATTTGGCTCTCCTGTCCCATAACCGTAATCAGATGCAGGACAAATTGAAAACACTCGATGAGAGGTCACAGCAATTGGGTCTGAAAATACACAGGGAAAAGACAAAAATAATGCGAATAAATGCAGGTAATGAAAACAGGGTTGAACTTGAAGAAACGCCAATACAAGATGTAGAATCATACACATATCTTGGCAGTAATATAGACAAAGTTGGAGGGACAGACAGCGATATCAAAATAAGAATACAAAAAGCAAGAGGAGCTTTCATTGCATTGGGAAATATATGGAGATCAAGAGAAATAGGATCCAACACGAAAATAAGAATCTTCAACTCAAATGTGAAGTCAGTCCTATTGTATGGCTCGGAGACATGGAGAACAACAAAGACAACAACCAAAAAGCTACAGACTTTCATAAATGGGTGCTTGCGTAGAATAGAGGGATTAAAATGGTATGACAAGGTTACCAATGTGGAACTGATGACAAGAACTGGACAAGTGCCAGTGGAACAAGAGTTGAGAAGAAGACGATGGCGATGGATAGGACACACACTGAGGAAACCTGTTGATAGCATTACAAGGCAGTCCTTGTTCTGGAACCCCCAGGGCAAGAGAGGCAGAGGAAGACCAAGAAGTACATGGAGAAGAGAGTTGGAAACAGAGGTGAAAATGATGAGGAGAACATGGAAAGAATTTGAGATGATGGCACGTGACAGGAGGACTTGGCATGTGTTTGTTGAAGGCCTATGCTCCTTTGGGAGTGGAGGGTTATGAATGAATTATAGCTTTCGTTAATGGTTTTGATATATATATATATATATATATATATATATATATATATATATATATATATATATATATATATATATATATATATATATATATATATATATATATATATATACGTGGTTTTTTTTGTTTTATGCTGGTTTGTGATAGTTGTATTTATTTTCCATGCAATGCATTGTTTAACGTAATTGTTACCATGTTGTATTATTGATTTCTTTTCCTATTTCTATTTCATTGCTTTCTTTCACTGCTGGTTATTCTTCTTTTTACTTGATCTTGTCTTTTCACTTTCTATTTATTATTTCCTACTTAGTCTATACTGAATATACTTAACTTTGTTTGAAACCGATCATCTTTGTATACTTATCTGATTACTTTGTATACTTCATTTCCTACTTTCTACTTACTTCTAATAATTGTTTGTGAATTTATGGATATGACTTAACATAGGGTAATTCCTGTGTGTGGATATTAGAGCTTCATCGACCTCATATTTGTTGTTGATGTACTTTTCAAAAAAAAAAATGATGATATCATTTTTTCCCCCGAGGGTCGGTGTAGTCTGTTAAGTCATATTTTAATTAAGGGGAGTTAAGTGTTAAAGACTTGAATGTATGGGTCGGATTTTTGTACACACGCTAGTAAGCACGCTCTTGGTGATGAGATGATTTTTTAGTGGGGGCTTTAGGCTCGGTAATTTTTGTACACAGCTCAACTGAGTGATCTCATACAACCTCATACAGTTAATCAATCAACCCACGAGAGTAACAGACTCATCATCTACACTAATTGATCATATCTATACGACCTGCCCAGAAAACATTATAGAATGCATAGTCCCACAGACATCATTAAGTGACCACTATCCTATTTGCTGTACCTGGACGAGAAAGGGGTTTAAAGCACCTAAAACGGAACACATCACAGTCCATTACAGGAATTTCAAAAACTTTAACATTCAATTATTCCTACAAGACCTACAAATATCCCCTCTCTCATACGTGTACCAACTTCCGCATCCAGAAGAAGCCATAACATACTGGACACAAACTTTCAACAACGTATTCGACAAACATGTTCTTATAAAGCAGGTTCGGGTCAAAAACATCAGAAAGACCCCATGGATAACCAACGAAATACTATCAACAATGAGAGAGCGGGACGAAGCACATAAGCTCAAAGATTTCAGCAGGTATCGGATGCTTAGAAACAAAGTACAATATCTCATTCGTCAGGAAAAGAAACTACATTTCAGAAAGATGATTCAAGACAAAGCAAACAGCAAAGAAGTCTGGGCAGCCATTAGAACACTAACACACAAATCAAAGTCACTAAACTCTTTACCAAAAAGCTGCTCCCTCACGGCAACTCATTTTAGCAACCACTTCAAAACAGAAATTAGCCTTCTCAAGTCGACACTAAAGCCAATGGACTGCGATATTAGTAAATTGACAGCCTTCTGCAACACTGAACACACCCCAACAGATCTAAGACATATTCCTTTTCTAACAGTACATGAAGTTCTCAAATATATCTTGGAATTAAAAAACAACAATTCATCTGGGCTTGATGGTATCAGCAATAAGATTCTACGTTACGCTGCGCCCATCATTTGCGACTCCTTAACCTATGTGTACAACCAATGTATTGCACACAACTACTTCCCCACAGCATTTAAATCTGCCAAAGTGTACCCCCTCTATAAATCTGGCTCACATAGCGATCCCAACAGCTACAGACCAATATCCCTTCTATCATCTCTTTCAAAACCACTAGAGAAACACATTTACAACACCACATTTCAACACTTAACAACAAACAAACTGCTCATTGATAGCCAGTCAGGTTTCAGACCCAAACATTCCTGTCACACAGCGCTCACCAAAATGGCAGACAACTGGCTGTCGAACATAAATGATGGAAAATTATGTGGTGCTGTTTTTGTCGACTTCAAGAAAGCATTTGACATGATTGACCACACTATCTTGGTTCAAAAGTTGGAAACCCTCAGAATAGTCTCTAATCCACTAAACATCATCAAATCATTCCTGGCAGATCGACAACAGTTAGTGCTTCACAACAACTCGGCATCAGATTTCTCGAAGGTAGTTACAGGAGTACCACAGGGCTCTATTCTTGGGTCCCTACTCTTCGCAATGTTCATCAACGACCTGCCACTACATCTAAAATATTCAACTTGTGACCTCTTTGCAGATGATTGTACTATCTACACTAGTGACAATGACTGCGTGGCACTTGAAATGACTCTTCAAAGCGATGTAGACAATCTAACAAAATGGAGTAATATGAATCGTATGCCAGTAAACACAACAAAAACGAAATCTATGTTGATTACCACCAGACAGAAACTCCTAAGCTGCACCAAAAGATCGCTACAGCTACACGCGGAATCAATACAAATTGAACATGTAACAGAACACAAAGTTCTGGGGATCACGATTGACCAGCACTTAACGTGGAACTCCCATGTACGGAATTTAACCAAACACATAGCACAAAAGACGTACCAGCTAGCCAAAATAAAACACTTCTTAGACGCAGACACTAGACTATTGTTCTACACCTCACATATACAGACACATCTAGATTACTGCTCTACACTATGGGATTGTTGCCCTGCTTCCACCTCGAAGAGACTGCACTCCCTGCAAAAGAGAGCAGTGCGTCTGATCACCGATAATCGCACGACACCACACACAAGGACAGGAAAAGAACCCAAAATACTGTCGCTAAAAAAAACGTCTTCTCTACAACAAAGCCAAGCTGACTCACACAATTCTATCTAACAATGCCCCGTCGTACCTAAGATCATTGTTTCAAACCAGTAGAAGGGAGGGACAACGATTACATCAGTTACGTCTGCCCAAACCTAGGATCGACCTGTTCAAAAAGAGTCTAGCCTACTCTGGTGCCTACTTATGGAACAGCCTTCCACACCACCTAAAAAGCCTACCTACACAATATTCTTTTAACAAAGCACTTTTCAAACACTTCCTCAACACTGATTATCTACCCCCATAGAAACAGTATTTGCCTGTCAACATCTCATCCATAGGTCAACATTTCTTTTCCTCTTCCGCTCATTTTTGTGTGTGAATAATTTGTTTTATATCCATGTAATATCATTATTATATTCACTTTAAAATATTATTATGTAATGTAATGTATGTGTGAATGTACCCACATAATACTGTACTTTAGAAATGTGAGTCGTGAGAATGTACCCGCATACCAAAAATACAGATTAATTGTAGACGGATTGACCGCATGAGTGAGTGTCGGTATACAGAATTTATTTATTTTTATTTATTGTTTTATTTATTTTATTTTATTATTACTTTTTTCCCCCATTTACTAGCTTGTTTGTTTCAAAAAAAAAACCCTACTCATTTTTTTATTATTATGCTTGCATACTGTAAATGAATGCTGTTATGGTAACTTTATAATGTTGCATGCCTTTAAATTAATGCTTAAAGCATCATGTGGGAATGAAAGGATATAGTATGCAAGATTAATGAGAGTGGAAGGGCAGAATGTTAGACGGGCCTGCGCGCCCAATTCTTTACCCTTCGAAAATAAAGTTCGTTCGTTCGTTCGTTCGTTCGTTGTTAGTTTGTTTTAAAAAAAATAGGATAAAGAAAGTGTGCGAATGTTCTTGGTGATAATTTTGGGGGAGAGACGGATGAGCTCAGCTCACACGTCGAGCAGTGAGTTGGCGCATGAGCGACTTCACTGAGTTGTACTGAGATCTGTAATCTGGGGCATTAAGTGACTGGCAGGGCTTTAAGACAGGATAGTCTTGCGAGTGCGTTCCAGTGTGTTTTGTGAAGGGGAGAATTTGATATTGTAGATTTTGTTGAGGCCATGGATTGTACCGGCCATTATTAGTACTATTCATATTTCCTATGATGGAGCTTTCCCCTGTTATTAAGAAATATAGTGAGTTGCTGTGTAAGCAACCAGTGGAAGTATTTTTGATACGATTCATATTCTAGAGGCCATGGTTTATTCCGGCCACCATCATCATCGTTTATAAGGAAATTTATGTAAACATTGTTCCCTGATGGATTACTATGATTACTATGTACTGTGAGTGCTGGATGATACAATATATATATTCTAGTGGATTATGCACTCAGTTATCTATGGATTTTGCTGACCTGATGTTTCATGATTTGCTGTGAACTGTAACCTGTGACAATGTGCTGTTACTTCGTGTACTTTGCAATGTTCCTGTGTCGTTAATAAACTGTGTGAATATAAACCCACTAGTCTTACCCGTTAGTGGATTTTCTAACCTTGTGTGGGTAATACCTGAGACTTGTATTTCTACATCCTATGACATTCGCGTATACCGTATATATGTATATTCATATTTACACGCCTGTTGGCCACCTGTAAGCCCGACCATACTGACTTCGTCCTTGTCAGCCTTTGATGCACCACATCACCCACCAGAAACATTCCATAACCATCAACATTAACAGAACATTATGTGCAACAAAAACTTAGCTTAACACACCACTACAGCAGATCTCCGTAGGAAGCCTGCATCAAACATTTACATGATGTTTGCAGCTGTGGTTTCTATTGTAATTTGTTTTACGCGAGGTTGCCAGCCCCATGTACAACCTCATATTAGTCGCCTTGTACGACATGCCTGAGGGTGCAGGATCCCTATTCTTTATACGCCTCTTGAAAGAAGCACCAGGAACTACACAGAGCTTCAGAAACATTTTTGAAGTAGTAAGATGTCTCTATCAGGATAAACGGGCAGAAGTATAAGAGGAAATCGAAGATTTGAGAAGAAGAGCAAATCTTTATACATTTAGGGTTGATCTTAAAGGAACACACTCTGTCAAATTAAAGAAATATGAAAAATGTAGCCTAGAAATTTAGAACTCCTACTACATGTAGTAAGATCACGTACAAGTTTTGTTCTTATACTGGATTATGAAACACGCTGGGCTACAACCGTTAAAATGGTTAAGTGTTTGCGTGACGTCAGGTCGTTTTGTGAGCTTGTTTGACCATTACAAGTGCAGACTATTGCCTTAATGATACAGGGAAGACATGAAAAATCCCAGCAAACTTCTGGACGAATCTCTCAGAGTGACTGTAAAACTCCAAGAAGTTGATATCACACAAACATGCAGGAAGTATTGCTTCTTATACTGGATGCTCGGTATTTCAAGGTGATGAGAAATTACCCTTACTTGGTCCGGAAACGAAAGGAAGTCAACACTCACTGCTCACGACACAGCCGCACATGTACACAGAAATAGACACCACACCTACTGCCAACTAGGAACACCAAGACCAGATAGGCAGCTACGTTTACTCGAACTGTGAACCCTAATTATACTACAACATATCCTGACCCTTTTCAGTAATGTCAGTAATGCCATTCCAAAGATCTTAAGAGACTTTCTATGTTTCTCTCAATCAATTCATGTGTGGATTATAATTACCTTTTATGTGTATTTATTCGTAATCCTGTCGATTAACTAAAGTTGTTTATTTTTTCATATGTTGTTCTTAAGAGATGTGCCTGCAGAAGTCTGGGTTTTCAACTTGTTCAGAATCCATGCACCGGTGCGCATCTTGGGAGAGCGCATGTGGTTGTGACGTGACGTTTTGGAATAGTGTGATGCTTATTTTCGAAACTGAATGAACATTTGGATAAGATGTGAATAAGCTATGATATGATTATGATGATCCTGGGATATGAGTATAGCTTAATATTTAACTGGATTTATTGAAGTCGAATTATCCTGGACCTAGTATGTCAATAAACTGAATATTATCTTTGGGATCCTAGATGAGTTAAAAGTCAATTCGTATTTGATGAGAATAAATGTTGTCCACAGTATGCAATATTCAGCACGTTAGAAACAGTATATAAGTTTTCTGTGGAATCTGATTGTGATGAGTTACTGTTAATTTTTATTTTCATCTCATTTTTTGTTCCATTGATTTATTTTTGGGTTTTTTCTTATTCTAATGCGTTCACGTTCGTATTTGTTTTAATTCTGGGTTATTCTGTATGTCGGTAGGATGACTCATACCGCCAACACCAACCCTTCTCGGTTGGAGATGGGAGAAAACCCTACCCGTATTGTAACGGTGGCTAGCGAGTAATTATTTTTGGTTGATAGGCGGTCAGTTTAGTTAGGTAAGATTACGTACATTTTTCAGCGAGCTTCGAGGGGAGTCTATTTTCGTTTATCTCCCCCCCCCCCTTTCCCGGGTCAAGCAGGGGGAATAACTCTTCGTCGCTAATGGATTTGCAGAGTTAAGATAATGTTATGGCGGGTAACGGGAAGCGCAAACGATTGGGTTCGATTTTTAATTTATGTAGCAATCATAAGTTTACGTAAGAAGTGGGTTGGAAGCGGATTTTGGGAGACGATGCTAGAAGCTATACTCACCGCGTCGGTCTTGCATCAGAATATGGGCACTATATATGCAGGGCCAAATTAGTAGTTAGTGCTCCCAAGTCCATGAATTTTATTGCCGTGAATAGCGTCAGTTCAGTCTGCCAGGTCTTGGATATTCTGATAGTCTGGGTACGTTCGTAAACTTAATAAGTGGTGTAAGAATTTTAGCTAAAAGATTTAGCAAGTAAGAGTAAGCTTCCTTCTGGGATTTAATTTTATTGTTAGTCAGTAGTTGCCATCCATTGCCGACTTCTACAAAGCTAGAGCCCGTGTAGTGTAAGTTTTGTTGTAATTATACTATGTCTAGCTAACGAGTTCAGAGTAACCCCGTTTGATTATGATAAATAGAAGTGTATGTACGCGGGGTTTTTGTGGGTATAATTAATGTAATTCAGAAAGAGAACGGGCGAAGAGTGTTTAATATTCTGATATATGGTGTAGGCATTAGTGTGTTAATAATTTTGCTATTTGATAATGGAATTCAGAAGGAGAAGGGGTGAAGAGCGTTTAGTATTATGATATATGGTGTAGGCATTTGTATGTTAATAAGTTGTGCTATTTGATAATGTAGGTCAGAAGGAAAGGGGGTGAAGAGTGTTTAGTATTATGATATATGGTGTATGCATTGGTGTGCTAACTAATTTGTTTAACTTGATAACCTTCCATGGGCTGCCTTTAATTAAGAATAGTGCTGGGAAATTATTCAGTAAAGTTATAATATTGGGATACAGTGAAGCACTGTTGTTACGCATACCTGCCGAGGTCACAGTCAGGTCAGCCACGCCTGGGTTAGGCGTAATAGACAAGCTGTTGGACTGTGCAGGGGAGGAGAAGGAGTGAGCGTTAAGTCTGACCCGAGGGCAGAAATAATACTTAGTGATGGGAGCTTGTATTTAGGGAAGTTTTATTATGGGAAACGGGGTGTAGGTAAATCTTGGTTGGTTGTTAATGTGTTTTGAATTATGTATTTTTTAAATTGGTGTAAAATAGTTGTTATTTTGCCTTACATCGATTCACGGCAGGGGGTAGGTAACCCTAAGCCTGCAACGGACTTTGCCTTCTCAGAGAGGGAGGCAAGCGACAACATTGTAATTGAAGAGAACTGGGGTATGCGCAAAGTAAATGGCGCCCTAGTTACGTCAGCAATACGGAGTGGCATTAGAAGTTCTCATAACGTGAGGAAATCTATACCTCAGCGTGAAATTGCCTAGGAATTCGAGCTCTTAAGCTTGTACGGTCCAATACCGAACAGGCTACTTTTGCTGGTATTGTTTACATCTTCTTCTTCTTCGATCCTTAACCACCGACCGTCAAAGCAGTCAGTGGCCATCACGCCTAGTGGCGTCTTGTAGGGCAACAACAAATTGATTCCACTTTGCACGGTCGGTGGCCATCCTTCGTACAGTGCCCCAACTCTGGTTCATTCTTTGCATCTCAGCCTCCACAGTCCTCCGCCAAGTTGTCTTTGGTCGGCCTCTCTTTCGCTTTCCTTCAGGGGTCCAAAGCATAGCTGTTCTTGTGATGGCATCGGGGTCTCTTCTGAGGACATGACCAACCCAGCTCCAGCGTCTGCCAGCTATGATGTGTGCATGTCCTCTTGCTTGCTGCGAGTAAGCAGATCTTGGTTGGTGATGGTATTCGGCCAAAAGATTCGGTGAATTTTTCTTAGGCATGTTGTGTGAAAAGAGGACAATTTTGACATTTCCTTCTCTGTGATTCTCCAGCATTCCGCACCATAGAGAAGCACAGAAAGCACGCAACTCTGGTATAATCTTAATTTTGTGCTTGTGCTGTATTGGGAGGACTTCCAGATGTTATTTAGGCTAAAGAAGGCTGTTCTTGCCTTATTCATTCTGATGTTGATGTCTTTGCCTGCCCCACCGTCTGGTGTTACTATGCTTCCTAGGTATGTGAAGGTATCTGTCTGTACCAGTTGCTGATTCCTTACTGATATGGGCTCAGGGTTGCTCACATTGAGCGTCATGACCTCAGACTTCTTTAAATTGATGTTCAAGCCCACCTGCTGGCTAAATTTATTAACTCTATTCGTTTTTTCCTGGATGTGTTGATGTGAATGTGCCAGCAGTGCAATGTCATCTGCATATTCCAGATCTTCCAATGTAGAAAATGTAGTCCATCTTATTCCTGTTGTATTGTTTACATACTGCCACAATAAAGCAGTAGGCCATAACCCGAAGCGGTTTAAATCATCGCTTGGGTGTGTAGAATTGAGTTGCCATGATCATTTCTAGATCTACAGACAGGAGAAAAAAATATATAGTCACCAAGGATCCCTTCATCAGTATTCTGTAGAGGAGAGAGAGAGATCATACCTTTCTAAATGCTAACAGGAGGAGGTACCTGACGAAGGGTAACGCATCTGAGCTTCAGACCAAGACGATAGCGTCCGGAAGGCAGCGAACTGAAGGAAAGGGGAGAGAGTGGAGTTAGTTGTTTTTCCCCCGGAACTATAGAGTTAGATAATACTTGGAGGAGAGCCTCTGAGTTAGTTCTGCAGAATTCAGGAGAGTAGGATTTGGGTTGTTTATAAGTTAGTTGTGCAGTACCGCCTAGAGCGCCTTTGGGTCAGTGTAGTCAAAACTAGTTAATAAGTCTTAACCGGAACAGAGTGAATACTAGTGAAGAGCAGTCAGGAAGCGGAGGACTCCACCGTGTGTTTAGTTAATAACAATAGAGTAGTCAAGGGTGGTGGCTCTTGCTTAGGGACCCCCGCCCGGTATATTTCTTTAACCTTAGTTGTTTTCGTGTAAGTGTGAGAGATAGCGTGGTAATTTGATAATTATGTCTTTCATTGATTGTTCTTTTTTTCAGGTTGCGCGAACTCGCACGTTATTGTTGTGGGTTATTTTTTTCTGTGGTATAGATTTGTTTGTTTTAATAATATATAAAATGTGCACTGGATAAGCTTGTCTTTCACTATACTGTACTTGTATTTCTTAACTGTACAGTTGTGTCTGTGGCTAATAATTAGTGCACTCCTTATCTCAGCTGAGCGAGAGGTGGTGAGACAGTAGTTAATAAAACAAGTCACAAGTGGCGAGGGAAAGTCAATCTAGGTTCTCACCCTTGAAGGTATAAGTCTCATCCTCCACAGTCACTTAATTACTCATCTTAATCTATCTTCTCAGACTGTCCTTAAAACTGGTGTCTTGTCTCATTACTCAGACAGACTCTTAATTAAGCCACTGTGTGACACTGATCAAATGTCATGAATAATATTGCATATCGTTGACTCTGCTGGAATGTCAATATTTACCATGATATATGTCATGGTGTGGCGGTATTGCCTCCCCTGCTTTGCAGTAGTGGGCCAACAGTGGCCAAAACTCAAGAGTATCTAATATGGTCTTCAAATGTGTCTACCTTCGCACAATGAGGATTATATTCACTGCCTTCCCACGCATTTGTTATGCCCGCCTCAAAGGATCAGCCAATCTGATTTGAATATGTTGCGTGACTCAGCTAATGCAAAATTTCAAACATTACTTTTCTGAAAATGGGTTGTACACATCCGTGTGCCCTTGGGTACCAACTTACGAACATGTCGGTAAACTCATATTACAACGTGTTCCCAATGTAACAATCATTTACTTTTATCAGAAAGTAATCTCGTATCTGTGTCTGTCCATCAGTTGTCTCCCCTATTCCAAGCTTTGGTGATGAGCGCATCCGTGTCTTATCAGTCTTATCAGTGATTAAGCACTGCGCTGAGGCGATTTACGTGTTTGTCTGTACACTGATATCACTGCGCCCACGATAGGTCGCTGCCACTCTTTGCAACGTAGGGAGAAATGGATAACAACCAGACATGTCTACTTATCCCTGAGAAGAGTATAAGAAGGAAAATACATAATATCTGCTACACATAGCAGAAAAAGAAAGAAAGAAAGTGCGAAAAATAAAGCCCACAATAAAATCAGTACCACAAATGTACCGATACTGCCGGAGTGAAACAAAGACCGATAGGGACCGTCCCGTTCTGTCACACATGGATCGATTGTCAGTCTTCAGCGCCGTCAATTTTAAGTCGTGAGCATGTGCTGATGATCACGAGCCCCTTGTCATCAGTTTACAGCATCACACCCCCTCACCACACATGGACACCCTACCCCCCCCCCTCCCCCCTCCCTTTCCGACAGTTGTTAACTATAATTTTACTCGAATAACCATTTATATTTGTAAATATTAAACAAAAAAAGAGTTAGAGTTAATACTTTGTGTGACAACGCTACTGCTCTCATGTTTGTTTAGTACTGACTAATAGTTTCAGTTGGGGGCATCGCTCTTCAAGCCAATAAACTGGGTCAGTCTATATCTACACTGAGGAAGGGTAGCGGAGAAATAAACATAGCTTATCTAATCTCATTCTCTTCAAGCTATAAGCAGTTTGTCTTCCTATTGTCCATCAGAATCTTGTTATTTAGAAATACGCTTTTTTCATCTGCGATTCTATACTTATTCTCGGAAATATTTCTGGAGTAGATTATTCGCATTATCATCCATGCTATTATTCACTCTCCCATATTTACCATTGGACTCCATTATTCCATTCAAATCATCAACTCTTCTAATCGCCACAGAATTTTAATGAGACATGTTTAGCTTGCTGCAGAAGATTTATTCAATTCCAAGAGTTAAGAGAACAGCGTTAGAAGGAATTAAAACGTATCCTTAAGAAACCCAGGAAGCATGTAGAGTTGTAACTGTTTTTTACCCATAACTCAGGATAGCGTTGAGCGAATTTTTCGATCTAAAAATTATGTACACTAATCTTCACTTCATTATTCTTCAAGGTCTGACCTGTTGGATGCTTTTATACATGAATTTTTATTAATTCCAACATCTGTATGATCCTGAAATTATTTTAGTAAGAGACTACAAATTAACTGTGTATTTTCAACCTTTTATCATGCATTGGGTTATTTACACTTTAGTATTAGTTTATTTTAGCTTTCACTGTTTGTAGCATTCAGCATCTTTAATTTTAGTTTTCAGTATTACATTTATTGCTATTGTTAGCCTGTAATGTTTTACATTTTAAATGTACAACTTGCAGACATTTTCTCAAGGTTTAAGTCGCAGCCGGCACCGAAACCTTCTTAAGCTGCTGACCAGAGTCGAAGCCGGGGCTAGGTGTCAAAGCACTCTGTTCAAAAACGGGTGATTGGTTTCTGATCCAATGGACATATTGCGCAGCATTATCTCATGTTGTATTTAAGATGTCTACCACTCCCTCGATCCGTCTTCGGCTGATGGAACATTCGATCCTGGTAGTTTCCATTCTGGAAGAAATATACACAAATACAACGTATCATATATTTACTTATTTCTTTTTAACCTGATCCTCAAAATAACATTTTTTTTTTTTTTAGTTGCTATATTTGAAGGCCATTTTGAAAGACACAAGACGAATAAATGAATTCAAAGCACAAAGGGGAGGGGTGGGGGGAAGGGAGGAATGCATAACTTAAGGATGGCTCTCGAGGAAGTGAATGGTTAACCCAAAAGACACAATGTTATCTCAAACCTACAAATAATAGCAAATAACAAACATAAATAAGTATGTAGCAGGTACTCGTAAGAGATTAAGAAGTAGAAAACTACACAACAAAAAAGCAAGAGAAGTGATAATCTCACAGGGGAATCGAAACCAGGGCCGTCTGAATGGCTCCATCGCCTCGCTACTATGATGAGTATGTTTTTGTAGTACCTATATGTAATTCTTGTCTTTGTCACCTGTTTGTGGCTGACGAAGGGTAAAACCCGAAACGTCCCTTGTTTCATGTGAACCGTTTTTTTGTAAAACTGATTCAATACCGTTTTATTGGTTTATATACTTATATTCCTTACCAGTTTTACAGCAGCCTTAATTTATTTACTTATAATATATGACCTAGACTAATTATACACGCAATTATTTCAATAACTTTCCAATTCACCATATTGGCCAGATAACATAACGCAAGTCGGTAATACTGTGTCTAATAAATTACACTGGCTAACAAAAAAATTTTTTTTTTTTCTTTCTCTAACATTTCTATGTTTTTCTGGTCAATTTTAATGCGCTGTTTTTAAATCTGCAAACCGTTTTTCTCTATCAGGTCGGGATCTCTAGAAATATGCAATTGAAGTTTTTTTAACAACGCATACAGTATTACAACATCATTCGTACAAGAAGTATAACAGTTATGTAGGCTTGAATTTCTTTGCAGTCGACTTTCGTCGGTGAATGGCATGTGGTACATCGCGATGAAGCATCCAACAATAATCGGCAAGCATGGTCACACTCCACCGTCCTTGATAACGTGACTCCATTACGGCGATATCTTGATGGAATCGTTCTCCATGTTCATCGCTGACTTCACCAAGGTTGTCAGGGAAAAAGTCAAGATGCGAATCGAGCAAATGGATTTTGAGGGACATATTACAGCCCATAATTCTGTATGCATCTATGCACTGCTTAACAATATACACATAGTCGACAGATTTGTGATTTCCCAGAAAGTTATCGACGATCGATTTGAATGTCATCCATGCGTGAAGTTCACTACCATGTAACGAGTTCTCGAATTGTTTGTCTGCAATAACTTTCCTAATCTGAGGTCCTACAAAGATACCTTCCTTTATCTTTGCATCGCTAACTTGCGGAAACTTTTCTCGAAGATAAGTGAAAGCTTTGCTCGTTTTATCTAACGCTTTTTACGAAATTCTTCATGAGCCCCAACTTTATATGTAACGGTGGTAAAATGATGCTGTCTTTGTTAACTAATGGCTCGTGTATTACATTTTTATGCCCGAGCTCCATACGATCCCTGATAGGCCACACCTTTCTTGCATAATGTACTGGTCTGTTGCGGCTGTCCCATTCACATAGGAAGCAACAAAATTTAGTATACCCAGTCTGCATGCCCGTGAGAATAGCAATGACCTTTAGGTCTCCACAAATCCGCCATTGGTAGTCATTGTACTTTATTTTTGCCAAAAGTATAGCCATATTGTCATAAGTTTCTTTCATATGAACAGAGTAGGCGACTGGAATTGATGAAAATAAATTTCCGTTATGCAATAACACGGCTTTTAGACTAGTCTTGGAAGAGTCGATGAAAAGTCGCCATTCGTTGACTTTGTGCTCATGACCGAGGTGCACCATTAGACCGTTTACATATTTGCAATAGCAAATGTCATCATCCATCTCAAAGTATTGAACAAGTTCTCTGTGTCTATGACGAAATTTAGAGATCGGAGTATTGGGTGCTAAAAGATTCCATTTGAGTCGCGAACCGAGTAATTCCGCTTGTCCTTTGGTAAGAGTGAGATCCCGCATTAGATCTGAAAGTTCTGAATGGTTAATTAAGTGAACACCATCATTCACCGGTATATAATCCGAGTCAGAATTAGTTTCTAAAGCAGGTAAACTATCACTTTCTGATGGTTCATTCACGCCCAACGGATATTGTTCTGGTGGAACTGGGATCGGACACGTGATTGGATCATGAGGCACTGGTTTCGAAAACGATTCAATATTTGGATAAACCACAGACTTTCTAGTTTTAAAAGTGAAACCATGGATATTTGTCAAGCAGAAGTAACAATCAGCAGCATGATTTGTCAGTTCACGCAATATTACTAGCACTCCAAAAGGCATCGACTTATGCTTCGGCGATTTTCGTAACCAACCTGCCAATGTATTTGCACAAGTCGAACAAACTGCATTTGGCTTCCAAGATTTATTTGCATCATCAACTTTCGAATCGAAATAAAGTTCATATGCTTTCCTTAGTTATGGTGTAAAGTTTTTCTGGTGAACACGATCGGTAAAATATCCGCACACGTAACAGAACATTTCTACAACTTTTAGAAGCCATATTTCGCTCAGAATTATTTCAAAATACAGTAACTATTTGAAAAATAGCGTAACATGTGTCATGCATCTTTTAGCAGTATAAAATGTAGAATTATTTTGCATTTATTAATTTTTAATAAGTTATATAGTAAAAATGAAACGGAGCAAATAACGGTTTCCCAAAAATATATTTATTCACAAATATCTTAAGAACCCGATGTGATAGAGATAAACGGATTTCAGATTTGAAATCAGCGCAAGAAACTAACCTACGAACACTTATTCTTATATAAGAAAGAAAAATGTTGTTTGTCAGTGTTATTGAAGAATAAGAACAGTACAGACTAGCTGGTAGGTTTTGAAAGGGGCGCAGATGCGGTTGTGAGGCAAGTATTGGAAAGTTAGGCACACCCTTTTTCACATGAAAAACACGTGCAAAACATTAAGAAAGAACACATAAAATGTTTGAAAAGTGAAGTTTACGATGTATTTAATGTAAAGAGAAGAAAAATAGTAGAACAACAAAGACTGCCTACGCAGAATTTAAAAACAAAGTAAAGGTATTCCTATAGCAGACATTGCCTCAGTGAAGTGAAGTATTAGAGACTTCACCTATACTAGGTCCCAGCTTTATGAGGTGACCAGCTCCTTTCGTGGCTGCTTTCGCCTTTCCTAACTAAAGAGCAGAATCAGGTATTAATTATAACAGCTGGGTAGACAGGAGCATGAGGCAAACTCATTATGTAAAACAAATTATTACAGAACCCACTTCTACAAGAGAAACGAAAGCTTTGAGGCGGGCTTCAAGCAAGCGGTCCAGCTGTAGTGGTGGCTCCATGCTCCATTAGGAGCAAACAAGGAAATGAAAGATAATTAATTTGGTGGGAATATATATTCACACACGTTATACACAGCAACCTGGGAGGATGACGCTGCCGATCACACCAAGTAGCGATGTTACTTCGCCACCTCAGACTGCGCGAAAAGATCTCACAACGAGCAGAAGACAAAAGAGAACGTCGAAAGGAACATAAGGAAAAAAAAAACAGCTGAGGGTTATCACTTTAGGGGGCGCATTCTCTTAGTCAGTTATGACTGATGGCGGCTACTACTACTACAATGCTGAATAATACTTTAAAACGCTTTTTAAAACGCATTGAAACACTGCTTTGAAACAATCCCATTTCTACAGAGAATGATTCCTTTCACGCACAGATTAAAGTTTGATATACTTTTGGCGAGCGTAGAGCGACTTAATGGTTAGAGCGCTTGTTTTGCGAGGTAGTTCAGATACCGGGTTCGAAACCTGGCAGCATCACGATCCAGTTTAACCAGCTGTAATTGGGTACCTGTTTCGACTCTTGAGTTATGAAAGGCAAATGCAGCGAATATGGAAACTTTTCTGACGAAGACCAAACCCAGAGGCCAAGATGAAACAAATGTTACACCTTCAATTAATAAATACCTGTATTGTTATACGCCAATAAAGAGTATGTGAAAAAAGCAAATACACGTGAGAAATAGCCCCAACTTCATTCAACAAACATATTAAAAGAAAAGAAGAGACAAAGAAAGAAAAAAGTATGAAGGAATTAGTGACAGAAGAAAACGGAGAGGGGTGTGGAATTGAAATAAAACGAATAAAAAATAAATAAATAAATAAGGAAACAAAATGTCAAACAAAATCGATAGACTAATAAAAATAATTCAGAAAACATCTGCCATTATGCGAAACGGCGAAGGTGTGGCGCCATTGTTATAGGGGTTGGGGGGGAGGGGGGGGGGGGTTTATCCTGCCTGTCTAAAGAATAAAGCGCTGGCTGTTTTCATGTCAGTCATTATTTAATTTTTTTAGAATCACATAAAAGTATATTAATATCTATCAATAACTACAAAGCATAAACACAACATAATAAACAGAAATAACATAAAATAAAACATAAAAATGTTCCACAATAAAAAAAATACACGTTTGTAGATCTCTCTCTCGTTGTCTCGTCTCTCTCGCGCTCTCTCTGTCTCTTTCTCTCTCTCTCTCTCTCTCTCTCTCTCTCTCTCTCTCTCTCTCTCTCTCTCTCTCTTCTCCCTCTCCCTTGCCCCGCTCTCTCTCTCTCTCTCTCTCTCTCTCTCTCTCTCTCTCTCTCTCTCTCTCTCTCTCTCTCTCTCTCTCTGTATGAACTCCTGCGTCTTCTAAAACACTTTATTTCTCTAACGGTATTGTTTTCAATACATGTTTCTCAAGTTATGCGGAATAATTTTTGCATACAAATAATACAGTACTGCGTTGTAAAACATTGTTTAAAATGCATGTTCTATCATTAATGAACACATGACAGTAAGACCTAGTGCATAATACTGAAATTATGGACAAACGAATGGATAGTATACTAATTACAGAAGTTATTCCTCTTCTTTGGTCCTTGGCCACTGACTGACAAAGCAATCCGTGACCATCACGCCTGGTGGCGTCTTGTAGGGCAGCATCAAACTGTCTCCACTTAGTCCTTGGCCACTGACTGACAAAGCAATCAGTGACCATCACGCCTGGTGGCGTCTTGTGGGGCAGCATCAAACTGTCTCCACTTTAGTCCTTGGCCACTGACTGACAAAGCAATCAGTGACCATCACGTCTGGTGGCGTCTTGTAGGGCAGCATCAAACTGTCTCCACTTTAGTCCTTGGCCACTGACTAACAAAGCAATCAGTGACCATCACGTCTGGTGGCGTCTTGTGGGGCAGCATCAAACTGTCTCCACTTTGGTCCTTGGTTGCTGACTGATAAAGCAATCAGTGACCATCACGTCTGGTGGCGTCTTGTAGGGCAGCATCAAACTGTCTCCACTTTAGTCCTTGGCCACTGACTGACAAAGCAATCACTGACCATCACGTCTGGTGGCGTCTTGTAGGGCAGTATCAAACTGTCTCCACTTTAGTCCTTGGCCACTGACTGACAAAGCAATCAGTGACCATCACGCCTGGTGTCGTCTTGTAGGGCAGCATCAAACTGTCTCCAATTTAGTCCTTGGCCACTGACTGACAAAGCAATCCGTGACCATCACGCCTGGTGGCGTCTTGTGAGGCAGCATCAAACTGTCTCCACTTTGATCCTTGGTTGCTGACTGACAAAGCAATCAGTGACCATCACGCCTGGTGGCGTCTTGTGGGGCAGCATCAAACTGTCTCCACTTTGATCCTTGGTTGCTGACTGACAAAGCAATCAGTGACCATCACACCTGGTGGCGTCTTGTGGGGCAGCATCAAACTGTCTCCACTTTGATCCTTAGTTGCTGATTGACAAAGCAATCAGTGACCATCACGCCTGGTGGCGTCTTGTGGGGCAGCATCAAACTGTCTCCACTTTGATCCTTGGTTGCTGACTGACAAAGCAATCAGTGACCATCACGCCTGGTGGCGTCTTGTGGGGCAGCATCAAACTGTCTCCACTTTGATCCTTGGTTGCTGACTGACAAAGCAATCAGTGACCATCACGCCTGGTGGCGTCTTGTGGGGCAGCAACAAACTGTCTCCACTTTGCTCGGTCGACAGCCATCCTTCATGTGGTGCCCCAACTCTGGTTCATTCTTAGCATCTCTGCCTTCACAGTTCTCCACCAGGTGGCTTTTAGCCGTCCTTGATTTCGCTTTCCATCTGGAGTCCATAACGTGGCAGCTCTTGTGATGATGTCTCTTCTGAGGATGTAGCGAACTCAATTCCAGTGTCTACCTCCTATGATGGTGCGCGTGTCTTCTTGGTGGCTCTGGGTTAGCAGTTCTTGGTTGGTGATGGTATTCGGCCAGACAATTCAAAGAATTTTCCTTAGGCAGGTTGTGTGGAAAGAAGACAATATGAACATTTCCATTTCTATTACTCTCCGGCATTCTGCACTGTACAGAAATTTAGTGTTTCTACTGTACTGTGAGGATTTCCAGATGTTGATTAGGTTGGCGAAAGCTATTCTGGTTTTATTCATTCGGCTACTGATGTCTTTACTTGTTTCGCTGTCTGGTGTTACTATGCTTCCCAAGTATATAAATGTGTTTGTATTTTCCAGCTCTTGGTCCCTTATTTTTATGGGTGGAGGATTTCTTACATTTAGTGTCCTGACTTCTGTCTTCTTGAGATTAATGTTTAGTCCCACATGTTGGCCATGTTTATTCAGTCTGTATGTTTTTTCATGAATGTTTTGATGTGAGTGTGCGAATAGTGCAATGTTATCTGCGTATTCTAGATCCTTCAGTGCAGAGAATGATGTCCATCTTATTCCTGTAGGGGCACCTGCTGTTGTCTGGCGCATCACCCAGTCTACATATGACAGTTAAAAACAGAGTGGTTGATAAGGCACATACCTGCCGCACTCCTGTTTTCACCTCAAGTTAGGTGACTCTGCCCAACACTGCATGTGAAATTAACATACAGGCTTTCAATGATGGAGACCATGCACTTAGGGATTCCTTAAGCCTTCAGTATTTTCCATAGGCTGTCAAATGGCTTTTCAAAGTCAACAAAGTTTATATACAGCTGCCATTGCCATTCTAACACTGCTTTATTCTGTTCCTGAGGGTGAATATATATATGATCTGCACATTGTCTATTTCTTCTGAGAGGGTGAGTATATGATCTGCACATTGTCTATTTCTTCTGAATCCTGCCTGTTCCTTCCTCAGTTTATGGTCTAGTGTTCTCGAAATTCTTCGAATAATTATTTTGCCAAGTATTTTGCTGGGAACTGATAGGAGAGTAATTCCTCTCCAGTTGTTGCAGTCAGTGAAGTCACCTTTCTTTAGCAATTTAACAATTATTCCTTTGTTCCACTCCTCTGGTGTTTTCTCTGTTTGCCAGATTTGTGCAAATTGTGGTTCTAATAACTCCGCCGCTAATACACGATCTGTTTTAAATAGCTCTGCATTGATACAGACGTTATGAGGGATCATTATTGTATACTACCGTATTTCTTTGTAAGACAATGTTTACAAATAGACAAACCTACAAAATAGTATATTTTGTGTGAATTTATGAACAATGCATTATTGTTTTATAATACTTTGTTTATTGAAATATACAATGTTTGCTGTAAATAGTTAACACAAAGTTAATGGTAAAATGTATTGTAAATAACATTCCAATTAATGTGTGTTTTTTTTTTTTTAAATGGAGAATATATTTAAAACGAAATGCCTTGATTATAACCGAAAACTAGGTTGAACAAGGTAGACTCTCCAGAGATGATAGACGAGTGGGCAAAAATGAAGCCCATCTAATTGCATTCAGTTCTCCTCCCATTCCTTTAAAAAAAAAAAAAAAAAAAAACTTATAACGAAATTCCTACCGCGATGAGTCAAAACATCATATAGGATCAGCATAAATAAATAGGAGAAAAATGATGAAATAAAGTTACATTTTCGTAATCAATCAAAGGAAAAGATAAAATCATTTTTTTTGTTAGCAGGCCAAGAAATGTAAAGTAAGAATCTCAGGCTGCATAAAATCTCATAAATGCCAACTCCTGTATTATTTATTTACTGCTGACAGGCGTCGGGTTTCTCTCTTTATTTATTTCAATGTTGATTTATGCGTTACACTACAAACGTACCAGATTTCTGTACTTGTTTTATTCTTCTATAATTTACTAGACACCGTATTTTGGCCTTTATTTTGTGTTATCTGGCCTATACTGGTGAATAAGAGTGTTATAGAAGTGATTGAGTCTGTAATTAGTCTGGATTGTTCCTCGGTCCAATATTTCGTGGTTATGTGGCATGGCCGTGCTAATGAGCACTGTCTACGAAACACTATTTTATTGGGGTACATAGCTGGCGGTGTGGTTTGTCACTATTCTTTCCTGTAGCGAAGCAGTGGGGCCGTTCGGATGACCCTCGGTTCGAGTACCAAGAAAGTCTATCACTTTGCTGTTTTTCTGTTGTGTAGTTTTCTATTTCTTTATTTCTTACCAGCGCCTGCATTATACCCATTTATGTGAACTATTTAGTTAACTTTAAGAGCCGTGGTAGCACAGTGGTTAGTGCACTGGCTTCCTAGCTCAGTGGTCCATGGTTCGATCCCCAAGTTGGGGGTGGGATTTTTTAGACCGCAAACGGCTCCGGGGTCGACCCCAGCCTCATGAATGAATTGGGTACCAGAGCAACTTCTGGGAAGGTCATGGCGCCCTGCGTGATGCTGACCACATCACCCCTATTGTGCCGATGGTCAAGAACACAGGCGCCTAACACCATATTCCCAATATGCCACAATGGGCGTGTAACATGATCCTTTACCTTTTATTTAGTTAATTTGACTTAAAAAGGGACGTAAAATGTAATGTTTACTCGGTTTATGTGCACTACCCTCTGCCTCATTATCAGAACAGGAGTGGGGTTAACAGGGAGAGAGAGAGAAACAGATGCATCGTCGTTTCCCAGCAACGACAGAAATTTCCCATCTATTTTTTCCTCCAGAAAATCCAGAAATCCAGTTCTAGTTTCTCAGTTCATGCTTCTTCATTTCAGTGGTTCTGTTGTAAACATGTTCGCCATGTGGAGCCACGTTATGTTTTAGTTTTTGTTTGGCAGGTGTTTTGAAATCCAAACGTGATGTTTGGTGCTGGTCTGTGTACTGAAATGTGTAGACGAAATGCACGATACATTTTAAAAATAAAAAAAGTGCTTTAGCGATGCCAGAGTGGAAAACACATCAAAGACGCACATAACATTTTCTGTTTCTGTGGAACGTTTGTGTTTTTCTCTTCTATCTGCTTTCTGGGTTTTTTTGCACCTGTGTAAGAAAATTAGATCTAACCGGTTTTACTACGCGGAAGCGTACTCGATGTGTGGTTTCACGCTGTTCATTTTATTTATTTACTTATTTTTATATATATATTTTTTTCTGGGCTGTGTTTTGTATGTTACATTCAAAGTATATATATATATAATCACGTTAGTGTGGCATAGAATCAGAACTCATAAAATATTTGAACAGTCTGCTATTGAATTACTAGAAACTTCGTGTATTTTTCTTTGCCCTCCATAACTCAAGAGCAGAATCAGATAGAACTAACGAACTTTATCTTCAAAGGGTTTCGAACTGTGACGTGAGGTTTTATTTGGCTCTTAGATCGGTATAGTACTGACAATTACAGAAATATAATTTCTGCAGAAAATGGTGAAGTCCCAGTGTCTGAGAGAACTACTGGTATCACAAATTAGTTACGGCTGTGAATGATCTGATCTCGAAACAACAGTAGAGAGGAGACCGACATAAAGTGCCACCTCCGCTGTGTAACTAACTGTGATATTAAAAAAACAAGGAAACAGATTTCACTTAACAATTTTTAAAAAATTTGACAAGTCGTTCAAATACAATTTCCTTATTATTTATTTAGTATATACACTATCTACTCTTGTGCTGAAGGGTGAATGTTGAAAAATGGAATGTAATGGATTTGTAAGTTTACATATGATTCACATATATATTATATACGTATATATATATATATATATATATATATATATATATATATATATATATATATATATATATATATATATATATATATATATATAACAAGTCTTCCAATTATAGGAAACAAATTTATATCAGCTGTGCTGTTAATCACTTATAGTAAATGTATTAGCTGTGCTGTTAATTAAGTATATAACATTTATCAGCTATGCTGTTATTATTGTCTCTTTCTACACTAAATCACTTTCTCGTCACTGACATTAATTTTTGCTCACAATGCTGACAGAAATGGTACTAATGTGTACTCATCTCTTAGAAGTTCTTGGTTTGGTTGACACAAAACCGGCTGAAGATCGTTCCTTTAGCCCACCCAAGACTGAGGGGGACTAAAGATGTAGATTCTGTGCAATCTCTATGCTCCTGCGGAGTTCCAGGCAGCTGGACTGACGACCCACGATATCAGTTTTTATGACACGAATAAAACCTGTAACAAGGAAAAATAGGGGCTAATTTCTGTCCTCAAGCCCACCTATTTCTATTGTATATGATATGAGCATGTCTCAGTGTCTGCATGTAGTATGAATGACAACATGGCTCAGTATGATTTAGCAATAGCGAGACAAGACAGGTGTCTACTTGCAAAACATTCTTTCTGATAAACTAATACATGGATACATTCAATAATATAAATTCAATACATGAATACATTCAATAATATAAATTCAATACATGAATACATTCAATACATGAATACATCCCATAATATGTACACCTAGGTGTGATACAACCATTTTCTTCCCCCTATAATATACCAGGCCCTCTCTGACAAGTGATATACTAGCTGGTAACATATATCCTAACAATATTGTTATGTTCTTATGATAGGAGTATATGAGACGAGGACTGTTTGGTGATATATCAGGTGGGAGTTATATGGAACAATAGATTGGAGTTAGATGAGACAATAGATTGAGTCCTAACAAGGACTGTTTTGGTTATATTTCAGTTGGTTTTATCTGAGATAACACTGAAGTTATAGGAGACAATAGATTAAGTTATAGGAGACAATAGATTGAGTTATAGGAGACAATAGATTGAGTCCTAACAAGGACTGTTTTGGTTATATTGTAGTTGGTCTGAGATAATAGATTGAAGTAATAGGAGACAATAGGTTGAGTCCTAACAAGGACTGTTTTGGTTATATTTCAGTTTGGAGTTATCTGAGACAATAGACTGAAGTTATAGGAGACAATAGATTGAAGTATGAGTCCTATTAGTCTTCGTCTATTCAATCATATTAGGAAATAAAACCATTATACCTAATTCCCCCAAGATACAATCAGTAAACTGATACGTTCATAGTAAAACAATATATGTTAAATATATATATATATACAGGTGTATCTGCTGTAGGCCTATTTTCCTACCAGTTTATAGTAAATTTATATTTACCCTCCAAGATTTAAACAGGCCAGATTTTAACTCGACTTAGCGAAGCAGGCTGCAGGTCAATGCTCTCAGGCAAGCAATAAATCAGGTTGACAGCTCTTCTCACACAGTCGGTCGTCTCTGGCTTCGTGTTCGGTTTTGCGTGCCTTTGCATAAAATCTCGCCCGATTATATAGGTAGGTGAATGCTTAAGCAAAGCTTTTGGTTGGTTCCTGGCGGAGCAAGCTGATTGGTTTCCTGCAGTTTCGTCTTTTGCTCGTACAGCCTAATTTTATTCAGTTTTCGTCCTCCATCTTGCGTGAACAAGATGGCCGCGACCCACATCCGAAAAAACAGGGCTTAAGTTTTTCCTGGTGTAACTTCAGGTAATTTATTCCGGCTCAGCAACTGTGCGTTGATTGGCTGGGGCAAATTTGTATCCCGACGTAATGATTTAACAAAGTAGTGGGGTTACACACATTCGTTTCACGACACGAATTTGGCACTCAGGCCCGTCTAATATTCTGCCCTTCCTTTCTCTCGTCTCCCATACTTAATCCATTTATTCACACATGCATTTTAAATATTATTTTTAAAATAATAAAATAAACAAAATAAAATACAGTAAAATAAAGTAAAATCACAACATAGTACCAGTTACACACATTTACAAGCCCTTATCATAATCAATATTGAACAGGGCAAAAAAAAACCTTAAAACATACACATGATATTAGATAATTATTCGGGAACATAACTAAATTATGGTGGCATATAATCTGCACTCATGATGTATTTGAAAAGTCTGTGATTGTATGAATATGGACTAAGCGTGCTTTTTAGGTCGTGTGGAATATTGTTCCACAGACGAGCAGCAGAAAAGCTAAACTTTTGTTGAATAAGTCAAGCCTTGGCTTGGGCACGTGTAATTTGTTTAAGCGTTGGCTGCGTCTTCCGTTGTATTTGAAAATGGGCCACAGATACGTTTGAGAATTCTGTGATAGGATTTTGTGAACGAATTAGGCTTTGTTGAAGAGGAAGCGCTTTCTTACAGGTAACATTTTAAGATGTTTATATAGATCTACTAGCTGTGTTAGGTGTTTGTCAGAAACTAGGCGCACTGCACGTTTTTGTAATGAATATAGTCTCTTTGTATTGGACACGGAGCAGCCATCTCAGATTGTGGAGCAATTGTTTAGATGTATTTGTATTTGGGATATATAGAACATTTTCCTTGCCTCCTCGTCTAGGAAATGTTTGATCTTAGCTAACTGGTAAACTTTCTGTGCTGTTTGTTTGGTCAATGCCTGTACATGCGAATTCCAACTTAAGTGTTGGTCAACTATGAGTCCCACTGTTTTGTGTTCATTTACATTTTCAATTAGTGAGGTACCAATGTAGAGTTGAATTATTGTTTTCTGTGAGTTTTGTAAATTTTGTCTAGTTGATATTAGCATACATTTTGTTTTAATGATATTTATTTGCATGCGATTTTTGTTGCTCCACTTAATAAGATTGTCTGTATCACTTTGTAACAATATTTCTAGTGTGTTATAACTTTTATCACTTGTGTAAGTGGTACAGTCATCGGCTAATAGGTCGCATGATGAGTGCTTGATGTGTAGTGGAAGGTCATTTATGTATAAGGCAAAATGTAGAGGACCAAGAATGGAACCCCCAGGAACAGCGGTATCGATCATGGTTGAGCTTGACAAGAAATTGTTGTAACACACTACTTGCTGTTTGTTGGACAGGAACGATTTCCTTAATGTTACTAGCTTAAGTTAACTTTCACTGTTTCCATTTTTTTAAAAAATTAAAACAACGTGATCTATCATATCGAATGCTTTTCTAAAGTCTACAAAAAGTGCTCCACATATCGTTGTTGAAGTGGAGGTGCCTATTGCCTATCATCTTAGAGCTGTGTGGCATGAATGCTTTTGTCTAAACCCCGTCTGTGTTAATTGCCTTCCATATCTCCTTACAATTTGATTTGCTCAGAACCAGATTTCCAAAAAGATATTTCTATTCTTTGCATTTAAATATTAAGCCTTATTCCTTTGTACTCTGTATGTGTTGAGGTCCACGCAAATTCGTGAAGCGTTCCATATTTTTATACCAATATTAGATTATTTGCAAGCATCCAATTTACCTATAAATATAGAAGAGGTGTTAAAAATAGACAGACCTAGGGAACTGCATAATATAGTCAAACAATATTTAACACGAACAAATGTTATGATAGGAAACTCTTTACAGAGCGATACAACAGAAAGCAATCTGATCATCAGAAGAAGTCCCCCCATCTGACAAGTGTTTCGGCCCGATTACTCCTTTACACTCTAAGGGGGGCGGGCCCACTTGGGTCATGACTCCCAAGCGTCTCAGCTTCCTGTTGTCTTGTATCGAAAATGAACCCATTTCACTTACGGTAGCAACTTTTAATCCACAACGCCAGCCGTGGGGGCAGTTGTGAAAATAACAAAGAAAAGACAAATTATTCCGTTCGTTCCGTCGCCCTTCACAACTAAGGACACACACTGAGACACGAGCGCGCAGCCGACGAACCTTAGCCACTGCGTGCCGCACGCCACTGAAATTCTGTACCTGACACACTCCCTATAGTATACATCGCCTGTTGCCCCAGAGTCGCAGCCCCCTCACTAGTACACCATATAAACTCAGCGCTGTGGACTTAGAAAAATTTTGGTGTTTTCTGTACCGCAGCGTTTACCGTCACGATCTCCATTGCCCACTGCGGTTGTTCCACAGCCAGCCTGATGCCTTTTCGGCAGTTTCGCTAAGCCTCTTCAGTGCCCTTGTTCTAGACTGTCCCTTCAACCCCAACAGTTTCAATAAATCATACATTGATGCAGCCACAAGCCCTCTTGCGCCCACTTCAACCGCCATGACCCTTGCACTGAATCCATCGTGTCTCAGATCCGCGGCTAGATCGCTATACTTGGCCGCTTTGAATGAATGTTGCTCGTCTAATCTGGATTCAAATGGCACGGTCAGTTCAATCAGTATGACCTGAAGCGTTGCTGAAGAATGAAGCACTATATCCGGCCGTCTCCGCGATTTTCTGATACTCTCTGGATATGCCCCCCGTCCAGGTAGGTCTACCGCCATCTCCCAGTCGTTTGCACAGTCAAGAAGAGATGGTAAACTGCTACCAGGTTTACTCGGTTTGGGGTGTGCTGACTTTCCTGCCTTCAGAAAGTATGTGTTTGTGGTGTCTGGCCGGACTTTGCTATTCGCTTTCATTCTTGCCTGATCTATTGTCGCAGCAAGCTCATTTAGCACTTTGTTATGGCGCCAAGTGTATCGTCCTTGCCCTAATGCCACCTTACACGCTGAGAGCACGTGTTCAAGTGTCTGCCTCCCCTGGCACAGGGGGCACTGCTCATCATCCGACTTTCCCCATTTCACAAGGTTGGTGGCCGACGGCAGCAGGTCATACATTGATCTAACCACAAAGCTGAGCCTAAGAGGTGCCATATGCCATATATCATTCCATGTCAAGGATCTCTGCAGGGCTCCTTCCCATGTAGTCCATTGGCCTTGTTGGACCTGCTGCACTGCTTTTAGCAACCTCTTATCATTCTCAGCTCCTCGTATCTCCTGAACTACCATGTCTCTGCGTTCCCTGCTTGATGCCTTGGACCACCAGCGGATGTCACCATGCCCAAATCCCCGTCTATTCGTTTGTGTGTATCCGATTACCTCTCTCAGTTTGAGTGACTCTTCAGCAGCATCAACAGCTTCTTCCACTCTCCACTTCCTTCCCGTTTTCAGTGTGGGCTGAATGGACTTAACCACGTCATCAGCTGACTCGCGTAGCATCATTGCAAGCCTTGCTTTTCCAACTTTGTACTCTTCAACAACTGACTTGAAGGGAAGCAGAAGTTTTGACTTTTTGCAGTACAGTGCTACATCTGACAGACCTGGTGGTGCCCCTAGCCATTTTCTCATGAACTTGTTGACCTTCTGCTCTATAGCTTCCACTGTACTTGTGCTTACTTCATATATAAGCAGTGGCCACAGCAACTTCGGTATCAACATGAACTGGAGGCACCACAGTTTGAACTTTCCCAGGAGTCTGCTTTGGTCTATGATCTGTAGTCCTCTGTCTGCCATTTCTATTGTCTGTTGCACTGCCTTCGAGTCTTTTAAAGAGGCATCGTACACCCTGCCAAGACTTTTAACAGGTTCCTCAATGACAGTAGGGATTCTTTGGCTGGAAACCGTGAATATGACCTCTGCTATCTTCCCTTTCCTGACTGATAGGCTTCTCGACTTCTTGGGTTTGAAGCTCATTCTGCACCAGCTGACTAGTTCATCCAGGCGTGCTAACATCCTCCGGGCCTGATGTTCATCTGATGTCAGAATTGTTGTGTCATCCATGAATGCTTTGAGCGGTGGCATGTGACACATTCCACCGAGCTTTGGACCTATAGCCATTCCTTCAGCCGCATTGAGGATTACCTGCATAGCCATGACGAATAGTATCGGAGAGATGGTACATCCCATCGCAATTCCAACTTCAAGGCCAATCCACTTTGTTGTGTTACTCTCTGGTTGAAAATCTGACAGAAAACCCTGCGAAATACAGCTTCAGCATTGCTGCAATCTCTTGTGGAACATGATACATTTCTAGGGCCTGCCACAACATCTGGTGTGGAACGGATCCATAAGCATTCGCTAGATCCAACCAGATTACATGGAGGTTTGTTCTGTCAGACTTTGCCTTTTGGATTGCTTCCCAGATCATTGTGGCATGCTCTAGACATCCTGGTGTACTTGGGATACCTCCTTTCTGAATGGTAGTGTCAATGTACCCATTTGCCAGGAGGTATGTAGTGAGTCTTTTCGCCATTACTGAGAAGAATATCTTCCCTTCCACGTTGAGTAGTGAGATTGGCCTGAACTGACTGATGTCTGTGGAATTTTGTTCCTTCGGGATGTAGACTCCGTTTGCCTTTCTCCATTCCTTGCTTACGAGTTGGGTTTTCCACGCATTCTTCAGTAAACGGAGCAGTCGTTTGAGAACCTCAGGGCATCTTTTATACACCACATATGGAACACCATTAGGACCTGGAGCTGACTTGCACCGAGCTTTCTGGACAATGCTTTCTACCTCTTGCACCGTTGGGGGCTTGGTGTTAAATTCAGCTCCTGGCTTACCCGGCCATTTAAGGCCTGCCATGCTGCTGAGCGGCTCATTTTTGCGACCATCTGAATATGTCATTCTGAGGTGTTCTTCCAGGTCTTCTTTCCTGATGTTTAGCGTACCTGACCGTGGCTGCTCAAACAGTTCTTTGGCAAACTTGAAGGGCTCCCTAAAGAATCTTTCCCTATCCCTTCGAGTCTTCCTTCTCTTCCTGCACAACCTTTCCGCTCTACAAAGGGCATTATGTTGGCCTTTCAGGTGCTCCCAAACTTGCCGTAACCCTTCCTTCTCTGTGGCAACTGCGTTCTTGAACAGTTTTCGGGCATGCTTCTTCTGTTTCCTGATTTCATCTATTTTAATTTGTCTTCTACTTTTCCGTGGTGGGTTACTTTCCCTTGCCTCCCTCACTCCGAACACTTTGCGACAGTGCAGATATATTATGTCGCCGAAGATTTCCAGCTTCTTCTCCAAAGTTAGCTGCTTCAGGCTGTTATCCAACTCTTTTGCCAAGGCTTCGTCCAGCTGTTCCCAAAGCCCTTTTGCACTGGCAGGTGGAAACTTTATTGCATCTCTCTTCCCGTCCAAGAAGTGTGTGAGATCATCATCTGGCAGATCAACTTGAATGTACTCAGCACTGTGGATTGACTCCTGGCTGCGTTCTTCTAACGTCTTATCCGTCGAGACAGAGCGCTGTTGATCTCCCCCTGATGACCTCCCACACCCCTTTTTCGTTCTGTGGATTTTCATTCCTTTTTGAGTAGAGAATTCCCTACCACAGGCACATGGAAATTCCAGCCGTTGTTCAGAGTTCGAAGTCCGTGTAACGGGTCTGGTCGATTCCATTGAGGCGCCTGTGGATTCATCATCCTCCCCCCCCCTTTCGGTGAATCCTGGGGGCATCTATCGTTTTTGGGTCCTATAGCAATTGAATACAGCTTACGGGGTGCTAACCCGGTCAGCCGGTTTCTAGTCTTTCCCAGTGTCATCTGTCTTTCCAGAAGTCAATCGGTCTTTTCCCGATCGTCACTGGTTTGACCATGCAACTATGATAGGAAACTCTTTACAGAGCGATACAACAGGAAGCAATCTGATCATCAGAAGAAGTCCCCCCATCTGACAAGTGTTTCGGCCCGATTACTCCTTTACACTCTAAGGGGGGCGGGCCCACTTGGGTCATGACTCCCAAGCGTCTCAGCTTCCTGTTGTCTTGTATCGAAAATGAACCCATTTCACTTACGGTAGCAACTTTTAATCCACAACGCCAGCCGTGGGGGCAATTGTGAAAGTAACAAAGAAAAGACAAATTATTCCGTTCGTTCCGTCGCCCTTCACAACTAAGGACACACACTGAGACACGAGCGCGCAGCCGACGAACCTTAGCCACTGCGCGCCGCACGCCACTGAAATTCTGTACCTGACACACTCCCTATAGTATACATCGCCTGTTGCCCCAGAGTCGCAGCCCCCTCACTAGTACACCATATAAACTCAGCGCTGTGGACTTAGAAAAATTTTGGTGTTTTCTGTACCGCAGCGTTTACCGTCACGATCTCCATTGCCCACTGCGGTTGTTCCACAGCCAGCCTGATGCCTTTTCGGCAGTTTCGCTAAGCCTCTTCAGTGCCCTTGTTCTAGACTGTCCCTTCAACCCCAACAGTTTCAATAAATCATACATTGATGCAGCCACAAGCCCTCTTGCGCCCACTTCAACCGCCATGACCCTTGCACTGAATCCATCGTGTCTCAGATCCGCGGCTAGATCGCTATACTTGGCCGCTTTGAATGAATGTTGCTCGTCTAATCTGGATTCAAATGGCACGGTCAGTTCAATCAGTATGACCTGAAGCGTTGCTGAAGAATGAAGCACTATATCCGGCCGTCTCCGCGATTTTCTGATACTCTCTGGATATGCCCCCCGTCCAGGTAGGTCTACCGCCATCTCCCAGTCGTTTGCACAGTCAAGAAGAGATGGTAAACTGCTACCAGGTTTACTCGGTTTGGGGTGTGCTGACTTTCCTGCCCTCAGAAAGTATGTGTTTGTGGTGTCTGGCCGGACTTTGCTATTCGCTTTCATTCTTGCCTGATCTATTGTCGCAGCAAGCTCATTTAGCACTTTGTTATGGCGCCAAGTGTATCGTCCTTGCCCTAATGCCACCTTACACGCTGAGAGCACGTGTTCAAGTGTCTGCCTCCCCTGGCACAGGGGGCACTGCTCATCATCCGACTTTCCCCATTTCACAAGGTTGGTGGCCGACGGCAGCAGGTCATACATTGATCTAACCACGAAGCTGAGCCTAAGAGGTGCCATATGCCATATATCATTCCATGTCAAGGATCTCTGCAGGGCTCCTTCCCATGTAGTCCATTGGCCTTGTTGGACCTGCTGCACTGCTTTTAGCAACCTCTTATCATTCTCAGCTCCTCGTATCTCCTGAACTACCATGTCTCTGCGTTCCCTGCTTGATGCCTTGGACCACCAGCGGATGTCACCATGCCCAAATCCCCGTCTATTCGTTTGTGTGTATCCGATTACCTCTCTCAGTTTGAGTGACTCTTCAGCAGCATCAACAGCTTCTTCCACTCTCCACTTCCTTCCCGTTTTCAGTGTGGGCTGAATGGACTTAACCACGTCATCAGCTGACTCGCGTAGCATCATTGCAAGCCTTGCTTTTCCAACTTTGTACTCTTCAACAACTGACTTGAAGGGAAGCAGAAGTTTTGACTTTTTGCAGTACAGTGCTACATCTGACAGACCTGGTGGTACCCCTAGCCATTTTCTCATGAACTTGTTGACCTTCTGCTCTATAGCTTCCACTGTACTTGTGCTTACTTCATATATAAGCAGTGGCCACAGCAACTTCGGTATCAACATGAACTGGAGGCACCACAGTTTGAACTTTCCCAGGAGTCTGCTTTGGTCTATGATCTGTAGTCCTCTGTCTGCCATTTCTATTGTCTGTTGCACTGCCTTCGAGTCTTTTAAAGAGGCATCGTACACCCTGCCAAGACTTTTAACAGGTTCCTCAATGACAGTAGGGATTCTTTGGCTGGAAACCGTGAATATGACCTCTGCTATCTTCCCTTTCCTGACTGATAGGCTTCTCGACTTCTTGGGTTTGAAGCTCATTCTGCACCAGCTGACTAGTTCATCCAGGCGTGCTAACATCCTCCGGGCCTGATGTTCATCTGATGTCAGAATTGTTGTGTCATCCATGAATGCTTTGAGCGGTGGCATGTGACACATTCCACCGAGCTTTGGACCTATAGCCATTCCTTCAGCCGCATTGAGGATTACCTGCATAGCCATGACGAATAGTATCGGAGAGATGGTACATCCCATCGCAATTCCAACTTCAAGGCCAATCCACTTTGTTGTGTACTCTCTGGTTGAAAATCTGACAGAAAACCCTGCGAAATACAGCTTCAGCATTGCTGCAATCTCTTGTGGAACATGATACATTTCTAGGGCCTGCCACAACATCTGGTGTGGAACGGATCCATAAGCATTCGCTAGATCCAACCAGATTACATGGAGGTTTGTTCTGTCAGACTTTGCCTTTTGGATTGCTTCCCAGATCATTGTGGCATGCTCTAGACATCCTGGTGTACCTGGGATACCTCCTTTCTGAATGGTAGTGTCAATGTACCCATTTGCCAGGAGGTATGTAGTGAGTCTTTTCGCCATTACTGTTAATATATAGCGGCTGGGAATGTGAAGGTCTGATGCTGTTCTTACAATGCATATGACTTTGAACAGATAAAAGTCAATTAAATATCTGTTAAAGTCAGTTATATAACTGGAACCACCAGGCCTTTACACCCCTCCACTTTAATGTTATTCTTGTTCAGAGTTTCTTCTTGATTTTTGTTGTTGTTGTTTTGTTTATTTATTTAACATATAAGCACAATTGTGATTGTCCCTATTTACAATGATTTGACAAATGTGATGCCACTTTTTCATATCGGCAGTTGTTCATATTATTTGGAATTGAAAACAATATATATCCTAATTATAACCCATCAGAGGTTGAACGGGATATTTTTCTTCATTAATTTAAAAAAAAAGGTCCATATTTATGTGCGCTTGATCTCTCTGCCTCATAGTTTCCAGCACTTCTAGCGTGATCCAATGAGATTTTTCTGTCGTTTGACGCGAATTTCCTTAACTGGTACGTGCTTGTCAAACACCCTATGAAAAAGCTTCGTCCAGAATGCAATAGCGTCGTCCGGATGAGAAAGCTGGTAAACATGGGAGAGAGAGAGAGAGAGAGAGAGAGAGAGAGAGAGAGAGAGAGAGAGAGAGAGAGAGAGAAAGAGAGAAAGAGAGAAAGACAGGGGAGAGAGAGAGAGAGAGAGAGAGAGAGAGAGAGAGAGAGAGAGAGAGAGAGATCTTGTGTGCATTGTAAAAGTGGTATCCCAACATGGACTTTTCATGTTTTGTCCTCTTTAACATGAACGTTTAGGACAGTCATGTTCACACACACACACGCACGCACGCACACACACACACACACACTATTAGGTTGTCACAGCTTCTACTTACATCTTTTTAATTCTGTTGTCATAGCTTCTACTTACATTGTTTTTATTAGGTTGTCACAGCTTTTATATACATCGTTTTTAATCATGCTGTCATAGCTTCTACTCTCATCGTTTTTCTCCTGTTGTCATGGCTTCTATTTTCATCGTTTTTCTCCTGTTGTCATGCTACATCTTCCTTCTTTCTCTTGTTGCCATGGCTACTGCTTCCATATTTTTGTGTCCTGTTTTCATGTTCAATGTTCCATCTTTTTTCCTCCTGTTGTCATGCTTTCCGATTCCATCGGTTTTCTCCAGTTGTCATGGCTGTTACTTCCACCGTTCTTCTCCTGCTGTCATGGGATGTCTGCTTCCAGAGTTTTTCTCAACATGTTCTTAGACATCCTCACTCTTCTCTTCCCCTTGGAGTTCCAGTCAAGGGCATGTAGGGTTATATTGCGTGGTTGTTTCTTGAGGTCTTAATCTTAACCATCTACATCTTATCAAGCTATTGGTATTTTCTAGTTCTTTTCCACAGGCCTATGTTTGATATTACATCTGGTAATTTCAAATGAAAGATGCATCGGGGGCATCTACTGTGAAATCTCTGGAGTTTGAATGTTATATTATTGGTGAATTTCCTCGTTGTCTATGCCATAGTGTAAGACGTTTTAGGCTGGCCTCGGGCAGATAAATTTTATTTTCCCGTGAATGAGCCGCAGAGTCCTGTTCTGGACGAGAAAATTTAAAGTGAATTTGACTTTTTTCTTTATGGCATCCTCATCTGTTCATCATTCATTGTCGACGTTATTTGCCCCAACAACAACAAATATATAAAACTATGTATTTCTTCTTTCATTGCGTTATTGATCTTTATCCATCAGTTTGCCGATTATTTATTCCCATTCCCTTTGTTTTGTTTACACCGCTGCTTAGCTCTGTTTTTGTTGCTTCTATTATTAGTCGATCTGTCTTTTGTCTTTCCCTTGCAATGGCCAGTTGTTTTACTGTCTAATAAAAAGCGTCCTGCATTAGCGGACATGTTGAGCATTGACAGCTCAGCCTCATCGATTCTTCTCAGCGTTCTGATAATTTATTTACTCACGTATTCCTCATCTCTTTTGTTTATTTTTTTTTAAACCACACGAGAGTATGATGTTACTGCATGTGTTCTTTACAATGAACAACGGTGAATTCTTTTAACATGTCTAGGTGAACTAGACTAGACCCTATATAAGCTGAACTAGGCTGGGCCTTTATATAAGCTGAACTAGACTTTGCAATACATAAGCTGTACTAGACTGGGCCTTGTATAAGCTGAACAAGGATGAGCCTTGCATAAGTTGAAATAGACTAGGTCATATATAACTTTGTCGCGGGTTGTCTCCCTGCTCTGTAATAGTGGTCCACTAATGGCCAAACTTCGAGTAAAAGGATGGGAGTTTTCAAATATATCAATCTTCGCTCAAGATTACTCTTGGCAGAGAAATAAATAGAAGGTTGGTGCTTCTATTTCACGGAGTCTTACGGGGATTTTTAGAATTGTAATTATAACAACCGTCATCTAAGTTTGTTATAAACTTCGTACTCTCCACCCACTTTTGTGAGAAAATATGCTTTAACTCGTATTTTATGAGCCCCCAGCTGAAGGTGATTCAGCAAATTATTAACTGCATGTTTAGTTTTGTATATTGTATTTTTTTTAATGAGTCATACGGGTGCAGACATCAAATTCACTCCCATATGATTAACTCAACTAATGATTTATATGTACATATAAAACAAGAGGTTTATTTGAGAAATATAGTTGAAACAAGGGTAGAGAATGAAAATGGTTCAAGCAGGTAAACAGTTAATTGATTTAGTTTCTTGTTCCTTAGAGAATTTGTCATCACTGAATGTATTAACTGAAAAGTGGCAGTTTTATAAAAGAAGTCCCTTTATTGAAGCCCTAAGTTTTGACTTAGCTTTGCAGATGTCTGCTGTGAGTTGTCTCTGGGTGATGGTTTTCAGTGAAGTCGTGACTGTTCCTTCTCTTCAGGAGTCGAGTGGTTAGAAAGCAGCACGTTCCTTGCAATGCCGGAGTAATTGATCAGATCGTCTAGTCAGTTGTCCTCTAGACATGCCTGTTATAGGTGTCTAGCTTCGACTTCTGGCAACTGGTACCAAAGACTGAGAGGAAACAAATGCCTCTTTTAACAGTCTCGTATTTCTTGATGTAAATATCCGCTTCCCTCCACTATTTCATCTTCCTCAGAACTGTACGCGATGCCCCTGAGCATTAAATCTCAATCCATCGAGTAGGATGAAAGTGTTTTAGGAAAGCGGTAGCCGAATTATGTATAATTTTCAGAGATAAATGTACACAAAAAATATGAATCAAAACTAATATATATGTATGCATATGTGACGATGGTTTATAAATTTTGGGCACTAGGGTGGAGCTTAGGCATACCCCTAAATTCTTTTTGATTTTGGCCCGCCCATTTCATTTCTTTTTCCAATCTCCTGTAGTTGTAATCTGGGGTAACTGGCCTGTCACTGTAATCGGACAGGTTCACTCCCTTTTTTCTTTAATGTTGGTAGGATACATTTTTGACGCGTCCAGGACTCTCTGTGGCGGTAGGCGGCATATTTCTTAGAGTTCTTTGACCACGAGTTAGAACCTACCACTCGGTTTCGGGTAGTAGAGCGGCCGACTTTTCCTGGCCTTTGACACCAGGGAAAGCCCTCGCCTTTCGTGTGTCCACGGGTAGACCCGATTACGCTGGAAATGGCTGTCTCTCTTTTAGCTCAGATTTTGTCCGCTGAACACGGCAAACTAGTTCTAGAGATTCTGAAGCGGTTGCGTCATGTTACGTTGCAACCCAGGCGAAAGATTCGCTCGACATCGCAGGTGACCGAACATCTGTGACCTGGGTTTTTGATATAAAATCTGAACTCTTTAGTTGTCTGGCACTTAATGCTCCAGGAATTCTAGTAGAGTGAACGTTGTCATATTTATTTGGCAGATTCGGCCAGCTACTGTTGATGTTAGTGGATTTCTTTGCATCTCGGTAAGAAAGAGCACTAATTTGATTTAGATAGTTTGTGTAGGTAGAACTTATCACTAATCAATCATCAGTGGGCTAACGCGTATAGCAGTAACATTTTCCTTCTCAATTCATAACGGGAAAGTGGATAAATTTTGAATTCGCTATGTACCAATAAAACTACATAAATAGGACCTTTTATAATCTTATTCAAAGGACAGTGAAGATGGGTTTATATCAGTTTTGCTAATACAACTGTAAACTCCATTTTTTATTTGCAACGAGTTCCTTGAGAGATTTGGTTTTTTTTCTTCCCTAGAGATGTATACATGTGAGTGTACCTGACGACTTATACAAATCATTTGTATGACGGGATACGTATGAGTTCCCGGATAAGTTATGGTTAGGAGCCATGTGTGTAAATATTGATTTTATTGTTGTGTGTAACCCGATGTGGGGTTTGAAGGATAGACGCCTCACGGGCGGAACAATTCTTTGCGCTGGCCGCGAGTTTGTTTACATTCAAGCCTTGGACCGTTACGCAACCTCAGTATGCGAGCGTTGGGCTGTCCCAGCGTGTTGCGTGGCTATCAATTGGCTGATACCACGGCAATGAAAGACGGTTGTGAATGTGCTGAATCAGCCAGTAAAAACCGGTTTGACGCTCCAAGATAACTTGGGATAAGGGGAGCGTGGGGTTGATAGTATGTAAACAGTACTTGTCTTGGTGCAGAGAAAGGCATAGGTATTATTAGCAAGTGGACCTTAATTTAGGCGATTAGCTTATGGCTTGCATTTATTGTATCTTCACAGCGGAGAAGGCAAACTTCCACACGCCACTGGGGACGGAAACCTGGAAACCACCATTACGTCAAAGGTCTGGTATCATAGCATTGATCGAGTTCTCGAGTGGGAACCAGTTGGTTAAATCCTAAATACCAGTACCAGGAAGGCAGAGTCGGTACCCAGCTGCTGGTACCCCATGCTTCTGTAGCGACCAAACCTCTGAGACCACCAATATTCAAGCTTCAGAGTAGCGCGCCCATCCTGTCTTCGTTTGTAGACCGGTGGGCCCTGTTCATTATACGCCCAGTCACGATTGAACTGGCCGCGTCTCTCGGGTATATTAAGGTGCACCACTTGCGCAGCCCTGAGTTTGGACTCATTCAACACACGGGATATCAGGGTTAATTATCATTGAATCGCACTGAAAATATATTTCCCACTGTCCTCGTCAACCTTGGATTTATCTGAATCGTCACCTCGTAAGAAAGGCACAGGATTGGCAAGATGATTGGTTCAAGTGTACAGGATACAACCTCATTGACAGACAGGGGATTTAACCCAAGGAAGTGTGGCGGAAATCAATTAATCTTTCAAGAAGTACTTGGTTGTGCTTATAAGACTGTGTTTACCTCTCTACATCATTTGTTGGGGTTTTGTGTTTTTTGGTGGTATGTTCTTTTGCTGTGGGGTGTTTTTTTGTGTGTAGCCTAGATCACAGCCGTCTCAGTTGACACTGAAGACTGTCGACAGGGGACACAGGTTAGAATTTTGGTGTTTAGAATTCCTAGTACCCATTGTGGATTTTCCTATTTGTGTTTTTTTTTGAGTTTTCTTTGTGTACAACTTTGGTTGCCATTTAGGAGTATTAACCAAAATCGGTTTGGGGTTGTCTGTTATTCTTGTGTTTATTGATAGTGAAATCCTACTTTTGTTTGGATTGATTTTATAATTCCTGACATCGTGCAGATATAGTAATTTTTTAAAATTTACATTTATATCATAATGTAGCCGCGCTAGTGTAGGGGTTACCACACTGCCCTGGCGATCGGGAGATCCCTGGTTCAAGGCCGGGCGAAGACATTTGAAGGAGTGTCATCAACCGGGACTTGGATTGGAATAATTCGAGCCCTGGCGAAGACATTTGAAGGAGTACCTTCGACCAGGAGACTGGAATAACCAGAGCGGCTCCTGGGCACAAACCCTCTGTGGATGGGAAGGAGCGAAGCTCCTGACCGGGTTGGAAGGAAAGTCCATAGGCTCCCCAGCCTCGCAATGCTATGATCTTTGTTTCATGTCATTGGGCCGAAAGCCCAACTGCCGCTGGTTAAGAAAAAAAACGTTCTATTTTAGAAGATACTCCTAGTCCTATGCCTGTTCTACAAAAGAATTCTTAGTATTACTCCTTATTCTGGCTGTCGGTGCTCTTCTGACAAAGGTAAGGGATGCACTGGGGAACTTTTCGAACCGCGTTAGATTTTAAGTTGAATTTCTTCCCACGCACAAATGTCGCCTTGTGAGGTTCTGTTAGGGGATATTCAATCACAATTTTAGTTTTTTTAAAATTCCTAATCCTATGCAACCCCCAAGGTAAGGTATCTTATTTTTAGTAACCGTTACCTCCATCACTCATTCTGAAAATTACTACATGACCATATAAGGTAATCCCCCTTTAAGTGTCATTTACCAAAGTCATTCTGACACACGACTTGCCCTTAATTATTATCCTGATAAATCTTCTCCAAGGTTGTTATATTCTCATCTTTGTTTATTACAACAAGCCATCTGCCGGGAAACGTTACGTGGTATGTTGTCCAGATTGTTAAATCACTATAAAATTAAGGTAGGGCGTGGTTTTTTTTTTTTTTTTTTTGCACGTCGCTCCAATGTTATCTCTTAGATGACAGTCTGTTTTACCACTATCAGACTCACCATCAGATGAGCAGAAGTAGTTATGCAATCTAGTGCGTGTATGGACAGCTTAATCCGTCTATTGCTGGCCATTAATCAAACAAGTCAAGATGGCTTTGGTCTCCTTTTTGCTAAACGCCGACGGCCAAAAAGAAAGATATCGATGTAGAAGTAAAGAAGTGACAAGACGAAGTGAAAAATGATGCTCAAACGAATAATGACAGAGGTGAGTGGAGAAAGAAGAATTGGACGACAGGATAGGACGTTCATTACGTCATAGCTACCCTTAGCAGATACTGTCGTAGGGGAAGGACGTGTTAAAGATTTCATTATACTGTCTCAGCATTATGAGGTGTGGTTCCTTTCCTCGCTGCCATCGCTTTTCCTAACTCAAGAACAAAGTCAAGTATCCATTTACAGCTGGATAGACTGGAGCCTGAAATTACTTGGTTTCTCCGGTATCACAGAGAAATACTCTTAATAAAAGTCATCCCTGGATGGGGTGATCAACATTAATGTGCAGAATATTCGTTGGAAACTATCGTCAAAGGACAGCGCTACAGAGAAGCGACAGACAAAGTAACAATTTTCAAAATTAATAAGAAGAAGAAACTCGCTAAGAACACAGGCAAAAAGCACCATCTTCATAAGCCCATGAGCATCTTTTACATTTAATGTGCTCATTATGGAGACAAAACAATCACAACATATCAATTAAATATATATCTAGCGCCGCCTACCAATAAATTTACAACTACCGTAATCTGTGTGCTAAATGTGGCGCAGATTCGAATGATGTTTACTCTTCTGAGGAAGACAGATGGCGTCACTGTTGAATGAGGAACCAAGGCAGTTTAGACTTTCGTCCTAACGACTTCCCTCCATCGTATAAACATAAGCTTTATGGCAAGCACGAAGACGACTTTGTGATTGCTTTAGCAAGTTCCGTGTTTATGTAAAAAAAAACCACTCTTTATGTATGTAGCGTGCGGGACGAAAACATACTGCATGTTTTACAGGTAAAAAAAGGTAAATGTAGCCTATACCAGATACTGCCGTAGGGGAGTGAAGTATCAGAGACTTCACAATACTAGGACCAGCTTCAAGAAGTGGAATGACCAGTTTCCTTCCTCGCTGCCTATGCCTCCCTTAACACAAGAGCAGGGTAGGTAAACATTTATAGCTAGGTAGAATGGAGCATGCCACCGTGTTTTGAACCCGGTACCTTTGCCGCGAGAGGCCAGCGCTTTAACCACTCTGCCAATCGGACATCTCGCGTTCTGCAGGCATTAGTTTAATTTATACATAGTTACCACACAGTGACTTTATAATGCAGTTTCTATTGAGAGTATGTATCTCTTTATGTATCTATTTACATAGACCTACGTATGTGTGCGTAGATCAACATATGTACTTTATAGTAGGTACTGAGAGAAATATCAGCAAGTTTACGGGTACATGGCTATAGGTGCCGTCAGGTAGCCATGTGTCACATAACGGTTTGAGCATGCATTTTTGTGCTCTCTCACACCTTTCGCCCCTCCGGCAGTATCATCTCTTTTTCTTTATTTTCCTCACCGATCATCGTATTATTTGGATTATTTGGCATATTTTACGCCCTACATTCTTTATGTGACCACTCCCAGACTGTTTACGTTACGCCAGGTGGCTCGTGATAATACCACGTTTATTGAACCGGTCAGCGAGCGATATTCTTATCATGAAAAGCCGGCTCGCCACCTTTTGATACAGACGGCAATCGTGAAGAGAGATAGCGACTTTGACTTAACTCATTTCCGGGGCCAGCGACAATCAGGCAATTAACATCTGGGTTGCGGTCTGTATGTCTGAAGAAACCATATTGTTTGTCTGAGCGGCCGGCGATCCTTTTGTTTGACTGTCTGGATAACGCACGATCACAGACGATAATGAAATAATCGTTTCACGGGACAATCCCTGTTTGTGATTATCTCAGGCAATCTGTCTGGCGAGTCAATATTTGAAGGTAGCATCTGGACATCAAATAGGTTCCAAGATTTGTTGTGAGTTGGCGGAAATATTACCGCATGATTTGAAAGAGGTCACGAGTTGGAATATTAAATGTAATATTTTTAAACACGGGGGGGGGGGGGGGAGAAGAGATTATGAGTTCAAACACCCCTACCCACATAGTGTAAAAGTGCTTACGATTGGATTGAAGTGAGAGCCGGAATAAACATTGAATTTCATTGGAGATTTCGGAGGAAGTAGCATCTGTGTTTTGAACTGAGAATGAGAGATATAATCTAGCGAAATCAGAGACACAGAACACAAACAGCTTTGCAACTTCAAACGAGCAACTCCCGAAAGCCAGAGCAAGAAGGATCGGACCTAGAATTCCATACTTATAAGTGACAGATCGAGTATTTGAGCAACTCTGAAAACTTAAGAGTAAACCCGCATGTTGAAATACAAACTCTGAAAACTTAAGGGACCAGGACTTTAAATATTAGGATTGGATACCTAAGGAATTGGGTCACCCATCGAAAGAGAAACTTTCCCAGACCAAGTGTTTCGCAGATTCACCCGTCATAAAAGGGATTCAAAATTTCCAGACCAAGTGATTCGAGAGCATATAACCTAAATTGCTCGTGTCCATTCTAACCTGTACGAGGAGATTGTGTATTCCCAAAACTTTGAGTTCGTGGAACGAAGCTAGTTGTGAGTGAAAAGCAGGGAATCCCAACCAACCGCCTAAATCAGACATGTTGTGTGAAGAAGTGCCCTCATCACCAAGAAGTGACGAAAACCAAAGCTGCAGGACTCCCTTATATCAGTTAATTGCTTATAAAAAGGCACCAGCAACCGGACATAATTTTCTGAACTATATCCTCGCCTTAAATCTCCGTGAAGAAAACATTTGATTCCAATATAAAATTCACCAGCCTTTCATTTATTTTAAACTGTTAATACTAATTGATTATTACATTTGTTACCTGTTGTTTTAAAACTAAAGAATAGTTGTTTATTCAGTTATTTCATGTATTAAAGCAAACGTATGAACCAAAATATTTTATATATATATATATATATATATATATATATATATATATATATATATATATATATATATATATATATATATATATATATATATATATATATATATATATATATATATATATATATATATATATATATATATATATACCTATAAACAGAGCTGTACCATTATAAGAAAAAATTCGCTGAATTAACCCAGCTGGGGGCTCGAACGGGCTAAAAACCATTGCTTAAATCCTTCACAAAAGGCGACGGACAGATATAAGTTAACAAATGTTCAGCGCTATAGTCCGTTCGGAAATTCGTGCCCACAGAAAGCGTCAATTTTCTCCAAAACTGTTTGTTGTATGGACATGAATTTTTGCATGCAGTCTTAGATTTTCCATGCAGTTATTAATATATTTTTTGCCCTTACAAAACTCATGTCATGTTCGAATTTTCTTCTTTACGTTATATAAAAAACTCTTACTGTTGTCTGGGTTAATTTTTAGTAGTTTTACAGAAAAGTTACAAGATCCGTTCAAAAATATATTTATTTTTTTTGAATTAGTTACTCGCGACTGTGTACAATAGGTACGCACTCGTGCGGACATGTAGTCACTACACTAATTCAAACCAAAAAAAAAAAAAAGTTTTTGAACGGATCTTGTAACTTTTCTGTAAAACTAAGAAAAATTAACCCAGACAACGGTAAGAGTTTTTTATATAACGTAAAGAAGAAAATTCGAACATGACATGAGTTTTGTGAGGGCAAAAAATATATTAATAACTGCATGGAAAATCTAAGACTGCTTGCAAAAATTCATGTCCATACAACAAACAGTTTTGGAGAAAATTGACACTTTCTGTGGGCACGAATTTCCGAACGGACTATAGCAGCATTGTTCTTTTGAAATCACCCTTAAGGTTGAGGCGTCATTACTCTTCTATCTACATTTCTGCCAAGAGTAATCTTGTGCGAATGTAGACACCTTTGATGACCCATTTAGATACTCTTGAGTTGTGGCCACTGTTGGACTACTACTGCAAAGCAGGGGCAATCACTCTCAACATCATCATTATCAGTATCAACATCACCATCACCATCATCATTATCACTATCAACATTATCATTATTACAGCTGTCAACATTAGTGTCATAGCATATCACAATCCCCGGCTTCAACATATTGTCATCTTAATTATCATCACCCAGTGTGACGTGTACTGGAAAAGAGCCTACAGTAATCTGACAGCTTATTGTAACCTTATAGCTGCTCTCTGATTTGCTAGCTAAACATGCATTATACCAACTGTCTATTTAGGTAGCTCACCCTTTTGTCCCCACCCTCTTTCATGTAAACACGGGCTAACGAAGTGTTTACAATCTTCGTTGACCTGTCAGCCATAACAGGAAACAAATCACGCTTTGTTTTACTCCTTTCCACTCACGCGAGCTCATCTGTCAATCATATAATACTTGACAGACAGACAGCACGGGAGAAACTCGGAACTGACCCTTCGAAGTTTGCTATGGGGAAATCTAAAATTCCCTAATATCCTTTGATCTCGGAACACGAGCATTCTGCAGGTAAAACCGCTAGGAGAGCAGAAAGTCTTTGAATGTCGGTCACCACTCCAGACGAGAACCTCTGGAAGACCGAAACGTAAGCCTTTATATTGCATCTGTGCTTCTGGATTTTTGTTCCACACAATAGTGCGAATTAACGCCATTAGAGATGAAAGAAATCCAATGACATATATATTGCTGTTTTCTTTAACCCAACCATCAGTGTCAGTCAGAATTTGAGAAGAAGTCTAGCGCGTAGACATAACCATTTTTTGTTTTTTGGATTATTGGTTAAAAAGTGATTCGTGGAGATTTTCATTCTAGGATTTTCTGATAAATAGTTCTGAGTGTTAGAAGTATTTTACAGTGATAGAATTTAAAGTTAAGCACTGAAATACTTTAAACATACAGTTAAATACTTCACTTAGATCTTTTTCTTTGCTTGTAAGGCGAATTAAATAAAATAACGCGTAGCGAGTTTCATAACCAGATATTCAATTAAAATGTTAGATCACATCACCGACGCTACATAGCTGAGACGAGACGGTAATTTGTGTTTGCAGTGTAGACGGGCGCAACCACTTAAACTCTCCATTTGAGAGAGAGATAAACAAGACGGTTAACCAGACCGGACTTAGAGGCTAGACGGCTGACAGTGGGAGGGAAAAACACTGTTTATATTTCATTTTATAATTATTGTTATTATAGCGTCTATTATATTTTTTTAAATGCCATACGACAAAATAACAGACACCGACAATTTACTAGCTACTAAATGATAGGTGATAAGTTGTACGTTGCACATTGTGAGAAAAATAATACAAAACACACTGTGATAGTGATGCCAGCCGCGAGAAGGGGCGGGAGAGTCTTTATCGGCTCAGTCCGACCCGAATCCGCGGCCAGCGATGTCTGTGTATGGAAAATACCGTGTAGCTTTTAAATTTGTCAGGAGTGACAGAGCGGACGAGAGACAGTCGTATCCCCGTATATATATATATATATATATATATATATATATATATATATATATATATATATATATATATATATTATACATATACATATACATATATATATATATATATATATATATATGTCATAAAATTAACAAGTGATACAACGTAAAAATATCTCCAAAGGATAAAATGTAAGGATAAAAACATAATGCGTAAGCTGCTGATAGTACATGATCGCCCTGACCGCGGGTCATCACCCTCCATAAAAATTGACTTGCTAGACGGGAAATCAAAACGGTTACCATTTGAACGGGATGAGAACGGCGGATCAAAAGGAAAAAAAAAATGACTGAAAAAATTGCGTGAGACTAGCAAGGCTAAGGAGACGCAATTGGGGGGGAGGGGGGGGGAGGGGGGGGGGGGACGGAGAAAAAGTCACGTTTCCCAAGTTGACATAAAGTAAGGAACTCGACAGAAGGGACCTTGGATATGATACGCCACAGTCATTTATTGGACGCTTTTGCGATACCAAGCCTTTTATTTGAATTCAGCGGCAAACGCAGATGCTTGAAATATTACAAAATTTAAAAAGTAACTTTTTCTTAATATTAATGTTAGGAATATAAAAATTAGCTGGCCGGATGGCCCATTCTGAGCAGTGAAATAATATGCTTTTATTTATACAGACGGATAGCTAATAATGAAGATAATGACAAAAGACAGTGTTGTTCACATCAGCGAAAGACTGCATTGAATCTAACATATCACTATTTGCACAAAAATCGCGACCTTGAGACGCAGTGTTCAAATCTAGTTAGAATGAAAGAGAAGGGACATTGGTGGAAGCTGTGGCTAAAAATAACTTTACAGACAAAAAGTGTAGAGGGGACGAATAGGTTGGTTCAAAAAAACAAGTACGTTTTTGTGAAAACGCAAGTAGAGACGGACGGACTAACAGATAAAAATCCATACTTGACTGAAGCATGACTGAAATGACTTTAGTGTAGGAAATTTGAATTTAAAAAAACCAAGGCATTGATTGGCCACAGACAATCATATTATCCGCACTCAGACGAGCTTTTTTGCCATTCCTCAATAGTTGTCCAGTGATAGACACAGTAAATTTCAAGTGTGGTGATTTCCAAATGAAATAAATTGAAATAAGTTCAGGGACGCCATACTATAGCCAGCAGCTCAGCTGAGTTTTGCTAGCATTTCTGTGTTCTTTATTCATAATCTGGTAAGATTGAAATTATTTCTTTGTATATTTTGAATATTGTTTAAGGTTTCGAGTGATTTGATACTGCCATATCGAAATCTAGCCTTACAAACAAGTAAGGATTTGCTCTAGACCCCCCGCCCTAGTTCAGGGTCTAGGGACAAACAATATATATAAACTCCAGCAATGATTAGGAAGGACAGATCAAGTGTTGAGATCAGTGGAACGTATCACCTATCCTATCCTAGGGCAAGAAGCTAATAAACATATTTATGAATATGTAGTCTGGGAGAACTTATCCTATGGGAAACCAACTTGGTAAGATGTGTTGTATGGTCAGAGAGATCTGACCCTGTCTAAATGGTGTTATTGTAAATTGTTACGTGTAGAAGTGGCTCCTTAGGTAAGGTTCTGAACCCAAACCAATACTTTATTTCAGAGCTGTGAGTTTTTATGTTGACACCAAAAGGTGGTGTCAAATGCTGGGTAGATAATTGACAGTGAGGACCCGTGCAGTGTCGCATCTCGGCAGAACAGCCTTGTATTGCCCCCAAGCCCGGAGAGGTGGGGCCACCCGATATATTGCCCCCAAGCACGGAGAGATGGGGCCACCAGATTCCAGCACCAGCGCTACTTCTTCAAAGTTACGTAAGCAGGCTGGTCTGCTGGATTTACACCAACTTCATAGACATAACACCCAAAGTGAATTCCTACTAAAACATCCCATTTACTTCCATCATTAATGGACAATGTTTGGTAAACTTAGACAGGGAGGGATGAAGCCACCCCAACAGCACATCTATTCATCGTTCTCCCAGGGAAAATAAAATTATAAACTGTAGAAATACTAACTAATCTTAAAATTTGTATACGTACACACATTTTATTTATCATGTCATTTATTCATGCCATTCACTCATAAATTCCAAAATCTTTTCATATGTTCTGGCCAAATAAAACCTTGGTTCAGAACAAATAAATTTAAAAAAAGATTTACTTTCTAAAATTTCACCAGCTGGATTTAGTTCATTGTGTTCTAAATGTTATTGATAATATATTATTTAATATCTGTGTGTGTGTGTTTGTATATGTCAATACAACACATTACATTCAGTACCCTAGATTATAACGTAGCCACATTCATTAGGAAAAAAGATAGGTGTGAGGTCGTAGTGGTAGCAAGAAAGGCCTTCTGAAAATTCACAACTACATTTTATCTCAGGAGCCTTCACAGCTGACCTCATACATTACACTTAGTAATATCACCATCATACAATACCAACAAAACCACTACAATATATATATATATATATATATATATATATATATATATATATATATATATATATATATATATATATATATATATATATATATATATATATATATATATATATATAGATAGAGTGGTAGCATTTTCCCATATATGTTTCATGTATTTTTAGCAGACCTGATCCCAAGTGGACGAACCAGCGGTCTTTTCTTTTCCGTGTCCATATCCATGGTTAAGCGTGTACTAGCCGAAGATACTGTATGGCTATAAATTATCCTACTGGACTTACAAAATCCAGGATACTATTTTATCAGCCAACAGTGGCGTATACCTGAAACATGATTATTATTATTTTCCCCAACACCTGACAGTTATAATCCAAGTGGAGTACTAATATATACACTGTGCAGGACTGGCCCTCTGGCAAAGAGTCGGCCGATAGAAAATCAATCATCATAATGTGTAACATTTGTAGCAACCAGATTTCTCCAGATTTTCTAGAAGTGTTCCCCTCTCTTAAAACGGTAAACACCAAGGATTCTCACACTATTCAATATTTGTAGTAACCCTATATCCAGATAGAAGTTCCAGACGAGCGGGAAACAAGACTGTTTTTCCCCGCCCGCCCTCAACACTGCAAGAGTTGTCGCAACGGAAACATTCAGTTGTAGTTCCTGTGTCTATACTTACATTCCTCTGTGCACCTATCGGAGGAACAGTGCTAGTTTTTTTAGAACAGTGAAGACGCCCCTTTATGACTTATATGGTCACCAGGATTCATCGTGGAAGTAAACTTATTCGGCGTTCACCTCATTAGTTTTTTTTGGGGGGATGAACTGGGGTCAATTAGTATCCTCGACAGCTGGGGTGATACATTAGTCAACAGTAACAGTAGGGATTATGTTCGTGGAATAAATTTACCAAGGGATACCACAGACCCAAGGGAAGAATACAAAATCGGTAAGAGTGTGAGAGGTGGCCACATGAATGAGAGAGTGTGTGTTGATTTTATTGTTTGCTGGAAATTATCTATTAATTTTGGTGGTTTGATTTTTTGTTTATTTTACTTGGTCTTATAGTGCACCAATATTGTTATTCTATAAACCTAGTGCTAACCTTCAACCGTTGGGTTAATATTTTCTTTGGGTTATTTTCCTTTATACGGTGAAGGCGCACCATTCTTCTCTATTTCCTCTATATGTAAATGCTTTTCTTGATACCTTTGGTTATCTTGATGTTGTAAACTGTTTTGTGATAATAAACAACAAGAAAACTTAACTTTGTGTGTTGGTCAGACCCAGGGCCGGATTAAGCTATTGCGGGGCCTGTAGCATATGTTAAGAAAGGGGCCCTATATTTAAAAAAAAAAACAATAAAACAACACAAACATATTTGAACACATACATTTTTAATTTGCATAGTAATTATCATTATCAATTAATTCGTGCTTGTAATCCTATAAACTTGCCACTCATGTTGCTGGCGTTGTCATAACTTTGACCACGGCAGTCTTTAATATCAATGTAATTTGCCTTTAAAAAATTAAGTAGACTTTTAGTAAGCTGTTCAGCACTATGACCTTCCATATCCAAAAATGTCACAAAGACTTATGCGCTCACTACCGGCTGTCTGAATCACAGCAGCGCGAGTATATAGCCATGATGGTTCTGTTGACAGTAATTCGTTAGGACACGGACTGATCATAACATGTATTCAAGTGAAATCAACTTTAATGTATTTTTACTATGAACAATGCTCATGATTCGTCACATATGTTTTCCGTAATAAATTGTATCTTATGGACTCAAAATACCTTGGACTTCTCAAGTCGATATCATTGAATTGTTAATCAGTTCGACCCAGCATTCGCGTAATATACAATTGAGGCACGAAATTCAATTAATGAATGAGAACCAAGAAAACATTCAAGACATGGCCCAAGGTTGTGAATAATCTTTATTAATACAAAGTTGGACGTTAATATGCAAGGACAAGCACAACAACTTCAACATGGTCCAGATGGCAAAACATAGCGCAGAGTCAAAGTCAGCTGGTCCATATTAGATATATCTGGAGTAGAATCCAATGAAACGGAATAATACTTGTATTTCTTCACTTCACAGAGAATGTGATCCAGTATGCTGGATCCAATCAGATTGATGAATTCCTCAGACGTTGTTTCAGATAGATATGATGTATGTCCAAATCCTTTGTTTGCATGAGTACTTATATGCTTTGCCAGAAAAGGGTCAAACTTGGCCAGTAATTCTAACAACCCTAAGTAATTCCCGTTATAAAGGTACCCAACAATTTCATCACTGCCACGAAATGAAAGGCCTCGTTCTGCTAAAAACTTCACAACTTCAATTATTCGCTCTAGAAGTTTGTGCCAATACTTTTCTTGAATGTCCATTTGTTTCACAAGATGGGAATCGACACGTTCACCTTTGTTTTTACGCATCAACAGTGAAATTAAAGCTTGTCTATGTGAGGAGCTTTCTTCATGTCGACGCAATAGATTGCTTGCATTTTTCCAGTCATTAAACCCTTCCACAGTAAACTTTGATGAACATTCTGAACTCATAAGCTTGCATGGGAAACAGAATAGGCGCCCTTTACTTTCTGAATAGCATAACCATTTTCTTGCATGTTGCTTGTTTGTAAGTTTATGAATATGTGTAAAATAAGACTTCTGACAGTATCGAGTTTTCTTTTCAGTGTCATACAATCGCACATGTTGATATTTTTCACTTGGATATGCAATATTCACGCTCACAGTCATCTATATTGTTCGGCCAGTCACCAATATATCATTAGAGTACTTCTTCGTTTAACTTATTCTTTCACATTCAGACTCAGTGTATTCTGGGTTTTGCTGTATGTTTTCTGCTGCACAGCCTGCACTAGTACTAGTTGTTCCTGTACTTCCAGCTTCAGCGGTTAGAGTACCACCACCATGAACATCAAAATATTCTGTCAGCTTACGTGTTTTTGATATCACAAGTTGATCTCTTCTTTCTTTTTCTTCCTTCGCTTTACGTTTTTCACTTCCAGAAGCATAATTGCGTCCAATATATCTGTGTCTACTGCTCATTTTTTTGAGTTTTCTAACCTCACAAATCAAGAAATTTTAATCAAGATCGAAAGAGAGTGCGAGCACGCCGTATACCTCAATTAAAACAGGAAGTTTCCGTTTCCTAAATTCTAGTTTTTATTGTTAATGCAAATTCATTTCACAAAGAACGAAACAAAATTAGAGGGGCAGTCGCCTAGAGCCAAAAAAGTGGCTTCCGTCCAAACGTGACCAAATTTTCAACGCCACTTAAATGGCTTCCGTCCGCAAACAGTTAAGATTAAAATAATGAAGAGTCACACTAAGTCACCCTCTAATGCTCTTTCTCTCGCAATTTCGTGACACCAAATGAAAAGGCGCTAAAGATGGCATAAATCACAAGATCATTGGTTTAACGCTCGTATTTTTTTTTCTTCTCTCTAACCAGCAGCACTCGAGCTTTCCAGCTCTTTTGGCCCAATGACATGTCATTGCGAGGCTGGGGGGTCAGTGGACTTTCCTTCCAACCCGGTCAGGAGCTTCGCTCCTTCCCATCAACGCTCGTATTAGAAGATGACCAAAAAATTATGTACATATTTATTGGCGCGGGGCCCCTAAAAGCGCGGGGCCCGTAGCATATGCTACTTGTGCTACTACGTTAATCCGGCTCTGGTCAGACCCATACCCATTTATCCTTAGTTTTTTTCACGTTTGTGTGTCTTGTTGTCACATATTGTTGTGTGTGTGTAGAGTAACCTGTTCTTATTTTAAATAGGGAGGCAAAGACTGTCTTGTAACAAAGTATAGTTGTACGGATAGGCTGGATGAGAGAAACCTACTTACTCCAGAGACATATCTTTACCTCAACCTACCACATGTGAAACCTATTTTCTATACCTTCTCGTGTTTCAGTCAACCTTTACTCTTTACCTAGACTGGGCCCAATAAACCCATTAACCTACCGTACGACACCCAGGATCATCTCCGTCATTTGACGCCAACTGACAATTACTTCTTTTTTGAGTTCGCTTCCACCAAAAATGTATTTCTGTCTATTTTTGTACGTTTCCAAAGTTAGACCACCATATTTACCACGGCTTTCTCTATTTCCCGGATCCTCGATATTCCCCTTTGGCAAAATTCGTCTAATCTCCCATATTCTTGCTTAGATTACACAATTTATTGTTTTTTAATTTTTATTTTAAACGATTGTAACAGTTGTAACTGTTTATATTTTGAAATCCATGAGATCGCCCTTATTCTGCTACCTGCTCACATCTCTGTTGTTGCTGAACTTTTGTAAATAGTAATTTTGCTCTAGTATTCTGGTTTCTACTTTACACATATTGACCCTCGGTTACTAGATTTTTATATTATAACGACATTATAGAATAAACATAACCCCCTCTCAGCAAAATGTAGACACTGCCCAAAATTTAAAATTTAGCTGCGCACACCAAGTCTGAAAGAGATAAGAATTAGTCTGATTTACGATCCAAAGCTCCCAGGAGAACAATCTTCCACTGGTTCACAGCTTTACTAAGAAGGATGCGAAAAGCCCAGCCCAAATTGCAATCTGAGCTCAATAATCTGATCAGAAGGGCTCATTTGGTAGCCTTTGTTAGCACCCGGAGAGACACCCCGCTGAGATTTAGCAATGAAAAAGAAATGGCTCTCTTTCTTCATGTTCAAAAATCTGGTGGCTTTATAGAAAATTCCATGTAGTGAAGTACTGATGCAGGCTGCTTCTTCAGACACTCAGGAAGTATATTGTGTGAATGCATATGACATTAACGTGAATGTAAGTCCAGTTAACGAACATGTCACTTTGAAATGTTTTGTGCGGGTGATTGGCGCGATTGTGCGAGAGAAAGATATCACTGCATGGAATTAGAGAAGTAAACGAATCAGAAAATAAAATGAAAGAGTTATGTGGCATGGCTGGGACTAGATAATTGCTGTGTTAATGACATCCGCTTGGTATTGACAATCTGGCGGCGGCGCTAGCAGCTATACGCCTTAATTAGTTTAAATCTAATTTTACCTATAATCTCTTCTTGTTATTTTAGCCGGCACACTTCATAGATTAATCTTGTTCAACATTTTAATTTGTCAGAACCCTTTGTTATCTGCCGTGCTGTCGTCCTTCTTCTTCCTATAACTCCATCTCAAATATTTTTTTTCTTTATTTGTTCCTGGTTCAAAGTCTAACCATGTTTTGTTTTTTTATTTCTTTGATTTCTAATCATTTCTGTCCCCCCCCCCCTCCCCCCCCCCTCCTTTCCTTGTATTTCTTTTATGGGTATCTCTTAGTTTTGCCTTTATTTAAATCTTTTAAGTCAGAGGTCAGCAACCCAGCCGATGTGGGAAATCTACTTTAGAAATACTGAATTCTCAAAAGATCTCTACAATCATGCATGTTGCCAGGTTTCAGAGTATCTAGACTTTGAAATAAGGCCAGCGTTATATAACTTATATGTAACTTTTATCTCTACCGTAAGATCTGCTTCATGTAGGATCATCAACAAGCGGTGGAAAAATAAAACTAAATATTTTACCGATTGTTAACGTCACTTCAAAGAAAAGATCACTTTCAGTCTGATACAGTTTACGAATAGAGTGAAGTTTAGTAAGCCAACTTGCGGGTTTCCACTGCGGATGCGGTGAAAATACCTTTAAACCTGGGGACACCAAGCTTTTAAGTGCCGGTATGAGAGGGCTTGTCCAAAATTTACCTAGGTTAAAAATTCTTTGTATCCCCTTCGTCACTTAAAGATCTACTGAACAAAGCCTTGGGATCTATCGGTAGATCAAGATCGGTCGGTTGCTAATCCCTGCTTTAAGTCATACCTAGAAAACAGCCAGCTATATGACAGTTGTACTATCTAGTATACAACAGCCCGATTTATACACGAAACTGAATTTGATACACGAGATGATAGGAAGCTTTATACAGAACTATACAACAGGAATCAATCTGATCATCAGAAATGGTCCCCCGTCGATCAAGTGTTTCGGCTCTTTAATCTCTTTTTTACACTAAAAAAAGGGGGGACGGGAGGCACTTGGGTCATGGCCTCCAAGTGTCAGCTTCCTGTTGTCTTGTTCTGGGAATTGAACCCACTTCATATTGGTTGTAGCTTTCAACTTCTCTCCTGTTTTGTATCCATGCTGCCTGTCACGTGACCGATAATTTATTTTACCATTTCGTTCCATATGATTTTAACTCTTTTAATGTTCTGTTTTCCTAGACATTTGTATTCTTCTTTTCTATCTTTCATTTTTCACCTGTTCAAACCCCACCCGCGTTTGGTTACGTTCTGGCTTTCAGTAGAAATCCCCCACTGGTCAGAAAGGGTCAGCGTAGCGGCAATATTACAACACGCACCTGGTCCGTCCAGGGGAATTTCTCTGGTCGCTTTAAAACGTTTGATCACGAGCGGCTGGTACCCTTTGAGGCCTGGGTAACGAGTTTGATTTGTTTCAGGGGGAGATAACAATCGCGGTCAGTCTCCGGGTTTTGCCCCTTAAGAACGCAAGAGCCCTCATAATATTATGCATTTCTCTACCTGAGGAAATTTTCTTGCGGCTGTTGACTTCTGATGTCCCTAGAATAACCTTTGTCTTACTCTCTTGATTACGCATTACGCCGATACATCTGTAGAAATATGCAGGCCAGGTGTCCGGGGGGAGCGTCCTTTGTAATCTATAAGAGTAGACGGGTTTAAATAGACAAAGACATTCGTGAATATTCCTGGCCCGTAGATGACCATCACGAGATAAGGCAAACTTTAACACAGTACTAGAATGTGTTTGCCTATGTTCTAGTCATTTTCGGGGTGAGTTGACATATCTTATAATTATAATATGATATATTCATGTTAGTTTCATATATATCTGATAGGAAGTGACTTACTTCATTCTTGAGAACTTCTCCTAGTAATTTAGTTCAGTGATAAGATTACACTGCCTACGGCCTTAATTAAGTGGTGCTTAAACTGTTACGGTTTATCATGGGTTAAATGTTAAACTTACAATAACAGATATTAGGCGTAGAATCAGTCCACAGATGCTTATCATGGGTTAAGAATAGGCTAAATTAACTGTCATTTCTGTAAGATAATGTCAGGTGTGGATTGTTCACTTAAAAACTGAATAGTGAGATGCAGGTAATAACTCTGGATTATAGGAGATAGTCACTTATTCCTTTTTGATAGATATTTCTAGTGGCAAGGGAGGATCATTTTATGCTTACTTGTGTGGCTAGGCACTAGTCTATAACTTTCACTGAAAGCAGTCACCAGGCATAGATATAATTATATCTTATGATTTAGCCACAACTGTATTATTATAGCAAGAACATTGCCTTTTCTATGTACTCATTTTGTGGAATGCTAATATATTTCCCCAAGGGGACATACGATTTATTTGTGTAATGTCAAATGCTGTAATCTGTTTATGTAAATTCATTTAATGTTGTAAGATGAATAAGCATATTCATTTAACTGTAACTACAGGTTAGGTTTCCTGTATGTTGAGATTGGGAGAAGAGGAGTAGGTTTTTGCTGTCAGAACATTTAATGACAGGTACATGGGTGTACAAAAGATATTAAGCCTATGCGGGCACATGCTATAATTGATAGAATGGAAGGAGCGGAGCATGACTAGGTTATAAAACATTAGATTGATTTTGTCGTTGCTTGAAGTTAAGGGTGTCTTTTTTGGGTCTCAGTTTCAGGGAGACCGAATCGCTAGAGCAGACTCCAGTCAGGCGAAGAAAGTCATATACTCTTCGATCTAGAGGGTTTCTGTATACATCTAGCAACGAATCGTCAACCCCGTTCCTGAATCAAAACCCCTTTTTTGTCAACGCCAAGTTAAGCTCACGCAGTGCAACGGAGCCAACGCTAAATCTGGAATCACCAAATGCAGTAGTAGTTCTCTACTCGCCTATTGGATTACCAGCCAGAGCATTGCGGCTTCCAGAATATCAAAACCGCCCAGCATGCTTATAGCAGAATTCCATATCACCCGCCTCTTTGTGCCTAAACGGGGCACTCAGCAAACCACAGCCAAACCAGTTTAAACAGGATTTACAGTGAAGCAGAGCCTAGCGCCGGATAAGCGCGCCTGGGACTCTTTGTCCTCAAGTGACTTCTTCGGGTGTATTTTCTGGATACTTAAAACCTCGCACGTATGAGCAGCCATCTATGGACAGAGTTCCAGCCCCCCTCACGCAAGTAGCGGTCACCAACGTATAGCACCTACAAGGAAAGTTGGGTATTTCACTTCATTCATCTTGAAGGATATTTATCCGTAAGACACTTTCTGGAGCTAGCACCTTTGGTCCCACGAAAAAGCGGACAGACTGTCGCTCAGTTCGTTTATTTGGTCAGCAGGAGATAAACAACGTCTTCCAGTGTTCCCTCGCGCAATTATGGGTCACCAACGTTTAGCCCGACAAGGAAAGTTCGGTATTTCACTTCAGTCATCTTGAAGGATATTTATCGGTAAGACACTTTCTGGAGCTAGCGCCTTTGGTCCCCGAAAGCGGACCCTCTGTCGGACAGCTTAGTTATTTTCTCCGCGTTCTACAGGTTTTATGAGTGTTGGTGGTGTGTGTGTTTGTGGGTGTGTATTTGTATTATTGGTGGTTATTGATGATTATTTATGACTATTGATGAATATTTTGATTATTGATGTAATTTATGCTGTGTATGATGATATGCATTAATTCCATGCTTTTCTTCTTTAATAAAGTTTACACATTTATTAATGCGCTGTTCCCGACCCTTTTCATCCATAATTAAACTTGTTTAGCTCTTTACTATAATCTCTATGTTTGATAAAAGAAAAGAGTGAGAGCAGGAGATGCTTAGACAGTGAAAAGTGAGTTGAGGCTTGGAGAGAGAGATCATTTTGGTAAATCTTCTTCCAGGTTGTCTCAAGTCCATCTCCTATTTACACCTTTCTGTGTGTGTAATCTATAACTCTGCCAGTCCACTATCCCTTGTCGATTTCACTACTATTGTCCAACTCGACAAATACTCTACACTTTACTCAACCACGACACTGCCAGTTGGAGACAATAGTGAAAGTAACCATTATCCTATATATAAAATCCCAGCTTTTTCTATCAGTGCTAAGGGATGCAACTTTGGTTGAAAGTTAGACATTAATTGTATTGTTTCCCTTATTTAGGTACTCTCCCGAAAATAGTAACACTTACCAAAGAAGAATGTGCAAATGACGGTGTGCACAAAAATATATTTATAGAATGTGTGATCCCGTATACACACATTGGGATCCTCGCTGCTGCTACGTAGTTCGTGTACTGTGGTGATGCACAGTAGTTTTTTTTAAATCCTTTTGAATAAGTAAAATTGCCGTTAGATATTGGTGCTTTTGAATTTAATTCCCGACTTATGACGAGCTTTTACACTAGTCCTATATATAAAATCCCAGGGTTTTCTGTCAGTGCGTAACGCTAAGGGATGCAACTTTGGTTGAAAGTTAGACATTAATTGTATTGTTTCCCTTATATGTACTCTCCCGAAAATAGTAACACTTACCAAAGCAGAAGGCGCAAATGACGGTGTGCACAAAATTATTTATAGAATGTGTGATCCCGCATACACACATTGTGATCCTCGCTGCTGCTACGTAGTTCGTGAATTGTGGTGATACACAGTGGGTTTTTTAAATACTTTTGAATAAGTAAAATTGCCGTTAGGTATTGGTGCTTTTGAATTTAATTCCCGTCTTATGACGAGCTTTACACTAGTGTTGTAAATAAATTACTGTCCTGAATTCCATAGCCCGTTGTGGTTGTTCCACAGCTAACACAATGCCCTTTCCGCAGTTTAACTAAGCCTCTTAAGTGCCCTTGTTCTTGACTGTCCTTTCACACCCAATAGTATTAGTAGATCATATACTGAGGCAGCCACTAGACCTCTTGCACCTGTCTCAACGGCCATGACTTTTAATGTGAACGAATCGTGTCTCAAGTCCGTGAACAGATCATTATACCTGGCCACTTTGAACGAGTGTTTCTCGTCCAATCTAGATTCAAATGGCATGGTCAGCTCAATTATTATAATCTGGTGCGATGATGTAGAATGTAGCACTATATCTGGTGTCTTCGAAATCTTCTAATATTTCCGGATATGTTCCTCGCCCAGGTAGATCTACTGCCATCTCCCAGTCATTTGCAGTCAAGAATAGATGTAAACTGCTACTTGGTTTACGTGGTTTGGTATGTGCTGATTTTCCTGCTCTCAGAAAGTATGTATTTGCGGTACTCGTTCTGGATTTTTGCTGTTCGCCTTCACCTTTGCCAGGTCTGTTGTAGCAGCCAGCTCATATAGTACTCTGTTGTGGCGCCATGTGTATCGCCCTTACCTTAATGATACCTTACAAGCTGAGAGTACATGTTCAAGTGTCTCCTTCTCTTGGCACAGGGGGCACTGATCATCATTAGACTTTCTCCATCTCACAAGGTTTGCAAACAATGGCAGAAGATCATACATTGATCTGACAATGAAGCTGAGTCTAAGAGGCGCCATATGTCATTCCATGTCAAGGAACTTTGAAGAGCTTCTTTCCGTGTAGTCCACTGGCCTTATTGGGCTTGCTTCATTGCTTTTTGCATCCTCTTATGATTCTCTACTTCTCGAATGTCCTGAATTACCATATCTCTGCGTTCCTTGTTTGATGCTTTGGATCACCTGTGGATGTCACCATTGCCAATTCCCCGTCTATTAGTGTGTGTGTAACCGATTACCGCATTTATCTTGAGCGACTCTTGAGCAGCACCAAAAGCTTCATCCACTTTCCAGTTTTCAGTGTGGACTGAATGGACATAACTACGTCACCTGATAATTCTCGCAGCATCAATTAGCAAGTGTAGATCATATGTGACAGCGCCTGAGTGATTAAAGCGCTTGTTTTTCGAGGCACAGGTAGCTTGTTCGAAACCAGGTATCGTCAAGCTCCAGTCTACACACAGGTATAAAAATAGATACCTGACGCAGTTCCTGAGTTAGGGAAGGATAAGGATAGCGATGACGGGAACTGGTCCCTCCACCACATAACTCTCAGACCTAGCATGACGAAACCTCTAACCCCTAATTGCCAAACGGCAACCTTTTAACCTTTCCATGCCGTATTCCCGGATTAACCGTAATACCCTAAATGACTGCAGGATTCCCAGTATGTTGGTATATCGTGAATGGACAACATCAGTGTGAAAATCGGGGTCCAAACTAAAAATAATCAACCAATCACATTAAATTTAAGTAGTGAGTGCGAAATATATGTTCTGCAGCGTAGCTGGTCTCTCCCCCCCCCCCCTTTTCTGCAAGAAGCCTGCATCGTATTATTCATGTTCTCTTGTAGCGGTACTTGTGGTATCAATTTGTTTTACATGGTGAGGTTGGCAGCTCCGTGTACAACTTCATTTGAGTCGTCTCTTACAACATGTCTGAGACAGAAATAAACCTATTATATCTTTGTCTCCTCAGAGACCAGTCTACACAGCATCAACAAGAAGCATCATCATCATCATTTTCCTGTGCACTCCTTACGGATCATGCAGCCACACTGCAGCTTCTCCCTTGCAGAAATAATATACCAAGCTGTCACAGGCTCATGCAGCGGTAGTTTATGTAGCAATTAGTTTTGTATGATGAATTTGCCAGCCCCATGCACAACCACATGTTAGTTGCCTCATACGACATGCATGAGGGTGCAGTAGTCCTACTCTTTCTTCATGGACCCCCGGGAACTACACGGGGCATTGTGATCCCAAATTGCCAGATATAAATAGTCTTGGTAAATCAATAAAGAACATAAATAAACAAAATATTTCATCTGATTTCAATCAAAATTATAATTTAGATGGATGTGAATCGGGAATTGATGCCATTAAATTTAGAAGAAAAAAAAAGAAATGTTTAATAATTTAACATTTTTTTTTTCTTTTTATCTTTCGCATCTACCAGACTAGTCTAATATTCTACACATATCAGTTATAATAATAACATATGTGGGTCTTCAGTATTTCTAAGATATAAATTTCAAAGGTAAATAAATCTTTGATTAAAGTTTGACGTAAACGAGAATGCCGTCAGCTCTTCCGGTGACGGATAAAAACGTAGGTAATTTTCTTTCACATTTTTATTTGCTGCAAAACGTCTGAAAGCGCTTTCCTGTTGCTATTTGAGTTTCAGTTCAAAACTATACTGTTCAAAAAAAGAAACGCATAGCTATCCGAGGGCGCGTTTTTATGAGTTTGTAAATAAAATTTGGTGCTAGGGTATATAAAAACCAGCCTCAAATGTTCTTTACAGTGTCAAATGCACGTGTTGACCTGAATTGCGTTCGTTTTTGTAATCGTTACAACGCAATGGTCAATAATGTTTATGGCGCAATTTTTGACCACAGCTCATGTTGCGCGCACGTGAAAGCAACAAAATTTGGGGTGAACACTATTCACTGACTACGCAACTGAAACCCTATAAAAGGATAACGCTACACACACAAAATTCAGTTCATTTTCAAGCAGACATTTATGGCGTCTCTATCGATAAATGTAAGGAACATTGCTATTGGCCGACTGCGTGCAGGCGAAAGTCAAAGTCAGGTTGCCAGGCATCTAAACGTGCATCAGAGTACCATCAGTCGACTTTGGCACCGGTTCCAAGCCACTGGCTCAGTTGAAGACCGGCATCGCAATGGACGACCCAGAGTGACAACAGCAGCGGAGGATCGCTTTATTCGGCTTCGTCACCTCAGAGACAGGTTTACAACAGCTTCCTCAACTGCCCAGTCATTGCCTGCAAGACGTCATGTGTCTGATCAAACTGTCCGGAATAGACTGCATGATGCTGGACTTTGGGAACAACGACCTCACCGAGGACCTGTCCTTACGCGCCGCCATCGCCAAAATCGACTTCTTTGGGCCAACCAGCATCGTCCCTGGGCAGCTGACAATCAATGGAGACGTGTCTGGTTTAGTGACGAATCATTCTTTTTGTTGCAGCATCATGATAGACGGCGTAGGGTCTACCGTAGGCGAAATGAACGTTTTGCCCAAAATTGTGTTGATGAAGCTCCGCCGCACGGTAGTGGAGGTGCAATGGTGTGGGGAATGATCAGTTACAACGGAAGGAGTCAATTGGTGCATATTGAAAGAGGCTTGAATGCGCAACGATACGTCAATGAAATTCTTCGACCTCATGTCCTTCCACTTTTGGCTGCCCAAAGGTCTGTGTTTCAACAGGACAACGCCAGACCCCATTGTGCACGGTTGACCACGCAGTTTCTGACTGCCAACAACATTCTCACCCTTCCCAGGCCATCCCTGTCTCCAGACATGAGTCCGATTGAGCATCTGTGGGATGAGCTACATAGACGTGTTTGTCGCCGAGACGTTGCTCCAGCCAATCGTCGTGATCTGTTCCAGACACTCCAGGAAGAGTGGGCAGCCATCCCACAGGCCCACATCAGACGTCTGATCGCATCCATGCCCAGGAGATGCCAGTCGCTGATCGATGCAAGAGGAGGCTACACACCATACTAACGGGAAAGCCCGTACGCCAAAAAACTCTCGTGACCCAGATGCAAGACAACTGTCAATTGATTGGTTGAACCCTAAGGTATTCTTGTGTACAATTTGAACAATTAACTCATTAAATTAAAAAAAGTTATTGAATGTCAAAATTATGGCTATGTGTGTGCCTTCAGTAGCTATGCGTTTCTTGTTTTTGAACAGTATAGTACAGTTCTGTTGCGGACGACTGTTCCACGTCCTGGACGCAATTCTGTTAATTCTCCTCCGAACTTCGGGTATCAAGATGTTAACATATAAATGGAGAAATTCATAAGATACTTAACTTACATAAGAACTTCTTCTTCTTCTTCTTCGTTCGCCCTGAAAAGGACGGTGGTTGCGTTGTGTCTGTTTACGCCTAAGCTGTGATATCTGCACCTTTCGGTCGACACATCCGACTTCAGCACGGCATTTTTTAGGGACCGGGTTTGCCTTCCCATTGCGATCCGCACTCGCTCAGCCAGACTGCACTGCTGCAGACTGTTTCCAGGACCACCACGTGGAGGTGGAGTGCGGTCTTGACCAGCTCTGGTTCGCTGGTCCTGATGCAAGCAGTACAGCTATGGGTCGCTGACTGCATTCACTATTGCTGCATCTTGGGGTCCCTTAAGAACTGAAACTGCACGACTAAACGTTAAATGTATCGTAGAAGATTAAGCAGAAAAGGTTAAAAATCACTTGGAAAAACACAACACATTCGCCACAATAATCAGCCTTGCAAATCTGGAATAAACTTTGGGGTATGAAAGAAACACTACAATTGCAACTTCGTTTAAAAGATGAAAATAATCGATTTTTTTAAAACCTGTAATAACTGCTGTAGTAGTAGTAGTAGAAGTAGAAGTAGTAGTAGTAGTAGTACTAGTAGTAGTAGTAGTAGTAGCAGCAGCAGCAGCTGTTGTTGTTATCGTTGTAGCAGCAGCAACAGAAGCATCATTTAGAACAAGTTACAGAACACAAAATTCATTCATTTATTTAAGTATTCACAAATTTCGTGCCATCCGTTCGGTATTTTCATGTCTTCTTTATCCTGTCTACGTGGTCTCCTGTATCCCGTCTCCTCGCGTTTTTTAATATCCCCTACATTTCATACTCTATGGATTCTAGAAGAAGGACTGCCTTGCATGCTATCAACAGGTTTCCTGATTGTGTGTCCTATCTCGCTGCCAGTCTCTTCTACTTCTTCAAGTTCAACTGGCACTTTCTAATACGACAGCGTGGTATAAATGTAGCAACATTAGATAGATGGGAAATAAGATGCTATCTAGTAGGAATTAAAAAAAAAAAAAACTGGAGCGTACAGAGTGATTCCTTTAGCCTAGGGTTTCATAACCTGTGGCCTATGGATCTGTTTTTGGCGGGGGAGGGGGGGGGGGGGATTCCGTGAATGGACTCCAGTGGTCCGTGTACATAACCTAACAATTAAAATGCTTTTATGTACATTTTTTTCCAAGAAGGGGTCAATTGTCTTTACTGGGCAATCAATGGGTTTCATAGCCTTCATCGAACAATCAAAGGGTTTCATAGCCTTCATCGAACAATCAAAGGGTTTCATAGCCTTCATCGAACAACCAAAGGGTTTCATAGCCTTCATCGAACAATCAAAAGGTTTCATAGCCTTCATCGAACAACCAAAGGGTTTCATAGCCTTCATCGAACAATCAAAGGGTTTCATAGCCTTCATCGAACAATCAAAAGGTTTCATAGCCTTCATCGAACAATCAAAGGGTTTCATAGCCTTCATCGAACAATCAAAGGGTTTCATAGCCTTCATCGAACAATCAAAGGGTTTCATAGCCTTCATCGAACAATCAAAAGGTTTCATAGCCTTCATCGAACAACCAAAGGGTTTCATAGCCTTCATCGAACAATCAAAAGGTTTCATAGCCTTCATCGAACAATCAAAGGGTTTCATAGCCTTCATCGAACAATCAAAGGGTTTCATAGCCTTCATCGAACAATCAAAGGGTTTCATAGCTTTCATCGAACAATCAAAGGGTTTCATAGCCTTCATCGAACAATCAAAGGGTTTCATATCCTTCATCGAACAATCAAAGGGGTCCATGGCCCAAAAACGGTTAAGATACCCGGGTTTAGCCCATACTAGATGTAAATCCCCGGGGAATAAAACTATGACAGCGCAGCTTTTGTAAATAAGTACAGAAGCAAACCATATCAACCGTGGATGACAAACTAGTAAATTAAATAAATAAGATTTCAACAATAGAACAAAAAAAGTCAAAGGCATTTCTATGAGAGTGATTTTCATCTTGGGCGCGGCCGTCCACAGAGGATTTTTTTTCCCCATGTTGAAAAGGCGGTAAATAATAAAGAGACGGTGATGGGAAATAAATTACAAAGGGGTTGTGGGGGTCGTTCATTCACAAGCACACAGACCTATTAAAAAACACGATTTTTTTGGTGAAAAAATATATTACGTTTAACGTTTCTGAAGAGTAACTTCAGTGGTCTTTAACTTCTATAGTTTCTAAGTTTGGAAGCAGTGGACAAACATGAAAAAACAAAAACAAACAAAACAAAACTGGCAGGCTCTGCATGCGAAACGTTTCATCTTATAGATTGAAGATAGGTAGACAGACAGACAAATAGATAGACAGGCAGATAGACATGCATGCAGGCAGGCGGCAGATAGATAGACAGACAAGCAGACAGACAAGCAGACAGACAAGCAGACAGACAGACAGACAGACAGACAGACAGACAGACAGACAGACAGACAGACAGACAGACAGATAGATAGATAGATAGATAGATAGATAGATAGATAGATAGATAGATAGATAGATAGATAGATAGATAGATAGATAGATAGATAGATAGATAGATAGATAGATAGATAGGCCTGCAAGTAGGTATGTATTAGGTAGGTATGTATTTAGGTAGGTAGTTACCTAGGTCGATACGTACGTACGTACATGGACTGGTCGGACAGATAGATAGATGGACGAACGGATGGATGTACGAATGAACAGATCCACATAATGTTCTTTTCAGACATTCAACATGACAAGTGTTAGTAGGTATAAAAACAAAAATAATGACTACGTACCTTTAACTTTCGTACTCTCTGTCAGTTCTAAGATGAAATGGCCCAGCACAGTTTGTCCAGAGAAATAAACGCCCTCGACGTTGGTAAGCACAATATCAAATATATTCGGCTTCATTGTATTACGTTAGACACAGTACTGTTAAGCCTCCACTGGTTAGTGCTGGAACAATGGTTATAATTTACGCCGTTCCGCCCCGTTCAATTAGGCATGTTAAGTCATCTTTTTTCAACTCTCAGATGATTATTTATAATTTGATTAAAACTAAGACTAATCGTAGTGTATTGTATACTTCATAAACGAAATTGTTGTAACCGGTGGATCCAGTCAATTTTTATTTTAAAATACGAAGTTACTAAAATGTCTGATGCTGCGGTCGATTTTTATAATTTTATTTTGTAACGCTCAGGGTTTATCCAAACGCATATTTTAAAAGAAAATGTTTAAAATGTATGTGTATTATTTATCTTTCGGACGCCGATAACCCTTGCTATTTTACGTTTTTGTTGCTGCAGTCTATCATGCTGTAATAAATGAGAAACATGTTGGAATGTTGTGTTTCAGTGCTTCTATCTACACAGACCACTAGTACCTGAACTGATATGATGATCGAGTATTTTAGTGTAGTTAATGAACGTCAAACGTTGTAGGTGTTTTACAGAATCCAGAGTACGGTCTGGCTTCATCATAGGTAAACTTGATCATTGGAAGCAAGTTTCTCATCGTGGGATCCACGTGTTACTAAAATTTAGCAATCTTGTTATTTCTTTTCTTTTCTATCTTTCTTTCTTTCTATTTCTAGTTCGTATTCTTTCTATTTCATTGTCTTTCAATTGGCTCAAATCACTAAACACACAAATACAGAGAGAGATAGAGACAGATAGAGAGACAAACAAAGAGTGAGAAAGATCAGCAAATAAAGAAAATGTATAACTAATACATTAATATTATGAGACAAGATTGTGATATAACTATAATAATAATATAGGTTGTATAGGTTCCAAAGGTTGTTATTGCCGGGAGTTGTAGTGAGGATAAGCTCTCACTGCAGATAAAATACTTCTATGGCACGCGCCTCAAACAGCCTCTGACAACCAAGTCCAGCTCCCGGCCTTCACGTGTGGCTCAATTTGAGCCCGGCGGAACTGTTTCCGCTGACGGGAGAAGGGGCAAAGGCGAGCGACTGGCGCCTTAAAACCAGCAGCTTCGGGCAGATAGGGCTCGTGATCCTTGGTTGGTAGCTTATCTAAGAGAAGGAACTCTGAATTCAAACCACCGCTGCCTTGCGGGAATATCCATTTATGGAATTGGCTTCGGGAGTAAACCCTGAGGATAAATCCGGAGTCGGAGTCCCTAAGGCAGTCTAATGTCGATTCGACATTATTCTGGCAACTCCTGCGACATGGCTGGTACCAAACTGTATCGGCTACTGCCGTTCCTTTGGATCTACCGGCTGTGTGGAGAGGGGGAACATGCTGCATGGGCAACAGCTTGATCTCCATATAACTGTGCCCAAGCTCGCGCCCTGGAGAGGACACTCTAGCTTCACCCTATAGGTGTCGGCAAAACACGGGAAGTAGCAGTTACCGGTTATAAGCATTTTTCCCAATTGGCGTAGGGCATGGCGCCAGGGGCTACTTCCGACAGTGGGAGAGGTTCTAGGATCTCACTGGACAGCTACCGCCCGCTTCAAGCTGGGCAGCCCCCAGTCAATAAGGTGTTGTCCCGCCACTGTCTGCTTTCCCCATTGGGTGCATGGGGATTAGGGTCAAACCCGAACTGTGGACAGAAAATTTTGCACCAAGCAATTATCGAAAAAATAGAAATAAGCAAACTCTCAGATTGGGATGCTGGAACGTCCGGACTATGTTGACTGGACTATCCGAAAACCTACAGGATGTAAACGATGTAAGGAAGACAGCCATAATTAATGATGAGCTTAAACGACTTCAGGTGGATATAGCTGCACTTCAGGAAACGCGCCTGGCGGGCTCTGGAACGGTGAGCGAGAAGGACTACACATTTTATTGGCAAGGGAAAGATCTTAATAAAGCTAGAGAACACGGAGTAGGTTTTGCGGTCAAAAAATCGCTAACTAAAATGGTTGAACCAGGCGAGAATGGATCAGAACGCCTGTTAACGCTCCGCCTGCAAACTAGCACAGGTCCCATCACCCTTGTCAGTGTGTATGCTCCTACTCTGTACTCTGCCTCAGAAGCTAAAGATGAGTTCTACGAGAATCTAGCAGCAATTATCAAAAGCATACCTAGGCAAGAACAGCTTGTTCTCCTTGGTGACTTTAATGCTAGAGTGGGTGCCGATAATGTTTCATGGCCTTCATGTCTGGGCAGGTTTGGTATTGGCAAGATGAATGAAAATGGACAACGGCTCTTAGAGTTGTGCGTCCACCATGACCTCTGCGTGACCAACACCTACTTTCAGACAAAACCCCAGCATAAGGTGTCATGGAGACACCCACGATCCAAGCACTGGCACCAACTTGACCTGATTCTCGTCAGAAGGCCACTCCTCAGGTCTGTGCTCTCCACGCGCTCGTACCATAGTGCAGACTGTGATACAGATCACTCCTTGGTTTGCTGCAAAATCAGAGCACAACCAAGAAAACTCTATCGTGTCAGACATGAAGGGAAACCACGCATTGATACCAGCAAGATGTCAGACCCTTTCATGATCGCTCAATTCACTGCGACCTTCGAGAAAGTGCTCAGTAGCCCTCAGCATGGTGATACTATTACAGAGAACTGGGAGCATCTACGGAACACCATTCAAAGTACTGCACTTGCCACCTTTGGTAAGAAAACAGCAAAGTCAAATGACTGGTTTGATGCTTCATCAGATGTGATGGCACCTGTCATTGAAGCTAAGCGCAGTGCTATGAATGAATACAAACGTTCACCGAGTGCCAGAACCCTACAGATCCTGAGGGCTACGAGAAGCAAAGTTCAACAAACTGCTCGACGCTGTGCAAATGACTACTGGCTCCAGCTCAGTGAGAGCATCCAGATCGCAGCGCAAACAGGCAACATTAGACAAATGTATGACGGTATAAAGAAAGCACTTGGCCCCCATAAAAGTAAGACGGCACCGCTAAAAACCATCAGCGGAGAGAAGCTAACCGATAAGGGTAAGCAGATGGAGAGGTGGGTCGAGCACTACTCTGAGCTTTACGCTAGAGACAATACCGTTACGCCTGCAGCCCTTGATGGTGTCAACAGTCTGCCAACTATGGAGGAGCTGGATGCCGAACCAACATTAGAGGAACTCAGCAAGGCCATTGATAGCTTGGCCTCTGGCAAAGCACCAGGCAGTGATGGGATTCCTCCTGATTTAATCAAATGCTGTAAGAGCACGCTATTACATCCCCTGCATAGGATGCTGTGCCAGTGCTGGGAAGAGACAACTATTCCTCAAGACATGCGAGATGCCAAGATTGTAACACTGTATAAAAATAAAGGAGACAGAAGTGATTGCAATAACTACAGAGGCATCTCTCTTCTTAGTATTGTTGGTAAGGTTTTTGCCAAAGTCATCTTAATGCGACTACACAAGTTAGCTGAGCGCATATATCCAGAGTCACAGTGTGGATTCCGAGCTGGCAGATCAACAACAGACATGATCTTCTCTCTCCGCCAGCTTCAGGAAAAATCAAGAGAGCAGAAAAGACCATTATATATCGCCTTTATAGACCTCACAAAAGCATTCGACCTGGTTAGTAGGGATGGACTCTTTAAAATCCTCCTGAAAATAGGCTGCCCTTCTAAAATGCTGGAAATGATAAAGTCATTCCATGACGGCATGAAGGGAACAGTCCAATATGCTGGAAGCACGTCACAGCCCTTTGATATACGAAGTGGCGTTAAACAAGGCTGTGTTCTGGCTCCGACCCTCTTCGGAATCTTCTTTGCCTTACTCTTGAAACATGCATTCAGAGATGCAACTGAAGGAATATGCCTTCACACTAGGTCAGATGGCCGTCTGTTTAATCTTTCAAGGCTGAAGGCAAAAACAAAAATCAGAAGGGTCACTATAAGAGACTTGTTGTTCGCTGATGATGCTGCAGTCGTCACTCAAAGCCAACAGGAGCTTCAGAGCTTGATGAATCGCTTCACTAAAGCATGCAAGGACTTTGGCCTCACAATAAGTCTAAAGAAAACGAATGTGCTGAGTCAGGATGTGGGTGCTGCACCAGTTATCACTATCGATAACTATGAATTGGCAGTGGTGCACCACTTCACATACCTAGGGTCTACCATCAATGACAAACTCTCACTGGATACAGAAATCGACAGCCGCATTGGCAAAGCTGCAGCTACCTTTGCCCGCCTCACATCGCGTGTTTGGGGAAACTCTAAACTCACAATGAAGACCAAAGCTGCGGTATATAATGCCTGCGTCACCAGCACACTCCTATATGGCAGCGAGACCTGGACGACCTATGCTAAGCAAGAAAGAAGGCTCAATACCTTCCATTTGCGGTGTCTACGCCGCATCCTCGGCATCTCGTGGAAAGATAAAGTGACAAATGTCGAGGTGTTGTCACGTGCTGGCCTTCAAAGTATGTATACGCTTCTTAGACAGCGCAGACTTCGCTGGCTTGGCCATGTTCGCCGCATGGAAGATGGTCGCATCCCAAAAGATATCTTCTACGGACAATTAGCAGATGGCAAGAGAACAGTTGGGCGACCACAGCTGAGGGTCAAAGATGTGTGCAAGAGAGATATGAGGGCACTGGACATGGATCCAGCAACATGGGAGGATGAAGCTGCCGATCGCACTAAGTGGCGATGCTATTTACGGCGCCACCTCAGATTGGGCGAAGAGAGGCTCACACAAGAAGCAGAGGTGAGGAGAAAACGTCGAAAGGAGCACCAGGAAAATAAGCAGCTGAGGGCTGTCACCTCAGGGGCGCATTCCCATAGTCAGTTATGACTGAAGGGGCTATTATTATGTGATATAACTAATACATTAATATTATGAGACAAGATTGTGATATAACTAATACATTAATATTATGAGACAAGATTGTGATATAACTAATACATTAATATTATGAGACAAGATTGTGATATAACTAATACATTAATATTATGAGACAAGATTGTGACCCTATGATTAGGAATAGAAAAACAAAGTTTGTAAATAAGTGAAAGAATCGACCACCATGAAACAAATATACAACACTAACAAGGATTTACAAGGACTAGAAAGAACGCCACAAGTATGGTTCCCTAGGATCTCTGAGGTGACTAGCATGAGGTTATGTAGTGGCTGGCAACCTCATCATGTCAAACAAATTGCTGCAGAAACCACTGGTACAAGAGCACATGAATACTTTGGTACAGGCTTCCTGCAAGGGGACCAGCTGCAATGTTGGCTCCGTGCTCTATAAGGGACGAAACGGGAAATATGATGATGAAAAAATGGAAGAATTGAAAAGATTGGTTACAGAATACGTGAAATTGAAGAAAGCTATGCTTGCAGCAAAGAAAAGCTGAATAAGAAAGAAAGAAAGAAAGAAAGAAAGAAAGAAAGACAGACAGAAAAAATGACGGAAAGAAAGAAAGCGAGGTTAAAAAGAATACAATTTCTCCCCCATATAACGCATGTTGTATCGTCGCATCATTAATTAATGTGTAGACTATGACTGGAAAAACAAAAGGAACCTAAACATGCTAATAAATGTACTGAAACTAGGCGAAAGAGAACAAAGTTCTAACTGATCTTTTAAAAAAGGGGGAAGAATGCACATTTCCTACCAGATCGAGATTTCCAAGTAACAATATTTTTAAAAAATGCAAGTACAATTATTTCAGAACATAATTGTCGGTCTAAAACACATTAGCTTGCCGATCCCTACGTACGCGTGCATTTGAAGCAACTAAACTCCACAATTTGTAAATGCCGTCTTACCTTTGCCGCATTGATTGATTCAAAACTACAACGCATGTAAGTAAACATAGCGCGAGCTGCATCCAGAGGAAATGCTGGGTCGAGTGAGGTATTAATGTTACCAACAGGACGCGAGTGAAGGGGCTGGCGTAGTTTAGAACATTATTATTTCGTGGCTTCCCGCCTTACGCCAGCAAACGAAGAAAAAATTATTTCTGTATGACATCTGGAAAGAAGGTTATTTTTATTATTTATGAAGAAAAGTATCCTGTTCAACCTCTGGTGGGCTATGATTAGGATATATAATGTCTGTTATTTTAGATAATAATTTCAATTACCAGTACTTGATCTTGGTATCCACCGTCCTTTTCAGGGCGAACGAGGAAGAAGAAGAAGAAGAAAATCTTGGTATCATTTCGCCTTTCAGTAAAAACATCCTCTAGCTAAAGCACCAACCTTTTGTAGGTCGCGGCCCCCTTAACACCCATGCTATATATATACTACTCGTCAAAAGTCAAGGGCCACTTAGAAAAACCTTGGTTGAAACCATAAAACAAATCTGATATAAACGTAATTGGTATCAGTCAAAACGGCATTTATTGAATACCAAATTGACATGTCACGTAAAGAAATGGAAACACACATTCAAACGCAATGAAGCTGTGAAGTGTGTCACCCACCTTTTCAAAAGTCACACAATAGATATTGGACAAATAGACATTTCAAAATCGGGTATGACCACCGTTTGCAGCAAGGCATTCAAGACAGCGTAGACGCATCGAGTCCACAAGGGTCCGAAGAGTATCCTGAGGAACAGCTTGCCATTCCTGAAGCAAAAATGCAGTCAGCTGTGTAACATCCATTGGCAGGGGGTGATTTGTTGACAATCTTCGACCAAGGACATCCCAGGGGTGCTCAATCGGAGAAAGGTCAGGTGAATGAGCTGGCCACGCCATCCTGATGATCCCATGTTGCTGAATAAACTCATTCACCACACGAGCTCGATGGGGTCGAGCGTTATCATCTTGGAGGATGGCATTACCACCTATGGCCTCCAGAGCAGGCTGAACAATTGGTCTCAAGATTTCATTCTGGTATCTTGGGCCGGTCAAGTTGCCTTGGATGATGTAGAGTGGGGTCCTGCCGTGTCTGTAGAAGCCTCCCCAGACAATGACAGAACCCCTACCATAACGACCCACCTCTCGAATTGTGTCATCAGTAAATCGCTCTCCTGGTCGTCTCCAAACCCGAATCCTGCCATCATTGAATGACACAGTGAAGCGAGATTCATCAGTGAAGAGAACTTGACTTCATTGTTGCCTTGTCCATCGGATGTGCTCGCGACACCAAGCAACACGGGCTCTGCGGTGAGCAGGAGTAAGAGGGATTCTGACTGCAGGACGTCGAGCAGCCAGTCCAAATTCATGTAAACGTCTGCGAATGGTGCTTTGACTGACATTAACGTTTACAGTTTGTCTCAGCTGATATCTTAGAGTTGAACAAGTCACTGTTCGATGGCGCAGGGCTGACAACGAGAGGTACCGGTCATCATGTCTATTGGTGCATCTAGGGCGACCTGGCCGGTGGCGATCCTCCACACTTCCTGTGGCCTGAAATCTCTCCAAAATTCTTTGGATAGTAGAGTGTGACACTGCAAGCCGTCTAGCAACCTCACGGACAGATAAACCACTTTCAACCCACGCTATAGCCCTCATTCTTTGTATGGTGTCAAGACTTCTCGGTGGCATGGTTTTTGCAAGTGATGAAACTACCCTAAGTCTGCTGATTGTAAAGCAAATTAAGAGTGAACTCTGTTCACGAAAAGTCGCCATTGCACGTGGAATGTCAATCAGCACGATTACTTCACCTGTTTGGTTGTACGGAAGTTTGAAAAAACAGATTAAAAATGTGAATTTATGGTCAGCAAACCAAATTGCACGTGATCACCATGGTTGTCGGTGAGTTGTTTTTATGCTTAACGTGCATAGAGAACTGTCAGAGGAAGATATTGCACCCATTTTTACTAAAAACTTCCTTCATTTAATCATTCTATGCGCTTATATAAAAGTGTATTGAAAATAACAGGGTGGCCCTTGACTTTTGACGAGTAGTATATATATATGCGGCCCTCCCACCCCCAGGAGAAAAAAAAACATTACAGGATTAGTCTTACAACATGTATCAATCAATCAATCAATACGCTTTAGGAATCCAAGGAGCATATGCCTTCAACAAACACATGCCAAGTCCTCGTGTCACGTGCCATCAGCTCAAGTTCTTTGCATGTTTTCCTCACCATTTTCACTTCTGTCTCCAGTTCTCTACTCCATCTGTTTCTTGGTCTACCTCTGCCTCTCTTACCCTGAGGATTCAAGAACAAGGACTGCCTTGTAATGCCATCCGTAGGTGTCGGTGTGCGTCCTATCGATCGCCAGTGTCTTCTTCTCATCTCTAGCTCCACTGGCACTTGTCTGGTTCTTGTCATCAGTTCCACAATGGTGACCTTGTCATTACCACATGTATATCGTGCATATACTACAAATCTGAGGCTTTATTACACAGCTATCAGGGGTGTACATTTATTAAAAGTCAGACCATCTAAAATTGTGACTTTAAAATAATCTTAGTTATTTACTTATTTAAAGTTCTTTAGTAAATAAACTGGAAAAGACGATAGTTCAATGGGATTGGTTGATGCTGCTTCGCAGTAACAAGTTTCCGATACCTGGTTTCAAAGATGTCGTACGGAAGGTTAATTGTTTTATTTGGCCCGTCTGAGTAGTGTGGATGTCGACAGATACGCGAGAAGGTATAGAAAATAGATTTTTCACAGGTGGTAGATTGAGGGAAAGATGTGTCTCTGGAGTGATTAGGTTGTCTCCTCTAGCCTATCCGTACGACTGTACTTTGTTGCAAGACAGCTTTTATCTCCCTATCAAGAATAGATAAGTTTCTCTCTACACACACACAGCTATGTGACAACAAGACACACAAACGTGAAAAAAGCTACGGATAAATAGGTATGGGTCTGACCAACACACAAAGGTAAGTTTCTTTGTAGTTTATTATCATTAAAACTTGACAACATCAAAATATCTTCTTCTTCCTCGTTCGTCCTGTAATATCTAAAGGAAAAGATCAAAGATTCATGTACATGCATATTAAATAACGCAGAAAAAGTGCACCCTCCCCCAAATGGAGAAAAAAACCCTAAAAAAAGTATTAACCCAAAGGTTGAAGGTTAGCACTATATTACAGAATGAACAGTAGTGGTACTCTTTAAGACCCAGTAAAATGAACAAACTTTTAGACAAATGAGATATATGGATAGTTTTTCCGCAAACAAGAAAATACTCGCACACTCTTTCAAACAGTGGCCACTCTCACACTCTTACCTAATTGCCTGGTATGGTAGGTCTGTAATATCCCTGGGTAATAGAATTACTTCATGAATATATTATCTATTTTCATTTAATATTTTGTCACTCCAGTTGTCGCAGATCCAAATTGGCCCCAGTCCATCCCCAGAAATTAGTTAAATGAGGTGAACGCCTAATATCTTGCTTCTCCTAGAAGTGTTATTACAAATAGTTCAAACTGTTAGAGTTCTTGAGGTTCACTCTTTAACGGAAAAATACTTCCAGTATTGGGAAACATCTGGTTGTTAAAAGTAATGTTCATATGATGATGATGGTTCTTCTATCGGCCAACTCTGTGTTAAAATCGCCGATTCTGCACAGCGTAGGTATTTAGATAGGTATACTCCCCTTGAATTACGACTGTTAGGAGTCGAGATAAAATTAAGGTTCACCACTTATGGCTGGTAAAAATATAAATCTGGGTTTGGAAAGTCCAGTGTTAAAAATGTATTGTCCTCCAATACTCTCTGGCGAGTGTCCGTACACAAATTAAATTGGTGACGCACAAGCCAAGAAAAGGAGAAAATAACAAATCCAAAAAAGAAAAAGACCGCTGGCTGCCCTTGTGATCAGGTCTGCGAAGAATACAAGAAACATATACATAAAAAATATGCTAATCCTATATCTACACACAGACGGGGACAAGACGATCTCTTCTCCACTCCGTCAGTCCTGATTGAATTTAAAAGGCACACGGCGTATCCTTACGCCTACCAGTTAGCAGACGCCGCTGGCGCTGAGTTCGGTCGGACTGAATTATTTTAATTCGCCCTGCCCTGCTCGCGCCGGCGTTCAGCATACAATGTTAGTAATTATTTAAATCTCTCCATCCGCGCTACCTAAACAATTATCGCCTGTCATTAAATAGCTATTAAATTTTCCTGCGTCTGTTAGTCCGTCGTATGGTATCAAAAATAATAGACACTATAATAACAAATATGCACAAATGAAATAACACATAAGGAAGGGAAACCCGAGGCCTGTAAACAGTAAATAAATATTAGACAAACATAAAGGTATGTTTTCAGGCACTATTTACTGTTTACAGGCCTCGGGTTTCCCTTCCTTATGTGTTATAAATGTTTATACAATACCAAAAACCTAACCTCTGTCCTGTAATTACTGTTCTTAGTCTTCTATCATTTACTAGACACAGTATTAAGGTCTTTGTCTTGTGTAGTCTGACCTATATTGTATAACAGGGGAACAACAGAAGTGATTGCGTCATTAATAGACTGGACTGCCCATGGTAAATTTCCGGTGTTACATCTTGCGGGTCGCACTAATGACCCGTCATCGAAGCATCATTTTTGTGATGCCGAGATGGCAGGGAGGATAGTGTGATTCGCTTGCATAGCTAGGCGGGGTTGTCGCACGGAAGGTCATGGGTTCGAGTCCTAGGTAAGCCACTCGCGTCTGTTGTTTTTCTGTTGTCTAGTGTTCTACTTCTTTATTTCTTACTGTTGAGGATTGTTGCATGGTCAGCGAGCATTTTGGTTTGAACTTGATTCAGATGGTCGCACCATGCAACAACTCACTAGACCGAATAGAAATAGTTAGCGTGTAGCGATGTATGACGCGTTAGACTTAGTTACGCAGAGTCTTTGTGTGGCCTTCGAGCCCTATGGCAGTGTTTGGAATATGTGGCATGACCACTAACTTATATGTGTAACCGTCTGTGTTCGGGCTTTCAATAGCTTATGAAATGATAATGTATAAGGACCAGTGAGTCCATGATTTATGTAAAGGATAATGTGTAAGGACCAGTGAGTCCAGGATTTATATACGACGGGAGTATTAAAACGCGATATTCGTGAAACACGATAATGTGCAACGGCTGTTAGAGCCTGGCGAGCAATGCCAAATTTGAATATGGACATAGTTGTGAGAGATATATATATATATATATATATATATATATATATATATATATATATATATATATATATATATATATTAATATATAATATATATTTTATATATATATATATATATATATACATACATATATATATATATATATATATGGCAGAGACCCTAATAGAACTGTAAGCGGACAGTTTAATACTGTGTGAATAATAATAATTATGCCAAGCAGTTTGGTTGAAATATAATTGAACGTTAATTAAAACGGCAAAGTAATAGACATGCAATGTCTAAGAAATAGTAGACTCTACACTATGATGTATCTAGTGCTCTTGAATATGAACTATATGATTATCGTTTATCCATATTGAAAGAATGAATATTTATTAAACATTGTAAGTCGTCAAAACTGGACTTATTTTAACGAAGGCGTTCTACAGTTCCAGTTTCGAATGTTGAATGAAGTTTAACCGTTGACCTTCAATGTATTGGTCAAACAAGAATTGAAATAATCCAACACAGTAAGATGAACACCTAAGAAGTTTATTAAAGAAACGTTTATATTAAAACATAGAACGAACTACAAACGAATCCAAGGTTGCAGCAAGAATCGATACATAGTTTATGACAGGACAGATGAATCAACAGTACATAACACGAAATGTAATATTGGTCCACTTAATCAAAGAAAAGTTTGCAACACTTACGAGTGCCTGAAAACATACCTTTATGTTTATCTAATATTTCCCTTCCTTATGTGTTATAAAGGCCTTCAACAAACTTTTGCCAGGTCTTCCTATCACGTGTCATTAGCTCAAGGTCTTTCCATGTCTTTTCAACCCCTTCATGTCTTGTCTCCAGATCTTTTCTCCGTGTGTTCCTCGTCTTCCTCTGCCATTCTGTTAGGGCTATTTTTTGTGTAATGGTTTTTAGTTTTCAGTCACCAGCCATCGACGGATGACAGCAGACGCAATTCAAGATTGTGGCGAGACAGGCATCAACTGGCTGAAAAAGAATGTGTACAGTATTATGGACAGAAAGACAAGTCCAAGAAGACGGGCAGAAAGCCACAAAAATACCATTCTAGAAAAAGAAGAGTTATTGTTATTGTTATACAGAATTGACATCATTGCACTCCGGGCAAACCCATAGGTGCTCAGTCTCCCTCAGTACATGTTGAAGAATGTGAATTCTAACTGTTCCTGTAGCTCGCTGGTTGTATACACGACGGATGCATTCTCTCATACGTCCATCTCTGCTAGCCTGACGTTTGATGTCATATTCCAACAGTCTTAACCTTGATGATTCATCTATTGCAGTGTCATTCTCTAACAGGCGATAATTAATTGTTATCAATATCTCTCCCTTATCCATATCCACTGTCCCCACTGTGGGTGAGCTTGCTGCGAGTCTGTCAGCTCTCTCATTTCCACATACCTCCTGCATGACCAGGACAGTAGATCCACACCAGCTCTTGAAGACTCGAAGCTTCTATGAATGTTTTCCATTCATGCAGCAACCAACCATTTTGAACCTATCGAAGCATGGTGTCGTGAGAAATTCTAATCCACATATATAAATTAAAAAGTAAATGTAAAGCCTAACAAATAACTTCAATAAAAGGAAAGAAGAATGGTAAAGAACAGTGCTGTCACAATGACTGTACTCGAAATCCCCCTTGTTTTCTAATTCGTCTGCAAATTGTAACGTTTCACGTTGATAGTAAAAGCCTACTGCTTCAATACCCGCTTTCTACGATAAAACGTGTACTGCCTTTCTAAGAAAAACCTTGAGATACGCAAGCTGACCTATATTTAATATTCCATTCATGTCATTTTATACACTAAGTTACCATAAACGAAAGACAGATGGACTAAGGATAGAAAGAAAGGGAGGGGCTGAAAGCCGGAACGCAGGCAATACTACCACAGTCTCGCGATACACAATTACTACCATCACGCGTGTAAGGCCACAAGCACTAGCTTTTTTTCAAATCGACAGTGATAAAAAACACTACCCATACGAGTTAGGTTTTAAAAACTTACAAAACGCTTATTAGGAAACATGACATTATACTGGTTTACGTTTGAAAACATTACAGTACCCAGACACCACATCGTATTCGAAGTGAACAGGAGGTAGAAGAAAATGCATATTTTGAACGCAGCCCCTTAGCCCCATTAAATTTATATATTTGGGTTCCTTAGGACTTGCTGACAAAGAATATGTTAAACGTTACGCAAATAGTCTATGAATTAACAAATTATAGCCAAAAGAAATAGTGAGGGATGTCAGACAACACCAAAATCAGAATCGCTCAGTGGCAGATTTTCACACCACCATTGTACGGGAAATAGGTCCCCATGTTACCTCCTATTTGATTGGCGGAAAGTAAATGTAAGGCTAAACACGATTAGTCGGACTATAAATATTACTTCTTTGTTGCTAGGGGAAACAGTAGTAGGGTACTTTTTTTTTTAAAGTTGTGTAAACATGGCACGATTGGTTAGACCCGCCAATATAGTCAATCAGAGGCGTCAGGTCAGCACCACATTTGCAAATAAACTTACTAAAGAACCAGTGCGTTGAGCGCCAGTGCATATTTTTCTAAATAAAAGCCTGGGACATCGGCAGATCGAAATTGTGCTATATTCATTGCCAGTCAACGTAACTGTGTATTATTCCATGAATTGTGGTAAGCTTGAAATATTTGATATCTTTTTAATGAAAATTGAATGTAAATTGATAATTTATGTCTGTATATATGTGTGGTTCAGTAGCGAACATGAGGTAAAGCCTATATAGTGCTCCAACCTGAACAGAAGGTGTCGGAGGAAAGTAAAACTACATGGAATTGCCAAACAGTACACTGACACCTATCTTATTGACTAGAAAGAAATAATGCTGGAATTGCAGAGGCGTAGTAACCATTAGGGAGGAATATACTGGTGAAAATTGTTTCAGATGAAGATAGCAGTTGGCCTACCGCTCTGAACTCAGTGTTTGTTATGTATTGTGTTCAGTCTGGAAATTTATTATAAATTAGTTCTGAAATAGGAGGTACAACCTTCTTGTTTCAGGGACCGTGGTCCTAAAGTTATTGAGCAGCACCTGGTCTGAGCTTTGCTGAACCTAGAGGCTGACAGCATACTCCTGGGTCCAGATAGTGACCAGTGAGGTGTCTCCAGAACACAGGGAGGCTATCGAGCAGAGGAGTCTTTTCCTGCCGCCATCACGAAAGATAAGCGTCTGTGGCTAGAGGAGCTCAACATTATGCCCCCCCTCAAAATCTGACTTTATAATAAAACAGAGGGAAAATACAGTGTTTAAATTGATAGGAACTGTGAACTTTTCCCCATACTATTTCCAAGTTAAACAAACACTTGAAGTCATGATGACAAATAACAACATAGCTTGATAAAACAAAACCAGTATTACCTCATATTACTACTACACAACTGACACACATAGGATAATATTAATAAAATATGTCACTACAAGGTTCATATTGATAAATTCTGTACATATAAATTGTAATTACAATTGATTGTGATTCCTGGTTCACTTTGTAGTTGAATCAGGACATAGATATTCTTCTTCTTCTTCTTCCGTCCTTAGCCAAAGACCGACCAAGCAGTCAGAGGCCATCACGCCTTGTGGCGTCTTAAGGGCAACAGCAGATTGATTTTCTCTGTTGTAGTTTCCCATCACGCCTAGCGGCGTCTTTAGGGCAACAACAAATAGATCCATCTGCCGTTGTTTCCGTAATCGGTGTGACAAGCCAACGGGTGATCAGCCCATTGGGCACATAGATATTAGTGAAAGTAATTAATACATATGTATATTTGAAACGTTACCAGTGACTCATTTAAGATAGTCTTATAGAGTGTTAAATGTGTGTGAGTGTCATAGTGTTGTCAAGTGTGGTGGAATAAATTAAATTGTTTATCTGTCTATTGTTGTTGTGACTTACACTTCATCATATACATACCTGTAACCGCATATTTTAGCAGTAACCTCTTCTGTATTGGTTCCAACTTGACTGTAAACCACCAACTGATACAAACTAGATTTGCTGATGGTTTTGTCTGAATGTTATATGCATAACGTTAGTGTAATTATGTCTTTGAAACCACCGCTGATAACGGCGCTAAGTCTAAATGTTATATAGTCTGTTTACACCCACTGTTGCGAGTGTAGTGGTTTGGTCTATATCCTCGCCACACAGGCTAATTCAATATATATGTGCTGCTGTCCTGTCTCGGTGTCTGGAATGTTGACCTGGGTGTGTGTTGATATGTTCGCACACCACGGTACGTACATAAGAGTACATGCAGGAGTCAAAAAGGGTTGCAAACGTCTAGAACAGTTCGATACTGTTTATTCCGTACAACACAGACACGATGACATAAATGACACACATTCGACAGCAAAACACGAATCATATAATTTCCACATTGCATTAAATATACATAATACGGCCTGTCCCCATCCTGGCCTAAACAGTACTTCAACACGCACTAAAGCCTGCATCATCCGGCAGCTTCATTAATCTTCACAATATGGCCTACAAAAGTACCTTAATACACAGCGAAGCCTGCATCACCCGGCAGCTTCATTAATCTTCACAATATGGCCTACAAAAGTACTTCAATACATAGCAAAGCCTGCATCACACGGCAGCTTCAATAATCTTCAAAATATGGCCTACAAAAGTACTTCAATACATAGCAAAGCCTGCATCACACGGCAGCTTCAATAATCTTCAAAATATGGCCTACAAAAGTACTTCAATACATAGCAAAGCCTGCATCACACGGCAGCTTCAATAATCTTCAAAATATGGCCTACAAAAGTACTTCAATACATAGCAAAGCCTGCATCACATGGCAGCTTCAATAATCTTCAAAATATGGCCTACAAAAGTACTTCAATACATAGCAAAGCCTGCATCACACGGCAGCTTCAATAATCTTCAAATATGGCCTACAAAAGTACTTCAATACATAGCAAAGCCTGCATCACACGGCAGCTATAATAAGGTTCATATGGCCTAAACAAATCTTCACTGCAGTGTATCACATAGGCTGTACACACAGCGAAATATATAAGTCGACATTTTCTCAAATCCTACGTAGGCATACATTATCCAAAAACACTGGGACTCGACCTACACGGTCCACGCCCAAAACACAACTCCTCAATCACACACTAGTCCCGCCAAAAAACCCGTCACGAGATTCGGTTGTCTTGAACACCGTTCTCGATAACACATGCAGACTAGCGAGCTATTCACATGACTCAAAACAGTACAGAATAAATACATTAAACAGCGTTCACACGCTTATCTGTACTCTGTCACCCGAAAATAGGAAAAGATAATTCTATCCTAAAGTCAAACAAGTATCCGCTTAATCAAGCGTTGCAACTCGAAATTTAATTTGTCTAAAAAACCATTCTAAAGATTACTTCCCCTTCCATAAGTTCCACTTGCAACAGTTACCACCCGCTCCGGGAAAAAAAATGATTCTATCATTTTTTTTGAAAAAATTAACTCCCAAAAACGAAAAATTTAGAAGACAATTAAGCTCTAACATATGCCTACAAAAATATCTTATTTTAAATCAAAATTAGATATTTACAAGAAATATCAGCATTAAAGTGAAAAGTGGCAATTAAAGCATACAGCATAATCAGCTAAGTATAAAAAGTAATTAGCTAAATATACAAATATGATCAGTTTCAGTTCCAAAATTAAGTTACGTATATTTAGTACAAACCAAACCGAAAACAACCAATCGAAAGAGAAAACACAAGATCAATCAAAAGAAGAATGATCTGTAAAAAAAAGGAAAGTAAGAACTCAACAATACCATATACTCATAATTAAGTTGGACAATTACATGTAAAATAAATACAACTGTCAAAAGTAGATATATCATATCAATCATATAACCACTCCAACAATACAAAGAATAGAGGTATAAGTGTTGAAAGAAGACAAAGTATACAAATAGAATCAAGTAAAACGAAGATGAGGTACGAAAGTATAAACAAGATATGAAATCCATACCGAAAAGACAACAGAAAAGGAGGAATGAAATGAAGAATAGTTACCAAAGACAGATAGAAAGCAAAGGCACGAACGCAAAGAAAGTCAATAACAGTATATACTAATAACTGTTTTGATCAGATAACCTATTCAAAAATAAATATATAAACATGATCGAAAGGCACAACACAAAATATCAAAGTATATCTATACTAACACCACCAAAAATAATTTATAACTAAACAAAACCTAATAAGTAATTTAACCAAGTTACAAGAGTTATACAAAACTAACATAAATAAATTATAGGCATCGAACAAACAAGTAATAGCATTACTATAACTAATACGACCAACGCACAATCAAGCGCTAAAATAAAAAATACATCATAATAAAAAACAACTTTTTACAAGAACTAATCAAACTACATATCAATGATATCACGAAGTCAAATGCTGGGCACACCCAACAAAAAATTACAATGCCAAAAAAAAAAAAATCATTTTTTTCAACAGTACCGTACAAACATATTTTTTTACGATAAAAACATAAAAACAGTATTTAATTTTTAAGTAATTCAGTAATACTTTAAGTAAAGCCTAATAATGAAATCAATATTTTAACAAAATGAGTGAAATATAAAACAAAAATCCTATCTCGAAGAAACCTTTAAATCAACACATGTAAATTTAATTTATCCTTTAAGTTCTTTCTGCTGACAATTACGTTCAGCTCAGTAAAATGCTATTTAGCTATAACTCTATCTCTTACTCAAATCGATAAGATATACATTATAAATAAATCTACACTTTGTTGTTACTATGAAATATAAAAAAGGTTCTATAAAAATATCTACAAAAAATAAGTTTTTTTTTTTTTAAATAATCTGCTAGGAAAATAATCTGCATGTCTGACTGGCAAGAAAATCAAGTTCTGGAAAAATCGAAGTTTCACAAAAAGTTAACAAATCCAAATACAAGATCATGTATGATACATGCAAGCTATTTTCAAAATTACATTTCACAACATACCAGATAATACACATCTTCTCTGTATGTTCTATATATTAATTAATCATGACATCAAAACATGAGAAAAATATAAATTAAGTGAATAACGAACACTCAGGACTATCTAAAAGTAACCACTACATCAACACAATAAATGAGTTTGTGCAATCTCATCATGTACAAAACTATCCTAAACAACACAGTTGCAAAAATTCTAAGTTGAACAGAGTAGTATAAAGGATAATAATTACATACTACACATTATCAACACAATAATATATAAATAGCATAAAAATGTATTAATACATCATCAAAATACAGACATATAAATAACAATAAAAAATTATGGCAATCAAATGATGCATAGAAATAATCATTACAACAAAATTATATGTTATTTCAAAACAACAACATGTCATGTACTAATATAGAATACAACAAATTATCCTCTCCACATAAAAAAAAAAATAAATCAGACGCGAAGTCTCCCACTCTCTTGTAAACATGCTTGACCTTCAGAAAGCAACACCTCAGATTTTAGTTTGACGCTGACAGGTTTCGGTTGACTACTCGAGCGGAAAGTTGACTCACATTTCTGACCGTCAATATGTCACAGAAGCCTTGACCCTTATCGTAACGTAGCTTCTGTCAACAAATACAAATGAAAATTTCCATTTTACTCAATAGTGAAATTTAATGAAAAAAACGTAGAAATCACGTTTACAATTACCCAGTACCGGCTTGTGTAAAAACCCGGTCTCTTCACGATGTCACTAGCTCTCTCTATCACATGTAGATATCATAGAATTCTTGGGGACAACATGACCGACCTTGAATGTCGCCGCTGCCTTACGCTGAAACAAAGTGTTATATTCACAACAACAAGTAGAGCAAGCAATAGTATTCAAGCATCCACTGTTATTTTTACTCTGTTTACTTTGATTATAAATGACTCTGGGCTCATGTTGAACAAAATTAGCACAATTGCGCTTATTATTTGATCTATGATCAAAATACTTATTATTACCGTTGCCTTGTTTACAAATAATCACTTTAGTCTTTTGTTGAGGAACATTATTCTGGTGATGTAAAGCAACATTTGAAAAGCTATTATCTCTATCATACTTTCCAACATTCTTACAATCAAAACTTTGAGATTTGTTAAATTGTCTACAGTATCTAGGAGAAGGAAAATTATTATTTACTGATCTCCCTTGGTACTGTTTAATCTTGGGGTTATCTCTCTTTCTAGAACTGTTTTTCTTCTCCCTTATGGGAATATATTTACCAATAGTTTCAAACTGACTGTGCTGAGTTTGACAACTGCCAGAAACAATAGTATCTCTATTGTTCCGCATATGGGTTTCATCTTTGGAACAAGTAGTAATAGTCTCAACACCCGCTATTAATTTCTGAGTATTTCCAGTAGTCGAGAAATATTTGCTTTTATGAGTCTTGACCTGAAATTTATCACTTTTCTTTTCCTGACCAACAGAACTGGTTGTTACACAAGAATCTTTGTTGTTCTGACGCCAAGAATTATTACTGGAACTATCAGTAATATTAGAACTAGGAAAGTTGTATTTCCCACGATAAGATCTATCTTTACCATGAATGAAATCTCTCTGAGCAAAAAGTGTATGGGGCTGACTTTTCGCAACTTTCTGTCTATCATTGTGAACATTGACAGAAGAGCACCTTTTGTTTTTCAAAACCATATCTAGTAAGCCAAATATTCTTTCCCTTGCTTCCGCAATTTCATTATCTTTAAGTGAAATCGTTTCACTTAACCTTTTATTTAACTCCTTAACAGCCAAAACTTTGTCGCTTTCTTCTGCTAGCAAATTTTCAATTTTAGCGACCTTCTCTTTCTCAGCCGTCAACTCCACTAAAGTCTCTTTCTCGTACTGTTCTTTATTTGCCCTCAACTGAGTCAACTCTAGTTGTAGTGACTGAATCTTAATATAATCATTGCTATCATTAAGCTCATCAATCTTTTCTGGAATCATCTCATTCTTTTCTTCCTGTTGGAGACCAAGATTCGCAATATCATCCATTAAATCAAGAAGTGACTCTGTATAAGACCTATCACGTTTATCGGTCTCAACTTTCAAATTCTCATAAATCTGTTTATTTTGTTGGACCTCCTGTGTAATATTTTCTACCTCAATTTGCTTATCTTTCATCTGGACTTCCAATTGCTTTATCTTCAACAATGCTAAATCCAAACTTGCCTGCACACTAGCAAGTTCTGAGTTTGACTTTTGCAATTCACCCGTAAGTCTAGACACTGTTTCATGTACTTTACTCACTTCAGCGGTACTCTCTAAGAAGTTTTCCCTTTGTTGTTTTTTTTCTTCTTAATTCCTCATCTTCTAACCTCTTTTTCTGATCAACAGAAATGTCGTTGCGCATTATCTTACGTATACTCTTCAATATCTGATCGCGCTCAACACCCATATAGTGGTACGAAAACAATCGAAGATCCATAAGCAGTAACTGCGCTAAATCTTTAGCCATCCTTAGATGAGGATGAGAGTGAAAATTCTCCTCAGCAAAATATCTTAGGGCACTTGATGCATTGACCAAAAATTTGTCTATCACATGTTCCTCAAGCTGTGGTCCTTTTAATTGTTGATAATCTCTACCTTCTTCCCACAAATAAGCCAATACAGGCCTCATATCCTCAGGATATATATCATCATCATCCATAGTGATTCACCTACTTAATCAACTATATATAGTAATAACTTATAGTTATGACAAATTACTGTCGCAAAAGGTTTGACAATTACCCTTCCAGCTCACAAAGTTAACTATTTGTCAAGAAATGAGCTTATTCCTCAATTCTGTATCACCAATCCTTTTTATAGCACCTTTATCAAGTCACATCATTATCAGGAAAATCGACATATGTCAACAGCCATTAACACCTATGCATCAAATCTTAATCATATGTCAAATTAGACATAAACAACAATAATAACAAAATGAGCAATTAGGGAGGCCTAGCGACATATATGAAGTGACACAATTTACACAAGACACAATTACTTATCTGTCAATGATCCCGCTTCTTTTCCGCCACGACACTGGATATCACATAGACTGCTAAAACCTCCACTGCGGGAAAGCACTGCAACTTGATTCGTTTCTCTTCAGGTAATTTCGTCAATAAGATATGTGCTTAACAATGCACAAGTTGACAGGAACCATAATACAGCACACACTGCAACTCTTGACTCTTCTGTAGTCTGAAATGTACACGGCAACTCCGTGTATCATAACATCTTGAACTTGTGATGGTGACAACTGGCACAGGTAACCCGAATATTGCAGAAATCTGTCACAACCCGTACAAATGCTGGTACAAATACTGTCCAAGTCTAATTGAACTTCCTTGACCACTGCAGACGTTGTTGTCGTCTATAGGCATGAAATAGGACGTCAATTGCTACTGTTGTAAAGTTGCCTTCTACCAAATAAAGCGTGCGTTGTTTCTCAAATGCGCCACCCAGGCAGATAATATTTAGGTCACAGTTCTGAAGTACACCAGATTCAAGCCACGCCTACATAAGGCTAATTATAACAAAGGCAAGTGTTCTACACTCTTGTCACGTGCAAGTCATATGTATTATTTTCAACTTGTAGTGACTGATCCTCTAGATATGTTATGGTCTGGTGGACAAAATTTGATTCACATTATCCTCTTGCTTCAAGTACATATCACTGTAGAGGTAACAATTTCTTAATTGTATACGCCACTCAGGCACATCTTAAATCATATCCAATGATACGAAAACTACGCCACTTAGGCTATCGACGCGAATAGTCGTAGATGTCAGATCCTGTTAACTGAAAACCACCATAAATGTATCTCTGATGGTTTCAGTCTGAAATGTTATTACGGTTATTACTGGCCATAAATGTACTCGCATTCGCTAGCACAGCACAAAATCATATAACATAATTTCCCGGGCATTAAATATATATAATACTGCATTGATACCTAATACGCAGCGAAGCCTGCATCACCCGGCAGCTTCATTAATCTTCACAATATGGCCTACAAAAGTACTTCAATACATAGCAAAGCCTGCATCACACGGCAGCTTCAATAATCTTCAAAATATGGCCTACAAAAGTACTTCAATACATAGCAAAGCCTGCATCACACGGCAGCTTCAATAATCTTCAAAATATGGCCTACAAAAGTACTTCAATACATAGCAAAGCCTGCATCACACGGCAGCTTCAATAATCTTCAAAATATGGCCTACAAAAGTACTTCAATACATAGCAAAGCCTGCATCACATGGCAGCTTCAATAATCTTCAAAATATGGCCTACAAAAGTACTTCAATACATAGCAAAGCCTGCATCACACGGCAGCTTCAATAATCTTCAAAATATGGCCTACAAAAGTACTTCAATACATAGCAAAGCCTGCATCACACGGCAGCTTCAATAATAAGGTTCATATGGCCTAAACAAATCTTCACTGCAGTGTATCACATAGGCTGTACACACAGCGAAATATATAAGTCGACATTTTCTCAAATCCTACGTAGGCATACATTATCCAAAAACACTGGGACTCGACCTACACGGTCCACGCCCAAAACACAACTCCCTCAATCACACACTAGACCCGCCAAAAAACCCGTCACGAGATTCGGTTGTCTTGAACACCGTTCTCGATAACACATGCAGACTAGCGAGATATTCACATGACTCAAAACAGTACAGAATAAATACATTAAACAGCGTTCACACGCTTATCTGTACTCTGTCACCCGAAAATAGGAAAAGATAATTCTATCCTAAAGTCAAACAAGTATCCGCTTAATCAAGCGTTGCAACTCGAAATTTAATTTGTCTAAAAAACCATTCTAAAGATTACTTCCCCTTCCATAAGTTCCACTTGCAACAATACCCTAGACATTTAACGTAGTCATCACAATATTCCAGAATAATTCTGACTGAGGTATAATGTGGTAGCAAGTAAGGTTATCTGCAAAACACTACACCTATTAGATACAGATACCTTCACAGCTGATCTCAGTCAGTACACTAAGTCCCCTATAAATATTTATAACATCCCACTTTACCACACATGGACTGAGGGTCCGACACAATGACTGCCTTTGTGAATGAAGTTTCAGATATCCACATTAAGGCTGCAGTGACTGTCTCTACCTCAATTCTCATGCTGGAAGTTTTTATCTTGTAAGCCCCGCTATGTTCGGCGACGATTCTGCCCTTTACCCTAGCAGAGAAGCCCCAGCTTGATTTCTCTCCACGGATCACAGACCCATATGTATACACAATGGCATCATTATCCCCTGCATGATCATGTATCAGTTGATTAATTTCCACTTCTGCTTTTCCATTGCTCCAAGTTCTACACTCTCTGCCAAGGCTGATGATGACTTGCTGTTAATTAATCTAGTTCTCATCTGACATACTCCACTCTTCCCCTTTGAATATGTTTTGAACTGTGGCCACCTGCTTGATCGTTGTCTCTGCCTGTGCCGTCCATGACACCCCTCTCATTTATTCTTTCTCCCTTAATGTCAGCTATGTTTAAATGCAGGGGGTGCCGTATGTTTGTGGTTACTCGAATATAGTTTTTGCTTTGGCCATCGCATATCTGGATCTAATCGACAGCACTCCAAGCATCTACCTCATTGTCATAATGGGGGTATCTCGCGTACAGCCCAAGGCTATACACATCCCTTCATTTTGAATGCGTTCTAGTCGTTCACATTGTGTTGCTGACAGCGTGAGTATTCCCAACCCATACTCAGTGACTGATATCACTAGCTGATGATAAAGAAGAAATAGTAATCTCTGCTCCAGACGCGCCGCAGCCTTTATTGTCAGAGCTGCTAGACCTCCCCTGCATTTCAGTGTGATTTGCTCAACATGGTACTTATACGAGAGCCCGCGATCGAATGTAACTCCGAGGTATTTCAGCTTCTCTTGTCGTTCAATTTTCTGTCCATTGAGAGTGATATCTGGGAGGTCTGCTTTCACAATGGAGTTGCTCAAGGAGCACCACATCATACAGGCCTTGTAGGGATTGGCTTTGGAGCCAGTTTCCTCGCACTATTTAGACACCTCCTGTAGTGTCCTGTGTATGCTATCAACCATTTATTGTCGGTCAGAAGAGTACTAAAAGGGAATGTGACACAAACATCTCACTCTTAAGTCACCCACACACAATATTATATATATATATATATATATATATATATATATATATATATATATATATATATATATAATATATATATATATATATATATATATATATATATATATACTTTAGCAAAGAATAAGACCCATCGTCGTATCTCAGTTGAGTAGGGCCATATTTGGATTCAGGATAGGAAGGGATATACTGATGTTTTGTTCATCTTGAAACAGTTATTGAAAGAACAATATACTATTACAGGCAATTAAATATAATATGTATAGACCAGTCAAAAACCTTTGATAGATTATTAGAAGACTACAGAATGCAGGGGTAGCTATGAGATACCAAAAAACTCTGTAGCATACACTCAAAAGTGTGGTAAGAACAACTGATGGACTCAGTGATGCATTTGATACAACTACAGGAGTTCGACAAGGTTGTGTGCTATCAACACCAATGTTCAATATTTAAATGGACAAAATAACAAAAGAAGCAAACCCAGAAAACAAGCTAAGCACAGGAAGCGAAGAATACAATCCACTGAATGAGTTACTTTTTCATCATCATCATCATAACCCTCGCCTCCCAAAGGAGCATAGGCCTTCAACAAACACATGCCAAGTCCTCCCGTCACGTGCCATCATCTCAAGTTCTTTCCACGTTCTCTTCATCATTTTCACCTCTGTTTCCAGCTCTCTTCTCCGCGTGCTTCTTGGTCTACCTCTGCCTCTCTTGCCCTGGGGGTTCCAGAACAAGGACTGCCTTGTAATGCTATCAACAGGTTTCCTCAGTGTGCGTCCTATCCATCGCCTTCTTCTCATCTCTTGTTCCACTGGCACTTGTCTGGTTCTTGTCATCAGTTCCACGTTGGTAACCTTGTCATACCATTTTAATCCTTCTATTCTACGCAAGCACCCATTTATGAAAGTCTGTAGCTTTTTTGGTTGTTGTCTTTGTTGTTCTCCATGTTTCAGAGCCATTAGTAGTACTGACTTTCACATTTGAGTTGAAGATTCTTATTTTCTTGTTGGATCCGATTTCTTTTGATCTCCATATATCCCAATGCAATGAAAGCTCCTCTTGCTTTTTGTATTCTTATTTTGATATCACTGTCCCTCCAACTTTATCTTTATTGCTGCCAAGATATGTGTATGATTCTACATCTTGTAGTGGTGTTTATTCAAGTTCAACCCTGTTATCATTACCTGCATTTATTCTAATTATTTTTGTCTTTTCCCTGTGTATTTTCAGACCCAATAGCTGTGACCTCTCATCGAGTGTTTTCAATTTGCCCTGCATCTGATTACGATTATGGGACCGAAGAGCCAAGTCATCAGCAAAATCCAGATCATCCAACTGCTTAGTCGGAGTCCACTGGATTCCATTTCTGTTGTATGTTGTCGATGTTCTCATAACCCATTATATTGCTAGTAAGGAAAGAAGACAAGAGGCATCCCTGTCGCACTCCCCTTCTTATCCCAAACGGTTCTGTAAGCTGTCCTTCATGAAGAACTCACATGTCATGTCTTCATATGTTTTCATTATTAAATTAATGATCTTCTGGGGAACTCCATAATGCCTCATCAATTTCCAAAATGATTTTCTGTCTACACTGTCAAATGCCTTTTCGTAGTCCACAAATCCAATGTATAGTGATGAATTCCATTCCAGACTTTGTTCAACTGTTATTCTCAAAGTGGCTATCTGGTGTGTACAGGATCTGTTTTGTCGAAAACCTGCTTGTTCATCTCTCAGTTTCTTGTCTATGGGCTCTTTTAATCTCTCGAGGATAATCCTGTTTAATACTTTTCCTGGCACTGACAGTAACATCATTCCTCTATTATTTATGTCAACTGTCATGTGATGCCCATGTTCTTACTAGAACATTGTGTGACTTTTTTCGGTGTGCATTAACGAATGCTCTTAGGAGAAAACAGATCTTTACGGGTGCAAAAGGTTCTATATAATTTCCTCCACAAAGTAACAAAGATAATCAGAAATCAGCATTTTTAAAAGAAAATATATCCCGTTTACGCCTTAATGGATTATATTTTGGATATATAGTGCAGCTAATCTAAGATAATGGAGCCCTGAATAATTTATATGCATGTCTGCCCTTCAGGCTTCAAATCCCACTCCACTGCACATTTGTCAGTTGTCTTTCTTTTAATTAAGCTTTTGATTTATGTTTTACTCATCCCCACAGGCATCATCAATAACGTCATACAACACCATACATTTTTACGGTAAGTTTATTTTGAGAATCATTTCTGCAGAGATGTCTGTCCAGCTATTTAATTATTCACAATATTCATTATTTTGGTTTGGATATCCGACGATGGTGTTCCTGTTGTGAATAGTGGATAGTTCGTACCTGTTTACGTTTGGTAAGTGAAATTCCTAAAAAGAGGGAAATAGTGTGCTGCTTCACCGTTTAAAAACACAAAAAAAGAGAATTAATCAAGACTTCAAAATGAGGGTTAGCGAATTTTCTGTTGCTTCCCTTACATTGGAATTTTTTTTTTTATCTCACTCCCATCTGCTTAATTCTATGTGATTGCATTTTTTTTACTTGATTATGTTCTTTTCGGTTTATCAATAAAAAATATAAATATAAAAAATGCCACCGCACTTCCTTTATTCTAACAATAATTGGTGCTGTAGAAAAGATAAAGGATTTGTAAGGGCATTCCTTGTCTATATAGCCAATCACAAATCAGAAAAATCTATTAATAAAAACCAATCATAGAAAGCAGTATAAGTTAAATCGTCACTTCCTGTTTCTACCGTCTCAACAGTCCACGCCCACAGTGTGGACCAAACACGCGGTGGGTTAGGTTAGTGATCCACTTAAGAATGTGCGTGTCTGAATGTTATAAATGCTTCTAGTGACTGTTTATGCGCATCTTATTCTACAAGGACTATACTATTCGTTTTTGTGGAAAATTTTGTGAGTAGCTATACCGCTAAGTTAGACGGGAATCAAGAGATCGCACTGAGTGAATGTCGTCGATGAACTCCACAACAAACCTTGTCATAATGGCCTTGCGAGAAACGAATAGAATGAATTTTGAATTAGACACCGATACAAGAATGGCTGTCGATTGTTTAATTGCAATGTCAAAAAGCCAGAGTGATCATACTTATGTACTGACCTGTGATCCTCCGAAAGTTAGTGAAGAGATATTGCATTCAGAAGTGGCACTGAAACAAGAATGTCTGGAGGAAAATCAAGGGCATCTTGATTGTCAGCAGGACGTCATATCAGTCGCAGACAGTTTAAATGCCAGTATAGTTGCAAGAATTCTCGCTGATCTTAAATCAGTTAAGCAGGATAACAATTATCATGACGGTTTCAACCTCAGTGTCTCAGGGCCCAGCACAATAGCTACGTTCGAAATTTCTGCTAGTGCTAAACTCGGAGGGGCCACGCCTACCCTCGATAACAGACTTTTAGACCACGCATTCGCCAAAGCAAGCAGCATTCATGGAAAGAAAATCCACACTTGTACACATCCTGGTTGTGAAAAATCATATAATAAAAGTTCCCATTTGAAGTCTCACATTAGGACCCATACAGGTAAGAATATGAAGAAATTTGTACCGTTACTATTTTCATCAGCCGCGCCATTTTCTTTGTTTGGCTTTTTGGGCAGCCACATGTTTTTGTTCGAAATGGCGGCCCAAACTAACATGTAAACATTTAAATTATACTGACAAGCATCTTTCAGATAGCACATAATTAGTCGTATAGTGTTTAAAATGTAGAACTATATCAAGAATCAATACTCATTATTAATAATAGTTAAACTTTTGCGAACTTTAAAATTTTGAATGGGCGTTGTCATGTCAGAGAATTATATAGGCTACGATTGTTTTGGTAAACAGCAAAGGATAGGCAGGGGTGAGGGAAATAAATAATTGAGAGTGAATAATGTTTAATTTTACCCTGCAAACGCTTTCAGCCTATTTAAGCGCAAATAATATATGAATTACAGTGCCTATACTGAACTTAATTTATCCTTTTATGGGATGTTGTACTGTCAGCCATTGATTATGTAAACAGATAAAATAAATTTTAAATGCATTACAGAATCTAAGAAAATAATAGTTAATTTAAAACATTTAATCGAAGCACACATTGGGGAAGGGGGATTGAAAGAATAGTGGTTATATTTATTTTGAATTAGGGGTCAGAATATGTCTCTGTACTTGTTTTAAAATAATAGTCATACAAAGAAATAGACATTCAACTTAATGAAGTAAAAATAATGTAGCATTTTTAATATGTATCACATAAATAGCATATAGCCTACTTTTAAGGCTGTTGAGTTCAATCACCATGTTAGAATGTTATGCAGATGAAGTTTACATTTAAATTTATTTGAGTATATTGATTCTTTAATGAACAAATACTTCTAATGAAATTTTTAGCAAGTCCTCACATTTGTTTAGTTCATTCAAAATGACTGTGCATGTCTTTACTTTAGCTTTCTAATTGTCTTCATGTGGGCTTAATTCATGCATCATAACTTTCTATGTGTCTTCACATGAGCTTAACTCATACATGGCAACTTTGTTCATGACTTCACTTGTGCTTAGTCTTTATATCTATCTTTACATATGCTTGGTTAAAGTTTAGCCCAAATTCACACATCTTTACATGTACTTCGTTGCTTAAATGTTGCACAATATCTTTTTCGTGGCTACATATATGCACTTTGTGTGCGGTAAATAAACACATGCCCATGTAGTTACCTAGGTCTTTAAGGAGACAGTGAAAGATTAGAATTCTGCTACCTACAGCAAGTTGTAAGGGGAGACTAATATGAGGTTGAACATGGGACCAGCTACAGTGGTGGGTCCTTGGAGTATAAGGGGAAAATTAATAATGAACGCATTCTTTACGCCTTCACATGCACTTAATTTATGTGCTGTACCTTGATAATCTTGTACAGTTGACATTCAAAAATCCGGCCATCGATAATCCGGTTCCTTCAGATTTCCGGCATGGATTTCGGAGCGCATTTTTAAATTTATCGCGTTGGCGCGCCACTGTTTTCTGGAGCAGTTTATGTTTTGAAGCAGCTGTTGGGTCTTGCTTGCACGTGTTAACAGGCATTCCTGCTCATTCCTTCTCATTTTATCATTTATTTGCTGCTGTTTAGCCCCATTATGGATTCAGCAAATAAAAGAAGTGGTGTAAAACGTAAACATCGTGCATTGTCGATCGCAGATAAAGTGTACAGGTAGTCATTTTCTGTTAAATATATACAGAATATATAACCATAAAAAATCCGGCATTTTCAAAAATCCGGCACTCCTCAGGTCCGGAGGTTGCCGGATTTTTGAATGTCTACTGTATGTGTATTCATGCATCTTAATTGGAGGAGCTAAAGCAGAAGGCTTATTTTCATAAGTAACGGCAGGATATCAATTAAAATGCACTAGCTTAACCTATAATAAAATAGTTATACATAGTGGTTCCCGTGGTTCTGTATTGAGACAAGATAGAATATGCCCACTGGTCCCACCAGGCATTTTGTAAGAAGTGACTAAGGTGATATTTTGGATGGTGCTGGCAACATAACCATATCAAATTTGCACAGAAATCATCCTTGCAAGAGCACAATTCTTTGGTGCTGGCTACCTGGGAGGAGGGGGGAACACAGCAGTGGTGGTCCCATCCTCATTAAAAGAAAACTATGAAAGGAGGAAGGATAACCGAGTGTTAATGGTACAGTCAGGTTTCTTGACTGGTAAATGATGACAATTGGATTTAATGCTATATTGATGCTTTTTTTTTAAGTCATGAGTACAGAATTTCAATGAGAAGCTCATCATTATATTTTAAAACTTTCCTCAGTATATATTTTTGATAACTTTAATAGATCCTAAGCTAAATTTAGTGTCTACAATAAAATTTGCACTTAATCACAAGTTTAATGAAATATCAGAAATATGTTGCGAGAAAAGTTTTAAAATACATTTCTATGCTGTACCTAAAGTCAGTCAGTGAAAAGTAAGCAAGCTATAAGAAGATTTAGTACTGTATCACTAAAACAAAGTTCTGAGAAATTAATGTTTTTCTTCATAGGAAAAGCACAGTTTCATAATAAATAGTTGTCACGTATAATATGCTTAGGTTCTAAATTACCAAACAATTGGCTGATCCCAGAGATTCAAAGTGTTTGCGTCTTGACTAATTTTGTATGTATATTTTATATTCATTAACTTTATACACATGATATTTTGTGTTTAATTCTTATGTGAAAATTGTGTTGTTTTCCCGAACAATACAATAGCTTTGAGCATCATCTTCCTTTTCATTTCTTTTGGAGCCACCATCGCAGCTGGTTCCCTTGCATAACCTCATATTAGTCATCTTGTATGACATGCCTGAGGGCGCCATAATCCTGTTTTCTCTTGATCTCATCTGAGGCCCCCAGACTGCATGGAACAAAGCTTTGAGCATGTCGATGGAAATGCTTGGCTTATTGCTGCTAATAGATAATTATCTCTGCTGTTGGCCCTGGTTTGTTTCTATTGTGTTGTGATTGAATTAGCATAAATGTTATACAATTGTTATGTCAGTTGCCTGACTACTGCTTCCTCAGTTATGTCGTACAAGGCGACTAATCTGAGGTTGTGCATGAAGCTGGTAGCCTCATCACATAAAACAAATTGATACAGAAGCCACATGTAATAGCATCTGAATCCTTGGTGCTGGCTTCCTGCAAGCGGACCAGCTACAGTGGTGTTGGACCAGCTGCAGTGGTGTTGGACCAGCTGCAGTGGTGGCGGACCAGCTGCAGTGGTGTCGGACCAGCTACAGTGGTGTCGGACCAGCTACAGTGGTGTCGGACCAGCTACAGTGGTGTCGGACCAGCTACAGTGGTGTCAGACCAGCTACAGTGGTGTCGGACCAGCTACGGTGGTGTCGGACCAGCTACGGTGGTGTCGGACCAGCTACGGTGGTGTCGGACCAGCTGCGGTGGTGTAAGGACCAGCTGCAGTGGTGTCAGACCAGCTGCAGTGGTGTCAGACCAGCTACAGTGGTGTCGGACCAGCTACAGTGGTGTTGGACCAGCTACAGTGGTGTAAGGATCAGCTACAGTGGTGTCGGACCAGCTACAGGGGTGTCGGACCAGCTACAGTGGTGTCGGACCAGCTACAGTGGTGTCAGACCAGCTGCAGTGGTGTCGGACCAGCTGCAGTGGTGTCGGACCAGCTGCAGTGGTGTAAGGACCAGCTGCAGTGGTGTAAGGACCAGCTGCAGTGGTGTAAGGACCAGCTGCAGTGGTGTTGGACCAGCTTCAGTGGTGTAAGGAGTGAAATGGAAAATGATGACAGTGTCAATTTTTCTATCCCCATGTACCTCATGATGTGTTTTTGTCAACCAGGGAGAACAAAAAGAAAATGACTAGAATGTCATATTTCTTACATTATTACAAAAGGCACGTTAGACCGTACTGGCTTCCTAGCTCAGTGGTCCATGGTTCGATCACTAGTTGAGGTGAGATTTGTTTAGGCCGCAAACGGCTCCTGGGTCGACCCAGCCCAAATTGGGGACCAGAGCAACTCTGGGAAGGTTAAGGCGGCCAGCATGATGCTGACCACATCACCCCTAGTGTGCCGATGGTCGAGAAAATATGGGCCTAACACCATATTCCCAGTATGCCTCAATGGGCGTGTAACGGGATCCTTGACGTTAGACCGTGTACAGGAAGGTATTACTTGAAACTGAATGCTAACTTGAAGTCACATTTACCTGCTCTGACAGCAGATATTCATAGTTTTGCCAGAATAATCATGGAATGATTTTAACTGAAAAGTTCAAAGGTTGTGTTTTTAGTTTTTACGTTTTATTGTTACATGTAATTGTAAAATTATGTTTCAATTGCTGAACATCCATGTGTTACTCTGTCTGGCAACAGGTCTGTTTCCTTCAGATCTGGTTAATAAAATCTTTCCATTTTCATCTTGGGTGTCTTCTTGCCCTGAGGCGACACTCCATGTGCAGTAGATATAGCATACTGGGCTGCAAAACAGGATTGGTAATTTTGTGCGGAGTCGGATTGGTTACACGCACTCCGAATTCTCACGTAGTTAAACAATTTCCGAATGCGGGTTAAAATATCAATAACACAATTAGGGTAGGCCTATTTGTCAAGAAATCTGGATTTTTTTTCTTTAAGCCCCTTATCGTTGTAATTTCTGGATTCGCGGTCTGACACTGGTTATTTTGTGCTTTTCTGTGTAGTTGGTGCATAGTGTTGTTGCATAGTCTTCGGTTCTTGTACTCAATCTTGTTGTGGTATTAGCTTTTTTTTTTTCATTTTGTGATCATTGTCTTGTGTGTTTTACTTACTGCTGACGTTTTAAATTATTGGCGCAACATTGGTATGTTTATAAGCTTTGGTTCCTTAGAGGCAAATGTATGTTCAGATAGTAAGCCACTGTGTTATTTCTTTGACGTCTTATTTCTGTTTCACTGTAAGTTTTACCATTCTCTTCCCGGGTAGGCTTATATTGATTCTTTACATGGTGAGCTTTTGCTTGACAACATATAAAAAGAGAGGGAACCCCGACCTGTATGTCGTGAAATATTCTAATCCACATATATAAATTATCAAGTAAATATAAAGCCTAATAAATACATATAATAAAGAAAGGAAGAAGAAGGGTAAAGAACAGTGCTGTCACAATGACAGTACTCGAAATCCCCTTTGTTTTATGCTTCGTCTGCAAATTGTAATGTTTCCACGTTAAATATAAGCCACTGCATAAATACAAGCGTTTCCACAACACATTAAAACGGGTATTGCATTTCTAAGAAAAACATTGAGAGGCACACTGCGTAATGACCTAAATTAATCCTAACATTAATTATACTACGTTACCAAAACGAACGAACAGATGGACTCAAATAGAAAGAAGGGAGGGCTGAAAATCAGGAACGCATGCAAAATTAAACACGCGTCTCGCTATTAATGCCACCCCAACAAGCGTAACGCGCTACACAATTACTACTATCACGCGTGTAAGGCCACATGCACTAACTTTTTTTCAGACGGACAGTGATAAAAACACTAACCTTCCCAGAGTTAGGTTTTAAAAAACCTGGAAAACGCTTATTAGAAAAGATAACATTAGATGGGTTTACGTTTGAAAACATTACAGTACCCAGACAGCACATCTTCGAAACAGGAGGTAGAAGAAATTGCATATTTTGAACGCAGCCACTTAGCTCTTTTAAATTTGTATATTTGGGTTCCTTAGGGCTTGATGACAAAGAATATGTTAAGTGTTATGCAAATAGTCTAGGAATTAACAAGTTATAGCCAAAATAAAATGATGGTGCTGTCAGACAACACCCAAAATCAGAATCGCTCAGTGGTAGATTTTTTAAACCACCATTGTACGGGAAATGGGCCACAAGTTACATTTGAACTGATTGGCTGGAATGATATGTAAGGCTAAACACGATTGGTCGGACTATAAATGCTATCCTTGGTTGTTAGGGGAGACGTAGGAAGGTAAAATTTTTTCAAACACTTGTCGAAACGTGGCTCCATTGGCCAGACTCGCTGATATAATCACTTAGGAGCGTTAGTTCGAGACCACTAGTTCAAATAAGCTTGATAAAGCAACAGTGCGTTGAAGCCAGCTCATATTTTTGCTAAATAAAAGCCTGGAACATAAGCAGATGGGAATTTGTGCCAGTATTTGTGCCAGAATTCATTGCTAGTCAACGTATCTGTGTTTATTTCCATGAATTGTGGTAAGCTTGAAACATTCAGTATCTTTTAATGAAAATTGAATGTGAATTGTTAATTTATGCCTGTATATATGTGTAGTTCAGTAGCAAACATGATGTAAAGCCTATAATGCTCCAGCCTGAACAGAAGGTGTCGGAGGAAAGTAAAACGGCATGGAATGGCCAAACAGTACACTGACACCTAGATGATTGACTAGAAAGAAATAATGCTGGAATTTCAGAGGCGTAGTAACCATTAGGGAGGGAAATACTGGTATAAAATATTTCAGATGAAGCTGACAGTTGGCCTAACGCTCTGAACTCAATGTTTGTGATGTATTGTGCTCAGTGTAGAACTAGAGTATCAATTAGTTATGAAGTAGAAGGTACATCCTTCTTGTTTTCAGGGACCGTGGTCTTGATGGTATTGAGCAGCACCTGGTCAGAGCTTTGCTGAATCCAGAGTCGGACAGCATACTCCTTGGTCCATTTAGCTATCAGTGAGGGGTCTCCAGAGCCCAGGGGAGAAATCGAGCAGAGGAGTCTTTTCCTGCCGCCATCACGCAAGATAAGCTGATGTGGCCAGCTGAGCTCAACATTATGTACCCCCATCTTAAAATGACCTTGTAAAAATAACATTAAGAGGGGAATTTAATTGTTTTAATATCAGGAACTGAGAACATCTCCAATACTAGTTCCAATAAAGACAAACTATTGAAGTCATGATGACAAATACCAACAGAGCTTGAACAAAACAAAACCAGTATTACCTCATATTACTACTACACAACTGACACACATAGGATACTTTTAATAACATATGTCACTACAAGATTCATATTAATAAATTCTGTACATATAACTTGTAATTAAAATTGATTGTGATTCCTGGTTCCCTTTGTATTTGAATCAGGACACATATACATTCATGACAGCAATGAATACATATTGTTATTTGAAAAGTTATCAGTGACTCCTTTAAGATATCCTTGTAGTGTTTTATGTATGTGAGTGTCACAGTGTTGTCAAGTGTAGTGGAATAAATTAAATTGTTTATCTGTCTGTTGTTGTTTTGACTTACACTTCATCATACACATACCCTAGACATATAACGTAGTCATCACACTATTCCAGAATAATTCTGACTGAGGTATATATATATATGTGGCAGCAAGTAAGGTTATATATAATACACTACTCTTATTAGATATATATATACCTTCACAGCTGATCTCAGTCAGTACACTAAGTCCCCTATAAATATTTATAACATCCCACTTCACCACACTGTAATTAGAAATAAATGAAAATAAGGTCAATGGTAGGACACTTTAAGTAATAAAGGTGGACACTAGAACTCAGAAAAGTAATAGAAGTGGTAGCAGGGCCGGATTAAGCTAGTGCGGGGCCTGTAGCATATGTTAAGAAAGGGGCCCTATATTTAAAAAAAAAACAATAAAACAACACAAATATATTTGAACACATACATTTTTAAATTGCATAGTAATTATCATTATCAATTAATTTGTGCATGTAATCCTATAAACTTGCCACTCATGTTGCTGGCGTTGTTATAACTTTTACCTCGGCAGTCTTTAATATCAATGTCATTTGCCTTTAAAAAATTGTAGACTTTTAGTAAGCTGTTCAGCACTATGACCTTCCATATCCAAAAATGTCACAAATCTTTCAACTGGTCCAGATGGCAAAACATAGCGCAGAGTCAAAGTCAGCTGGTCCATATTAGATATATCTGGAGTAGAATCCAATGAAACGGAATAATACTTGTATTTCTTCACTTCACAGAGAATGTGATCCAGTATGAGGGATCCAATCAGATTGATGAATTCCTCACACGTTGTTTTAGATAGATATGATGTATGTCCAAATCCTTTATTTGCATGAGTACTTATATGCTCTGCCAGAAAAGGGTCAAACTTGGCCAGTAATTCCCGTTATAAGGGGACCCAACAATTTCATCACTGCCACGAAATGAAAGGCCTCGTTCTGCTAAAAACTTCACAACTTCAATTATTCGCTCTAGAAGTTTGTGCCAATACTTTTCTTGAATGTCCATTTGTTTCACAAGTTGGGAATCGACACGTTCACCTTTGTTTTTACGCATCAACAGTGAAATTAAAGCTTGTCTATGTGAGGAGCTTTCTTCATGTCGACGCAATAGATTGCTTGCATTTTTCCAGTCATTAAACCCTTCCACAGTAAACTTTGATTAACATTCTGAACTCATAAGCTTGCACGGGAAACAGAATAGGCGCCCTTTACTTTCTGAATATCATAACCATTTTCTTGCATGTTGCTTGTCTGTAAGTTTATGAATATGTGTAAAATAAGACTTCTGACAGTATCGAGTTTTCTTTTCAGTGTCATACAATCGCACGGATGAAAAAAGGCACTATCAACATGTTGATATTTTTCACTTCCATTGGATATCCAATATTCACGCTCACAGTCATCTATATTGTTCGGCCAATCACCAATACCATTAGAGTACTTCTTCGTTTCACTTATTCTTTCACATTCAGACTCAGTGTATTCTGGGTTTTGCTGTATGTTTTCTGCTGCACAGCCTGCACTAGTACTAGTTGTTCCTGTACTTCCAGCTTCAGCGGTTAGAGTACCACCACCATGAACATCAAAATATTCTGTCAGCTTACGTGTTTTTGATATCACAAGTTGATCTCTTCTTTCTTTTTCTTCCTTCGCTTTACGTTTTTCACTTCCAGAAGCATAATTATGTCCAATATCTCTGTGTCTACTGCTCATTTTTTGAGTTTTCTAACCTTACAAATCAATAAATTTTAATCAAGATCGAAAGAGAGTGCGAGCACGCCGTATACCTCAATTAAAACAGGAAGTTTCCGTTTCCTAAATGCTAGTTTTTATTGTTAATGCAAATTCATTTCACAAAGAACGAAACAAAATTAGAGGGGCAGTCGCCTAGAGCCAAAAAAGTGGCTTCCGTCCAAACGTGACCAAATTTTCTACGCCACTTAAATGGCTTCCGTCCGCAATTAGTTAAGATAAAAATAATGAAGAGTCACACTAAGTCACCGTCTTATGCTCTTTCTCTCACAATTTCGTGACACCAAATGAAAAGGCGCTAAAGATGGCATAAATCACAAGATCATTGGTTTAACGCTCGTATTAGATGACCAAAAAATTATGTACATATTTATTGGCGCGGGGCCCCTAAAAGCGCGGGGCCCGTAGCATATGCTACTTGTGCTACTTCGTTAATCCGGCTCTGAGTGGTAGGCTCTACGTGCTGATAAACCAGGGGCCATACGAGCGGCGCCGTAGCCTGGCAGCGATAGTAGTCGTAGGACACTCGGGCAACTAAACTCCCCACCCTCCGAAAAAAAGTACATCATTGGCGGTGGTCATTCTCACTATGCTATTATGGTATTATATGACCCGGTAATTAAATATAATATAATACCAAGACTTCAAAGACTCATTAGTTGTATATGTGCTCATATCCTCCTTTCTTCTTCCTTTCGTTCTTATTTATAGATTTTCAGTTATTGATAACTATTGCTTGCCGGATGTTATTGACACATATTTTCAGTGGAATCGAACATCTGCTGACCTTCTTTGCATCACTTGTATATATTTTTTCATTCGCTGGATATTATGTGCATTTACCTTGAAGTTTGTTTAGTAGGCTCTGGTCTTCTGAAATACAGTGATCACTCTTTTATGGTGTCTTATAACGGGTTTGCCGCAGATGTTATACAATCCATATAACATGATTCACATTAAATGTAACACTACTCATCCCTGCCTCACTCCTGATTTGACATCCTTTACACATAGTGAACTCGCCTAGATGATACATTCTGGTAAAAGCATTTTAATGTCCGCCCCGCCTATTTTTTTCTCTCTCTTCTCCTTACCATGTGAAAATTAGCGTAATGAAACTCGCTGTGAGACACTTTTTTATGACGGCGAATTATGTCTCTAAATGTTTATTGTTACTACCGTATAAATTATATTTGCCGATAAAACATTGGAGCGAGGGGGAAGCAATATTGTTCTACTTCAAGTATCCTGCCGACTAGCGTAATCGAACATATCCCAACACAACATGCTATTCCCTTGGTATGTACAGTATATGAGCTGTTGTAAATTATCCTGTATCTTTTCTTTTTATCCTTTATTGTTCCCGTGTTAGTTGTGTCTGTTGTCACAATATGCATGTTCTTATTTTCCAGTTTGATTAGTGGCGGATTTTCAGACTCGAGAAACTTTTGATGGGTTTATTATGACCAGTTAGTTCAGTCCTATTTCGTTTCGTGTGAAATATAGAGATAACTCTTGCTCGCCAGCGATTTCAGTTTTAGACCATCTTCTGCAGCTCCACCCATGATGGCCTGGTTGCAGTGGCAGAATGAGCGTTAGGCATTTCAGACATACAATAGTTGAGGGGTTCACGCTCCCCTAACCCCCCCCCCCCAACTCTAACCTAATCCATGTGGAATCGATAATCAGGAGCCAATGACTCTTTGTAACCCGGATCTCCGATCACTCTCAGTCTGCCCCTGTCTGGTTGTCTTAGTTTCGTCTTCTATATTTATTGTCCAGCATTTTTTTTTTTTTTGACTACTCGCTCTAGGTCACTAGGTATTTTATCTTTGAAATTCAGGGCGAGGGTTTTAAACAAATGGAAGGGAACAATGGTTAAATGGTTCGCAATCAACGAAGCATTTATGTCAGGTAATGTAGTGTTGAAATGATGTCTGCAAATGTTTAATCAGAAAGAAATATGTAAACGTGGTGTGTAATTTGAAATTTGGAGTAGAAGTTATGTATTATTGCTTTGCAGGGATTTAATCGTGTGTATATTAATAACGTGTGCTTAGATTTAACTACCTTCATATTCAGTTCTTGTTGGCTTGATTCAGTGTAGGAGAGTAGTTCGTTTTTTTAAAAACAAAATATTTCCCATGTGTGCTAAGTAGGCGTATTGTGGTATGTTCTCAGCGTGTGTTGATAATACATTTTGCAGCCTGTCCACGTTTTTGAGTAGAGTATCTTACTGGCTGGTGGATTATCAGTTAAAAACAGATGCTGTATTTACCAGAAAATCAACATTGCCGTTTTATCTGATCTGTCATTGTCATCATGTATCGTTTCGTTCTGAGAGAGAGAGAGAGCTAAATACCTCTGATACCCATACCATACCACCTTCTTATATACTTATATTCCCTACCACCCACTCCTTACTCTCTCTCTCTCCGATTGCGTTTCGAGAACACTCTCTTGGTGGTTTAAGCACATATCACAAGAATTTGTTGTTTTCTATATTCCTTATTGCCGCTGTCCAAAAACTTGTCGCCACGTTAATATTTATATCATTCTCCTGGCATTAAAAAGTGTTCATTAATGCAGTTTTCTTAGCATATAGGTTTATTATACAACTTGTTCTTTCCTGCACTTCTCTATTTCATCTTGTTTCCATGAAATCCTAAGCGTTCCTTCAGTAAATGTGTTTCTACAATATGAAGTGTGTTTATAGTTAGTGCGAAGCGTCCGCTTTGCAGGGTGTTTAGAGCGCTTGCCTATCGCGGCAAAGTATCTGGGTTCAGTGCCGGTAGTGCCTCGCTCTAGTTTACTGAACTGTAAATGGGCATCTGTCTCTGCTGTGGAGTTAGGGAAGGCAAAGAAGGGAGCCTCATTAAGCTGAGGCCTAGTATAGTGGTCTCTAACACTTCACTTCCCTAAGGCAGTATCTGCTATCGAACTACCTTTACCTTTTATATAAAGTGAGTTCGCTCCAGGGAGGTCAAAGTTCGGCAGCTAAAATACTTTGGCCACATAAAAAGGCATAACACCTTGCAGAAGACCATAACAGAAGGGAGAGTTGAAGGCAAACGTGCAAGGGGAAGACAGCGCTATAAGTGGGAAGATAACACCAAGAGAACAGGAAAGAGTCTATCAGAGTGCACCACCAAGACAAGAGACAGAAGACGTTGGAGATCCATTACAGCCAACCTTCGTTGTGGAGATGGCAACTGATGATGATGATGATGAGTTCGCTCCCAGCAGAGAGAAATAGTTCATCATCTCCAGTATAATTTGGGCTGTAGTGTATAATCGTGTATGTTTTCTGTAGGTTGTATACGCGTCCGTGTTTGTCCACTCGGCTTGATGATGCTGATGCCCTGTGAAAGGGGAGAAAGGGATTAATTTAACCCGACACGCCCTCCTGACACAGTTGGCGCGTGCCGGTATGCTTGTTTGGATACGTCAGAGAAAAAAAAGTGGGCGTCGCCTTTCTATCGATATTTGTGCACGCGCAACTGCATACGCGTCGCTACTGGAGCGTAATATTAACGAAACATTGGTTTCTATCCACTCCCGGCCATTTTTTTCTCAATGCGCACCGTCTTATTTGGACACTACCAAGCTTAGTGGGGTTGAGATTGTGGAAGGAGGGGTTGGAGCACCCGGTAGATTTATTGTTAAAGAATAGTTAAGTCTCCCCCCCCTTTCCCCCCTCCGACGCAGTGAAAAATGAAAAAAACCTCAAAAGTACGTAGTCTGCGGGCATTGCACCTGCTTACCAGAGACGGAAAGCAGAACGTTCAAATGTCTATTTTAGGGCATGATAATAAAGGCGGCATTTTCTTTGTTACGTACTCTTGCCAAACATTCAGGGGCCGCGTTGACATGAGCATATCTGAGTGATACACCAAGCTTACCAATGATTTCAACTACTAATCAATCGCTTCGTTTATGATTACCAAGGATACACGTGTTTACGTCTGGATTGAAAAAAAGAATGTTTACTAAAAATATTGCTGAGTGACAGATTAGCGGCAGTCAGGTCAGGGGATCCTTACGGCGTGCAGAGTTGAAATCGAACATTTGTCATTGTTAACGAGAGGACCAGACACCGATGTCATTCTAACAATATCACGGAAGTAGTAAGTACTGAATGAGAGCACAATGAGATGTGCCTGAATCACGAAAATAACGTAGCAAAATCAGAATTTCTTGTCTCTGTCATGTTTAGTCCTATAGTGTGTTTTGGGGCTGAAATAACAGGAACAAACGTCGAAGCTTTCTGCTGGATTCAGTCCGCTCAGCTGTATTCAAATGAGCAGGGCTGGCAGTGACATACTGAGGGCCGTAGATTCGGGAGGGGGGGGGGCGCTTGGGGGTTCAACTCCTGCCCCCCCCCGGGGGGGGGGGATTAAACTGTTCCGGTACCAAAATAGTGCATTAAAAATTTTAATCGCCCCCCCCCCCCCTAATAAAGCCCTATTTACGGCCCTGGACATACTCTTTCTTAATGGTTACAAGAATAGAAACGCCAGGCGCAGCGAAACTTCACCTGACATTTAAAGCATCGCTTGATAGTACTGTATTCTGGTATCTTTGGAAAAAACGAAACACCGGAAGTTCTTGTAAGCAGGTTCATTTGTCAAATGTGTTAGTCTTTAAGAGTGGTAATTTTTTTTTCTTAGCTAGTCATGAAAACAAAGACAGTAATCTCTGCTGCATATTCTTTCCTTCCTTACATCCCCCTTGTTCGGACCCTAAAGGGCATGAGGCCAGCGCCGCAGTTGATCCCATCATCCCCCCTCAGCTCCCTTAGATCCAAAGGCCGTCAACAAACACGTCCATGTTTCATCAAGTCCCATCTTGTTATTGTTTCCTGCATTTGTTCTCATTATCTTAGTCCTTCCCCTGTGTATTTTTAGACCATTTTTAGACCAATTTGCGTTCAAATATCAAGTATTTTCATTATGTCTTGCGTCTGGTTACGATTATTGGACATAAGAGCAAGTCATCGAAAAAAATCTAGATCGTCACATTGTTTAGTCAAAGTTCACTGAATTCTATAGCTGTCGGCTGATATCGATGTTTTCATTTCCTAATGCAATCTGTAGCCAGTAAGAAGTGAAATTACGACGAGAGGCATCACTGTCGCACTTCAGTTCTTATCTCAGATGGTTCTGTAAGTTGTTCTTCGTGAAGAATTCTGTATATCATGTTGTAATGCGTTTTCTTTATTAAGTTACTAGCTGTAAGTACTCGGCGTTGCCCGGAGTTTCTACTAACGGTTTATGAAACTTACATAAATAAGTTACACACATGGAAGTTACAATTAATTTATTTGACTACATCGTGGAGATGGTTTGGCCATGTCTGCAGAATGGGAGATCGGCTACCACGACAAGCATGGGAAACTGAGAGCCAGGGATCCAGACCTCCAGGACGACCCAAAGTCCGCTGGGAGGATAACATTAGACAATCTTTGAAGGACCGAGGACTAGAATTGAACCAAGCCAGGAGAGAGACAGCCGATAGAATAGTATGGCTCTTACAAACCTCTACACCCCACGGTAGAAGAGGAACGAATAAGTAAGTAAGTAAGACTACTTCTTCTTCTTTGATCCTTAGCCGCCGACCGTCAAAGCAGTCAGTGGCCATCACGCCTAGTGGCGTCTTGTAGGGCAACAACAAATTGATTCCACTTTGCTCGGTCGGTGGCCATCCTTCGTACAGTGCCCCAACTCTGGTTCATTCTTTGCATCTCAGCCTCCACAGTCCACCGCCAGGTTGTTTTTGGTCGGCCTCTCTTTCGTTTTCCTTCAGGGGTCCAAAGCATAGCTGTTCTTGTGATGGCATCGGGGTCTCTTCTGAGGACATGACCAACCCAGCTCCAGCGTCTGCCAGCTATGATGGTGTGCATGTCCTCTTGCTTGCTATGAGTAAGCAGATCTTGGTTAGTGATGGTATTTGGCCAAAAGATTCGGTAAATTTTTCTTAGGCATGTTGTGTGAAAAGAGGACAATTTCGACATTTCCTTCTCTGTAACTCTCCAGCATTCCGCACCATAGAGAAGCACAGAAAGCACACAGCTCTGATATAATCTTAATTTTGTGCTTGTGCTGTATTGGGAGGACTTCCAGATGTTGTTTAGGCTAAAGAAGGCAAGTAAGACTACATCGTGTCATATTTATTTAAGGTTATTTTCTACATTTATTATTGCAACATTATTCCAGTGCTTTTCGATAAACAATATTCTTGGTGTTGCCACCTAGGGCAAAAATGAATATATTTCTTGGTGTGCCAACCCTGGAGCAAGCAACATACAGCTGTCCATGTGAAAAGCACGAATTTTCTAAGTTAGTGACTGCCCTTAGGCCTTGTTTATTGTCATTGCAAATGCAAGACGTACAGGATATTGCAGTCGTAAGAAATCAAAAGGCATGTCAGTTGAGATCAGAGGAATGCGTGAAATGAATGCTTCTTCTCCCCTTGCGTAACCTGTTAATATTGTTGCTTCTATCACGTTTGGCATGAGGTTCTTAACACATAATCTGGTTCCATTACACAATTTAGGCGGATCAAGATTTGCAGCAATATTATCGGTGCGCCGATTTTAAAAATTAAGTTATGCGGTGGCATTCCAGTTAGTTCCAATGAGTTCAGGAACTCAATCTGATAAAATAAAGCAGTGTCAATTGATTTGTATGTTGTGGCTGTGACCGGCAGCTGATTCTGTATTTGAAGATTGATATTACTAACGCTCTTATTTTTAGGCGCCAGAATCGCTCGCTCACAAAGCCATTTATGATTTCCAAAGTTGTTGTGAATGTTCAGAAGAACGCTGTTTTGTAGTTCTTGAACTGACATGACTAAATTGCAAAAATCTGATGGAAACGATATCAGATTAGTTGTTTGATTCGTAGGAAATTTGCCATCACCAAGGCACAACAGTTGGCGAGCAAAGTTGTATGCGGTTGAATCTCCAAGTAAATGAAAACACATATTGGTGGTCAGTTCCATTTTCTGAATGTGTCTCCAAGGGTATGATGCTTTAAGGCAAACATTTAGTTCGTCCGCCGGTGTTGATCGTGGAATAACTGGTAATGTTTGACGAAAATCACCAGAAAGCACTATCACAGCCCCTCCCATTGGATGGGTGTTTCCCCTAATATCTTGCAGAGTTAGATCAAGAGCTTTCTTATGTGACATAGTTGTACTCATCCCATACAGTGACTTTGCATTTTTTTTAGCACTTGCATTTGTCCAAAGCACTTGCTAATGTTACAAATCGGAGACTCTAAATATGCTAGATTTAGGGGTAGTTTAAGAGCTGAATGAGCTGTACGACCTCCTTCCAATAATGTAGATGCTATTCCAGATGATGCAGCTGCAAGAGTGTAGTAAAATCTGCGAGATAATCGCTCATTTCAGTAAGATTTTAGTCCTATGATAATAAATAACCCCGCCCGTATGTGTCTGACTATAATCATCTCACACGCCAGCATCGCGCTGAATTTTGTGCCATGGAAATGCTTAGAAACGATCCCGCCGTATAAACCTACTCGCTTTCCTTGTGACGTACAATAAACATTTTTAACGTTTTGCTCGATCTGATAGAGACTGCGGCAAGACTTATAATTAACGATCTTCCAGAAATGTGCCGCCAAGTAACTGTCTGAATTAACGTAATACTTTAACTTTAACGCCTTTAATTGTAGTGATTCGGACATTTTTTGGTAGTGTAACACGAGACAACAGTAATAATTAACGCCAATTCTAACACCCGCCGCGCAAAACCCCGCTTCGCTTGACACGCTGTGGGATTGGCCCGATGATATATACACGCAGACAGTTTAAATTCTCGCCGAGTAATGTATTTCTGACGTCACCCAAACAAGTTAGTTATTTGAATAAAAATGCTAGAGAGAGATGAGAGGGGGAAGATGGCCGACTTGTGTAAAATTTATATTTGACGATTGACAGTGACAAAACTGAAAATCTAAACCATAATGAAACTGACCATAAAAATCATATATTATTATAGCTTAGTATCTCCTGAGCCCAAATATGGTTTAAAATATATGGTAGTCCAATTATTAGCCAAGTTATTGAGATAATACTATATGTCTAATAACACCAAGACTGTGGTTCCTGCTTGTTTTTTTCATAACGTTAGTGGGGACGCCAGCTTAAAAAAAGAGGCATGGTAGTAATTCAAATTCTATTAGTTGGCATAGGAGTGAAAGGGGAGAGATAGGAAAAATGTAACTAAAAACGAAACATCTTTTTCTATTGGGCATAATTAACGCAGACTGACCAATCGACTACCAGACACAGAGTTTGTTTGGAATTTTGTTTTTCAAAAACTACATTTGAATTCTGGTAGTCGCAAGTTTTCCATTGGCCAGTACTAATAGATATTAGCAAAAAGCTTTCAATGCTCATCACCAGTTGACAAAAACTTTTTCTATCAAATACGCTGAGATCAGCTGTGTTAATTTATAAAATAAAGAATTAATTCGCAGTCTGGGCAGGGCAGAGAAAAACTGAGGCCATTCTTTGCAAGTCAGCGTTATTTGTTATATATTTCTGTGAAATTGTGGTAAGAATGCTTTATGTATTAATATGTTTATTACAACTGCCAAAGTTAGATACTGCTATTGGGAAAAGTGAAGGACATGCCGGGAGTAGACATTGTTGAGTCCTCACATTGAACTGTATCTAACTGTGGTATATTGTCATGATTTTGTTTTAATATTATTGTATTAGAATATGTTAGTAAGCCTCCGTGTTCCATGAACACTGTTCAACATGCCTGGAGCGTTTATAATTTAAAAAAGAAGAGCAAATCATACAAAAGGAAATGTGGTTACTCCACGTTATTGTATTGAGGAAAACTATGTAAAAGTACAGTGGCGTATCTGCCATAGAGACCTGAGGTGTGGTCACAGCAAGGTGTGAGTCATATAAAATTAGGGGCGAGTGCACCTGTATGCACGCGAGGCTGACCCCATACCACCATATGTAAATAATAATAATAAAGTGTGATCAGATATAAAAAGGCCAGGGTGTCTTTTTATTGCAGAGGTTTTATTTCCTGTTACCAGCCGGTGACAGGAAACCTGATGAGTGAGTGTAACGCCAACAAGTCTCCGGTAAAACGTTTATGCTGTCAGCAGATAGCTGGAGGAGCTTGTGTGTGCTGATATATCTATATTTTCTGCAACTACATACTGAATTATTCTTCTACAAAGAATCCCAGGTGATGTGTTAGCATCTGGGTATATCTGACACTTCAATTATAATAAACTTTGGTATTTCCAATCATACCCAGGATTTTATGGGGCGTGATGAAACTACAGCCCCTCCTAACAAATGACAAACACTATTAGATAATAAAGTTGTAATCTGTGAATACCCCAACAGGAGAGATAGAGTGACTTTATACTTATTGGACAAAGAGTCCACACATTTTAGTTAATCCTTTTTTATGTAAACTATCTTTTCCTCATTTTCAAAGACCTGTCCAAAAGAGATGGCGGGACAGGCAGATTAAATTGTAAAAAGAAAATATTCAATTTTAAAGAAAAACCTTAACCACTGTTTTCTTCATTTCCTTATAGTGAGTTAAAGTGTTTTGTGTTTATGTACCATCATTTTCATTTCTCCCCTAGACATTAGGTACATCATACACCAGACACTAGAGCCAAAATAGTGACCGTGTGAGATCTAGGGAGGTAGCGTTAGGTTCCCTGCAAATACCTCATCATCATTTTTTAGAGTCAGGGGCCTACATGTGCTTGACCTCACATGGTTAACACAGACACAGATTTCTTTCCTTTTAGGTATAACATCATAACCTCCCCAGCAAATTAAACTTGCTACATATATTGGGGGCTCGTCCGGGATTTGAATTTCTTCTAGTACTACATACATTGGGGTCTGGGTTTTAGCATTAACAACATTCTATTTTCCCAGAAAATCCCCATAATTACTATTGCCCAAGATTTGGGAATTTAATGAAGTGTCAGAACCTGGAATTAATTAAGTAAATTTGCATTTATTTTAGAAATTTAGTTAGAACATTTTGTATTTATCAGATGGCAGATTTGGCCAAGTTTTGCTCTGCAGCTGTGCAGACTGTCAGGGAAATGAATATGGAGGGTCAAGTCTTGATTGACTATGTCACCTCAGAATGTGATAAATTTATTGCTAGGGAAGAACATAGGTTAGCGGAGGAAAGGAAAATGCAGGTAGAAGAGGCTAGGGAGATTAAGAAATTAGAGGCTGATAGAGAGGCTGAGATCAAGAGGCTCCAATTTGAGGAGAGAAAATTGGAGGCAGAAAAGGAAGAAAAACGACTGCAAAAGGAAGCAGAAGAAAAACGACTGCAGAGGGAAGCAGAAGATAAAAGATTACAGAGGGAGCATGAGTTGCGACTAAGGGAGTTAGAGTTGTTCCGGACAATGGTCACAGCCCCTCTACCTCTGATGCTACTGCTAGTCAGGGGGCCTCCAACTCAGCCATGGGGTTCCATCTAGACTATTTTGTAGAAAAGGATGATGACATTGAGTCATATTTGAGCAGATATGAAGTATTAGCCACTACTTATGGGTTAGAAAACCAACGGGCTGATCACCCGTTTGCCAGTCACTTCGATTACGGAAACAACAGCAGATGGATTGATTTGCCGTTGCCCTAAAGACGCCAATAGGCGTGATGGGAAACAATGGCAAAGAAAACCTATCTGCTGTTGCCCTAAGACGCCACTAGGCGTAATGGCCACTGACTGCTTTGACGGTCGGTGGCTAAGGACGGAAGAAGAAGAAGAAGATGGGTTAGAAAGAGAAAGATGGGGTGTAAAGTTGTCTCAAGGTCTTCGGGGAACAGCTTATGAAGTTTTTTCCAAAATGAGCAGGGATGACCAAGACAACTATGACATGTTGAAGCAGGCTCTTTTGTTAAGATATGAAAAGAACGGAGAGTTTTATAGAAAAAAATTTAGGAATTCCAGGCTACTGTCGGGTGAGACCTATCACCAGTTCTCCGCCCGGTTAGAAACGTATATGGAGAAATGGGCTACTTTGGGGAACACCCAAGATCTCAAAGAGATGATACTCATAGAACAGTTGAGAGAGTCCATGGCTCCAGACATGAGAAAGTTTCTCATGGAACAGGGCGCGGAGAGGCTGGGTGAGATAATTAATGTCGCTGAGAGGTATCAGGCAGCCCAGGCAGAGGTAGCTGGCACCAAAAAGAAACCAGTAGATCATTATAAGGCCCCACAAAATTATAATAAATTTGACAATAGAGGTAAGCAAAACTTTGATAGGCCTCGAAATGATTATAAAAATAAAACCTCACATTTCAATGACAGAAAGAATGATGAAAGAAAACCTTTTCATCAAGGTAGATTATATTGTAGATATTGTAAGAGGGATGGACGTGACATTAAATTTTGTAAAAGTAAACCTGCTGGATTTGCTGCTATGAAAATGGGGAACCAGGAAGTAAAGGACAAACCTGCTGGACAGCAGGAACCTTATCACCCCCCAGTTTGTGAGGATGTTGTATGCAATGATGTCACCATTAGGTGCCTCTATGATACCGGTTTAGATTTTGATTCTGTTGTGAGCTCGCACTTGGTGAACCCAGATCAGTATACCACAGAAACAGTGGAGATACAAGGGGCGACCAAGGACATGACACTTCCCATTGCAAGAATAAATGTGAAAACTCGCTATGTGGAAGGTGTAATCAGAGCAGCAGTGATCGACGCACCCATCTACCCTCTGATATTGGGGTGTCGTTATGTCTTCTTGGGGGATCCCAAGAGACCTGTGGTCTTGGCAGCAGTCCAGACCCGATCACAATCCAGAAAGGAAGAAGATGAACCTATAAATACTCATCCAGAGGAGATGAGGAAGGCACAGGCTCAAGATAGGTCACTGAAGCAGTGCTTTCAAAAATTGCGTACCTGCCATACACCTCCTAATAAATGAGAATTTTATCTGAATAATAAATTGTTATATAGGAAGGCCAGAACTGGTTCAAAGGGTCACGGACAACTGGTACTTCCCAAGATGTTTAGGGCAGACATAATAAGGAGTTTACATATTGGAAAAGATGGGGACCACGAGAAAGTAGGTACCATCTGCCAAAAGGTTTCGCAAAAATATTACTGGCCAGATGTAAAGATAGTTATTGAGAATTTCGTAGAAGTCTGCGGCATATTTCATGAGGGAACACCCACAAGTGGGAAAAATGTGCATGACCTAGACATGCCACGGGGCAAACTTAGGCCTGGAAATAAAAATAATTGTAATAAAGTAGACAACGTGGAATGGGAGCCCCCTTTTCACACAGTCTTCACTTGAATGTGTTAAAATGGCAACTCTGTGTCGAGGGCCAAAAGTGGTTTTACCCCAGAATAAGCCGACAGTCCCTTGGTGGGACTTATGTGAACTGGGTGAAGGTAAAAGAGAGAGAAGATCTCTCACAAGGAATTTAAAGTGGGGAGAAAACCCCAAGAAACGAATTGGTAGTAGTAGATTTTTGTGTGATGACAAAAGGAAGAAACGTCCTCAACACAATGCTTCTAGTGTTATGAAAAATATGTCAGAAAAATTAAAAGTTCATATGTAACTTGTTAAGGACTTGGACAGATGAGAAGGCAGAGGAGACTGTTACCTCATCATATCAATATGTGAACGAACTGACCACTCGTTTAAAAACAAGTTGGAAACTGGCAAATGATAATTTGAGACAAGCCAGGAAAAAGCATGCTGCTTATTATAATAAGAAAGCGAAGGATAGGGAGCTTGCTGTAGGGGAGAAGGTGCTTCTTCTATTGCCCAGCAGCAACAATAAACTTCAGATCGGATGGCAAGGTCCATATACAGTTTTGGAAAAGGTATCCAGAACAAATTATAAGATAGACAAAAAGGGAAAGGAAAAAGTCTATCATGTGAACCTTTTGAAGAAATATCTGGACAGACAAATCCAGGAAGGAACACACCTAATGGCCTTGTCTATCGCAACCGAAATGAAAAATGACCCTCTCACCTCATTTGAATATCCACTGAAAACCAGTGAAACGTTTGCACAGGTGAAGATCAGTAATCACCTGACAAAAGGACAGAGGGAGAAGGTTCAACAGGTCCTTGAGAAACATACAGATGTGTTAACGGATAAACCGGGGCACACAAATTTGTTGGAATATGATATGAAACTACTAGACCCAGCACCTATCTGTATGAGGCCCTATTCTATTCCTTTCGCTAAGGAAAAAGCTTTGAAAGAGGAGATAGATTATTTGTTACAAGAAGGGATTATTTCTCACAGTGAGTCTCCTTATAGTTCCTGTGTGGTTTTGTTGCGGAAACCATCGGGAGAACATAGACTGTGCATCGATTACAGGAAACTGAATGCTGTCACAGAAGGTCAGGTGGATCCATTACCTGATACTACTCAACTATTTGCCAGGCTGAACAAGGCAAAATATTTTTCTAAGGTGGATCTTAGCAAAGGCTATTACCAAATTCCAGTAAAGCCTGAGGTTCGACCTTATTTAGCCTTTAGCACCTCGGAAGGTCATTATGAGTTCAACATGTTACCGTTTGGGTTGAAAAATGCCCCGAGTGTGTTTTCTAGGATGATGCGAAAATTGTTGGATCCCCTGAAAAATCCATGTATTTCGAATTTTATGGATGATATCCTCATTGCTACGGAAACATTTGAGGAACACGTTACCTCTTTGAATATGCTGTTTGATAGACTCAGAGAGGCTAACTTGACCGCTAGACCAACAAAATGTTGTATTGGTTGTAAAGAGTTGGAATTCTTGGGACATACTGTACATCAGGGTAGCATGACCCCTGATCCCAAGAATCTGGAAAAATTGAAAAGAGCACCTAGGCCACAAACAAAGAAAGATGTGCGATCTTTCGTGTCGTTGTGTGGGTTCTACCAAAAGTACATTAAACATTTTAACTCTATATGTGCTCCTCTGACGGATTTAACTCGCAAGGGTCAACCTGATACAATAAATTGGTCCGCACAGTGTGAATTGGCTTACCAGGAGTTAAAAGAAAAACTCACAAGCAGGCCAGTATTGCAATTGCCTGACTTGAATCAAGAATTTATCGTGAGAAGTGACGCAAGCAATGTGGGCCTGGGCGCTACATTGTTGCAAAGGTCCTCCTCACAAGATGGAGAATTGAACCCAGTCGCTTATGCAAGCCGCAAGTTGAACAAAGCGGAAAAAAATTATTCAACAAGTGAAAAGGAATGTCTAGCTTTGATATGGGCTATAAAAAAATTCCAGATTTATCTATATGGCAGGACATTTGTGGTCCAAACGGATCATTCACCTCTCGTATTCCTGTCACAAGCCAAGCATGAAAATTCCAGATTATTGAGATGGTCATTATTATTACAGCCATACTCATTTCTGATTGAATATATTCCCGGCCCTCAGAACGTCGGTGCAGACTTTTTGAGTAGACATCCTTATGATGAAGATCAGAAAAACGCGTAAGACTTCATTTGAGCTAAGTTATCTCGCAGATTATAACCTGCAAATGAATGCATGTTTTAGGACGGGAGGTGTGTAGTAAAATCTGCGAGATAATCGCTCATTTCAGTAAGATTTTAGTCCTATGATAATAAATAACCCCGCCCGTATGTGTCTGACTATAATCATCTCACACGCCAGCATCGCGCTGAATTTTGTGCCATGGAAATGCTTAGAAACGATCCCGCCGTATAAACCTACTCGCTTTCCTTGTGACGTACAATAAACAATTTTTAACATTTTGCCCGATCTGATAGAGACTGCGGCAAGACTTATAATTAATGATCTTCCAGAAATGTGCCGCCAAGTAACTGTCTGAATTAACGTAATACTTTAACTTTAACGCCTTTAATTGTAGTGATTCGGAAATTTTTTGGTAGTGTAACACGAGACAACAGTAATAATTAACGCCAATTCTAACGTCCGCCGCGCAAAACCCCGCTTCGCTTGACACGCTGTGGGATTGGTCCGATGATATATACACACAGACAGTTTAAATTCTCGCCGAGTAATGTATTTCTGACGTCACTCAAACAAGTTAGTTATTTGAATAAAAATGCTAGAGAGAGATGAGAGGGGGAAGATGGCCGACTTGTGTAAAATTTATATTTGACGATTGACAGTGACAAAACTGAAAATCTAAACCATAATGAAACTGACCATAAAAATCATATTATTATAGCTTAGTATCTCCTGAGCCCAAATATGGTTTAAAATATATGGTAGTCCAATTATTAGCCAAGTTATTGAGATAATACTATATGTCTAATAACACTAAGACTGTGGTTCCTGCTTGTTTTTTTTTCATAACGTTAGTGGGGACGCCAGCTTAAAAAGAGGCATGGTAGTAATTCAAATTCTATTAGTTGGTATAGGAGTGAAAGGGGAGAGATAGGAAAAATGTAACTAAAAACGAAACATCTTTTTCTATTGGGCATAACTAACGCAGACTGACCAATCGACTACCAGACACAGAGTTTGTTTGGAATTTTGTTTTTCAAAAACTACATTTGAATTCTGGTAGTCGCAAGTTTTCCATTGGCCAGTACTAATAGATATTAGCAAAAAGCTTTCAATGCTCATCGCCAGTTGACAAAAACTTTTTCTATCAAATACGCTGAGATCAGCTGTGTTAATTTATAAAATAAAGAATTAATTCGCAGTCTGGGCAGGGCAGAGAAAAACTGAGGCCATTCTTTGCAAGTCAGCGTTATTTGTTATATATTTCTGTGAAATTGTGGTAAGAATGCTTTATGTATTAATATGTTTATTACAACTGCCAAAGTTAGATACTGCTATTGGGAAAAGTGAAGGACATGCCGGGAGTAGACATTGTTGAGTCCTCACATTGAACTGTATCTAACTGTGGTATATTGTCATGATTTTGTTTTAATATTATTGTATTAGAATATGTTAGTAAGCCTCCGTGTTCCATGAACACTGTTCAACATGCCTGGAGCGTTTATAATTTAAAAAAGAAGAGCAAATCATACAAAAGGAAATGTGGTTACTCCACGTTATTGTATTGAGGAAAACTATGTAAAAGTACAGTGGCGTATCTGCCATAGAGACCTGAGGTGTGGTCACAGCAAGGTGTGAGTCATAAAATTAGGGGCGAGTGCACCTGTATGCACGCGAGGCTGACCCCATACCACCATATGTAAATAATAATAATAAAGTGTGATCAGATATAAAAAGGCCAGGGTGTCTTTTTATTGCAGAGGTTTTATTTCCTGTTACCAGCCGGTGACAGGAAACCTGATGAGTGAGTGTAACGCCAACAAGTCTCCGGTAAAACGTTTATGCTGTCAGCAGATAGCTGGAGGAGCTTGTGTGTGCTGATATATCTATATTTTCTGCAACTACATACTGAATTATTCTTCTACAAAGAATCCCAGGTGATGTGTTAGCATCTGGGTATATCTGACACTTCAGTTATAATAAACTTTGGTATTTCCAATCATACCCAGGATTTTATGGGGCATGATGAAACTACAGCCCCTCCTAACAAATGACAAACACTATTAGATAATAAAGTTGTAATCTGTGAATACCCCAACAGGAGAGATAGAGTGACTTTATACTTATTGGACAAAGAGTCCACACATTTTAGTTAATCCTTTTTTATGTAAACTATCTTTTCCTCATTTTCAAAGACCTGTCCAAAAGAGATGGCGGGACAGGCAGATTAAATTGTAAAAAGAAAATATTCAGTTTTAAAGAAAAACCTTAACCACTGTTTTCTTCATTTCCTTATAGTGAGTTAAAGTGTTTTGTGTTTATGTACCATCATTTTCATTTCTCCCCTAGACATTAGGTACATCATACACCAGACACTAGAGCCAAAATAGTGACCGTGTGAGATCTAGGGAGGTAGCGTTAGGTTCCCTGCAAATACCTCATCATCATTTTTTAGAGTCAGGGGCCTACATGTGCTTGACCTCACACGGTTAACACAGACACAGATTTCTTTCCTTTTAGGTATAACATCATAACCTCCCCAGCAAATTAAACTTGCTACAAAGAGCAATCTCATTTTGCTTCAGAATTTTAGCAAGAAGCAAATTAATAAGAAATGTTTTTCCTGTTCCACCAGGTGCATCAAGAAAGAATAGTCCTCCATTTCCATTTATGATCAGGTCCAGAATAGCGTTGTATGCCAAACTTTGATCATTAACTAAGATCGGTTCATTGGTTTCAACAAATCTTTCCAACTGATCAATGTCATAGTTTGTTTCCCGCAAAATGTCCCTATCAAGTATCACAGAAACAGTTCGTGTAGGCGCTTCTAGACCTAGTTGTTGAAGGTCTGCCATTCATGGATATATATTTATCTTCTAGCAATATAAGTGCTTGATTAAAAATTACATAAGAGTAATTTAAATCCATAGTCAGATTATCTCTACTTGGTTGCCTAAGAGTATCTTCACTCAAGCTGTATTTATATTTTTCCCAGAGAATGTTTGGATCTGAGAGGCCGCAGGTTGTTATTATAATTGCAAATAGATTTCATAGTTGACCATCAGCTTATTTTTATGTTTTAACCAAAGCGGTAGAAACCAAATTATGTTACCTGGCAACATGCGACAAAATTACTTCCATTTAAACGGTCCTTCAATGATTATAACTATTTAATAATTTTGTTTTCTGCAACAATTAAAGTTTTTACTATAAAATTATATAAAAATAATTGCACCGAAAAAAAAGAGACTATCGAATGAGTTTGGTTTTTACATATATGAAATACAGTTATTTTACAATTTAAATTCGTTTGATGACACATTTTAAAAATGCTGTTAAAAAAATTAATAATTTGAATCATGTTAGATTTTCCGGTTCCTGTCCAATATGTCGGACATTGTTTTTTTGACGTTAGTGATTCTCTACACTTTTTTTTAGAATCCATTCAGACAGTGAGACCACACTGCTGTCTTGCAGGTAGGCTGTGGACAGTCAAAGGCTAAGGTAGGCAACCCGACATAAATGCCCGTTGAAATCGGATGTACTGGGCCACAGGCCTAACGAAACAGTACAACATACGCCGCTCCATGATGACGTCATTACACCGAAAGCAAATTGTCTATAATTCTGTAGCGTTCCGCTGGGCTACACAGAGGCAAAAGGCTAGAATTGCTGACAAAGCTCACAAAACACTCAGCATTCTGCAGTGGAATGCGGAAGGAGTTCGCAACAACAACAACAAAAAAATGTTAGATTTTCATTCAGATTAAACACGCACAGTGGATGCTGATCCTCACAGAACATTCATTTGTTTGAATATATGTATCGATACAGCTCTGATGCAATTTGAAACATTGTGGCAAAATCAGTGCCATTAAAATTACATAGTTAACACCAGGAAGTGCTACATAAAACACAGGTTTTTTCTTTCTATTTCCCATTAAATTAAAAGTGCGTAGTTAAACATTTTTAATTATCTTGTAAAATATGCAAACGTATGGTTATTAATTACAAACATAAAATAATAGTTTTAACATTTGTGTTACATCCCTTTATATCTCTTGGATATCTATTTATTTGATTATGGCCCCTGAGAATTAAATGGCTTGTTTACATTTGATACGAAAACTTTAAATTAAATCTATGTCATAATTACAATATTAAATTATGAAATAACTACATGGCGTTACCCGGCAGTAATTAAAGAGACTCTCTGCCAAAATTCATTAAAAAATAATAAGGCATGCAGATTTGTATTAAGAACATAGAAATATACATTGCCTTTTATTTATATAGATTGATCTTCTGTGTGGCTCCATAGTGCCTCATCTTCTTCCAAAATGATCTTGTCATCCCTGTCAAATGCCATTTCTTACTCCACAAATACAAGAGATTGGGGGGGGGGTGGGGGGGGGTGTCGGTTATTGCGGTGCAAAAACTAGTAGAATCCATCTGTGTATATAACTATCACATGTCTAGTATCGAGTGCTACATTACTGAAGATGAAGTGAACACACAAAAATGGCAGCACAAGTTTCCCCTTAAATCCAGCCAGCAGGGGAGATTTACAAATGACCAGAGGTAATAAAAACTTAGACCTGGGGAGTATAACATTTACAGCGACCAATACATCGGGTTATTAAGGAGAGATAGTGGAGATAAATAGGACATACTCTCACAAAGCAACCAATCAGCATAACCAGAGATGACCTTATCTGGAACCATAGGGGAGGAGTGGGAATGCCAAAGATAACCAGGAGATGAATGGTGCAGTAAGCCAAGGCAACCGGGAGATGAATGGTGCAGTAAGCCAAGGCAACCATGATCTCATGGGTAGAGAGAGAGGCGATGGTCATTCAGATGGTCTGTGGTTTAATTCCCCAGTGAGCCTGTCACTTGTTTCTTTTCTTTTGTTTAGTGTTCTCCTTTTTTTTCCCCCCAATGAGTGCCTGTCACCTACCTATTTTCAGTAATTATTCAAGAACTGATTGACATATTTGTATGTTTTATCACTTTAAGGAGAGCGACCATTTGAATGTAACTGGGAAGGATGTGAGAAGAAATTTGCCAGATCAGATGAGTTAACTCGTCATAAGCGAACACATACAGGTAAGCATCGTCACTTGGCATGATATAAAGGTAAACTTAACAATTTATAATACAAACAAGTATGAATATGTTAATATAAGTTCATCCACATGAGTTAGTAACTCTCACATAAGTTCAGTTAATTAAGAGTGCATATTTAAATCCTTACTGACAGGTAAAATTAAAACATAAATAATCAGGTTATAGTATTAATAGGATTACTCAGATACAGTGTGGTAAGGGTGTATCGTTTAAATGCACAAACGCTTGCTTGTTTTTAAATTTAATCTTAGTATGTGTGTTGTTTAGTTTGTTTTCATTCCATGGCAGTATAAATGTTAGCAACTGCATTTTCTTGTGGGAGTCTGCATTTCTTCCCCTGCCAAGGACCCTGCTGTGTCAATTTTTTTTTCCTCTCTAACCAGCGGCACTCGAGCTTTCCAGCTCTTTTGGCCCAATGACATGTCATTGCGAGGCTGGGGAGCCAGTGGACTTTCCTTCCAACCCGGTCAGGAGCTTTGCTCCTTCCCATTCACAGAGGGTTTATCTGCTGGAGCCGTTCAGGTTATTCAGTCAAAATCCCGGTCGATGACACTTCTACAAATGCCCGCGCCCGGGCTTGCTGTGTCAATTTAAATTACTAAGTAAAATGGAATATTACTTTTTTCACTGGTAATCAAGGGTAATAAATGAAAACACCAGTGTGGCTTCAAAAACAAGTGACTGGTAAAGGAGAGATGATCTAACTAGAAGATATGTTTGATTGTGATGAGTCCTGTCATTATTGGAAGATACCTAATTGAGTGTGCCTAGTGTGAACACTAGTAAAATGTGTGGCTTTGAATGAGAGAAAAGATTTTTGGAGTAAAATAAACAGATAAATCAAGCTAGAAGTCAGACATCACAGTCAAAATTTTGTCTCATCAGGTTTATTGTTTAAATGTTGATTTAAAAATTTTTTTAAAACTATCATTACAGCATTATTTCCATTGGGGGGGGGGGGGGGGGGGGTGTGATTTAGAGGGCTGGGGAATAAAGGTCGCTTGCCCAGTGCTGTCACCAGGCAATGTGCTGGCTAGGTTTTTATTTAAATGTTGATAAGCTACTGTTATTAGTAAATGCTTAGTGCTAATCAATTGTTGTTCTTTCAGTAGCATCAGCAAAAGTGTGAAATATTTATTTCCTTTTTGCTCTTAATGAAACTTAGGGCCACCGCTGTAGCTAGTCCTCTTACAGGACGTCTGCATCAAAGCAATCATCTTCTCTTGCAGTTGTGGCTTCTGTAGAATTTTTGTTTGACATGATGTTGCTAAATGCATGTACAACCTCTTACTTAAGGGTGCAGCAGTTCTATTCTTTCTTTGTCTCATCAGAAACCCAGGGAACTACAAGGGGCAGTATAAAATATGGTTCCAGAATGAGGCCACAGATGATTGTCTAACACTTTTCCTTGTGGCAGTACTGTGAATGACATGATCGGGCCTGCTTTACTGTGTGCTATTCACAAACTGGTTTACTGTATGCTATTCACAAACTGGTTTACTGTATGCTATTCACAAACTGGTTTACTGTGCGCTATTCACAAACTGGTTTACTGTGCGCTATTCACAAACTGGTTTACTGTGCGCTATTCACAAACTTCTATTTGCACATGTAGTTCCTCAAATGGAAGAATTAGAGTCCATTACATATACATTGGCTGTTAAATTGTTAATCAGCTAGTTTCACTGTAAAAAAATAATACCTAGGTCAGAGTGGATGGAATTCAATGTCTTGCCCCTGATTTAAATTGCTGTATTATATCTGGCTGCACAGTATTTAGTCGTGCTAATGTAGTATTGGTCTTCCTATGAACAAATCACAACCTTCCTTCTTTTACTATTTTAACTAGGGCATTTAGTGGACTTTTAAGTTTTACCACTCCTATATTTAACATTATAATATGATCTAGTAATAAAAACATTTTTTCAAGACCACTTAAAAGTAGACAATGATATATGCTCATACAGTTAGGGTCATTGTTTCTATTTTTAACTTAAAAATATACGTGGGGCAGTATAGAAGACCAAGTTACTTACTTGTCTCAAGCAATAGAAGATGCCTTCCAGGAGAAGAAAAAGGTCCTAACGATCTGGGTCGACTTCAAGCAGGCCTTTGACAAGGTGTGGAAAGATGGCCTCATTGCAAAACTTAGGAGAAGTGGAATCCAAGGCAACATGATGAAATGGATCCAGTCATACTTGCATAACAGGAGAACTAGAGTCACTCTTGACGGTCTGCAGAGCAGAAAAGTGTTGCTCCATCAGGGGGTACCTCAAGGAGGAGTAATTTCCCCAACACTCTTCCTTGTTTACATCAATGACCTGGTGAAAGATCTCCCTGCAGGAGTTAAAGCTGCCTTATATGCAGATGACCTAGTACTCTGGTGCGCTGATGAAAATGTCACCACAGCAAATTATAGAATGCAGCGGGCAGCAGACATGCTAGTGTCATGGACAGAGAAATGGCTTATCACAATAAACACAGACAAAACCTCCACAACACTGTTCTCCCTCGCCCCCAAGGACAAATCAGCTAACATACACCTAGGGACAACCGTGATCAAGGAAGAAAGCTACCCCACCTATCTTGGGGTGACATTTGACCAAAGGCTTACATGGAATAAGCATATTGAAAATGCAGAAGGAAAGGCCCGAAGACGACTAGGCATACTCAGAAAATTAGCAGGTACCAACTGGGGAGCAAATGAACGAAATCTAAAGAAGATTTATAATGGAGTAATAAGACCACACTTAGAGTTTAGCTCAGCAGCATGGTCATCAGCTGCTAACTCACATCTGCAGTCTTTGGACAAGGTGCAAAATCAAGCTCTCAGGCTCATTACAGGAGCCATGAAAACTACACCAATAACAGAGATGCAGAAGGTTGCTGGATTACAGACATTGCCCCATAGAAGAGACACAAAAACCATGATCCAGATGGAAAAGTACAACAGTATGCCAATGCACCCAATGAAGGCAAGACTAGATGATCTGGCATTGGGACGTCTAAAGCGTAGCAGCTTTGTGCATCGGGGAAAAAGACTTATAAGACAGCATCAAGAAGACCTATCCATGAAGACAACACCACTGAAGCCCACCCTATACCCTGTACCATGGGAGCAGGCCAGCAGTGCCCTCCAAATTAATACATCAGTCAGTGGTCTCACAAGTGGATATGAGTATAATGATCTGCAAAAACGAACTGCTACATTGAGTATGATCCAAGAAAGCTATCCCGATCAATCATGGATACATGCCTATACAGATGGATCAGCAACTAATGCTGTTAGGAATGGAGGTGCCGGTATCTTTATCTCATATCCTGACAACCACTATGAGACTAGGCACATTCCCACTGGTAAATTCTGTTCCAACTATACAGCTGAGGTTCAAGCTCTAGAGCAAGCTGCAAATATGATTTATAACACCAACTCTGACTGCCACCAGGTAGTCATCCTCACAGATGCACTGTCTGTCCTGCAATCTCTCAAGGGTGGTAAACTCCCGCATCTGAGAAATGAACTAAACAAGGTAGCTGCCAAAAAGAGAACCATACTTCAGTGGGTACCATCTCATTGTGGTGTACCCGGAAATGAAAAGGCAGATAAACTTGCAAAAAAGGGAGGAGAATGTGAACAAGAAGATAATGAAGTCACATACTTTGAGAAAAAGAGAGCTATCCAGACTATCAGAAGAGAACAGAACCAACCCAAAGACGACTATCACACTCTCGACCGGCAGGGACAGATAACTATTTTTCGACTCAGGACAGGGCATAACAAACTGAATAAACACATGCACAAGCTACGATTGTCTGCTTCACCACTGTGCACATGTGGATTAAACGAACAAACTGCTGAGCATGTGTGACGGAGTTACTGTGATTTAGTCTTCAATAGGCCCCATTTTGAGTTTGCCATTTTTGTCTTCCCTCTATTAAAGATTGGGAAGTATTCTTTTTCTCTCTGAATAATAGGGGTGTTTAGATTTTTTCTGTAGGTAAAGTAATTGCAGGTTTTTTTCTATAGGGATTAACGTAAGTTAGTACTGAATGGCACCAGTCGGCCTATTTCTAAATATCGCGATCTTGAAATTCCATTTTTTTGCGTTGTTAAATTTATCGCGGTCATTTTTCGTGGGGAAGGGGAGATGACCCCTACCCAGGTAACGCCCAACTTTCTGCTCACGCTAGCGGACGACGTTAGGTAACGTTACGTAGCCGGAATTACGCGCGCATTTAAAGGAAGCAAGAATACACTGGTTCTAAATTTAGAGATGAGCGCATGGAAAATTTTAGAGTATCTTTAATTCTATTGGTTGTAGGGAGACGCCTAGCCTCAAGTGGGTCGGGGGTCAGAGCAGGAAAATCTAAGATAAAGTAGCGCTTTTCGATTTTAGCGGTCTCTTCCTGCAGTAATCCTGGGCCGTGTATCAAGCATATTGTCGGCTTCTAACGCTGAACGCAATATTTGGTATGTCAATAATTTAAAGTAGCGTGGTAATTAAATCTAGTTCTCTAATAGAGCCTTAGTCCGTTCTAATTTAATTTATTTTTGAACTTTATAACTTGTAACGCCATCATTTATTTCTACAGTGTCTATGAGTGATAAAGAGATATTACGTAGGTGTGCTCCGTAGATTTAATAGAAAGTCTGTAGACATACACGCATCCTAGATTTATATTAATTTACAGAATATTCTGAAGCACGTGTATTTTATTTCATTGAGAGATTAATTCTGATAAGTCTCCTAATAAAATACGGGAACGGATTTTTTCGGGAAAAGTTAATCACGTGGTTACCGGGATTTATTGGAGTAGAAATTCTGGATGGATAGAGTAGATATTAAATATTTTTCTATCGGGGGAGTTAAAATATAATTGCAGGGAAAACCACGAGGGGTAGAGGTGAAAGGAAAATTATGGTGCCTTAAGTGGTTGTGTAATTAAATATTATGCAGAGTAGTATTTGATTTTTGTGTTATGGAATTTAATGAGTTCTAGGTAATATAGTCTATAGAGATAGATATATTTCTGTGTATAGAAATGTAATATATAAATGTAATGGTGAATTTTAATCATTGATGTGCAGTTAATTGTTGTGCATTTTTATCATAAGGGGGAAACGATGATAAGGTCCTGTGACCGCTTACAGAGTTAAAGTAGGCCTAAGTACGGGAGGTTTCCCTACCTGTTTTTAATGTTTTAAGGCCTGAGCAAGCTGTGTATAATTAGTATTGATCAGTGAGTCGGGTTTACTAGACAGACAGGGTGTAGTCGGGGGGAGATGACCCAGAGTCAGTAAATATTTACGTATCGTCGTGCACAAGAGAGGGGAAATGGTGGAGCAGTATTCGTTCGGGTGTTTACATGTTTGTGCTAGATTGGAGTGTGACTGAAGCATCCACTGTTTACGTTTTATATGTAAGTTTATTATATGAAAGTATTTTGGTATTGTAGTACAGAGTGGCATGTCTTTTGTGTCCACAGCAGTGGTCACGGCCCGAAGAGCGGGAGTTGCCAATAACTCTTGTTCCTGACAGCTGGCAAAGGTAGCCAGTTTTCGCAGGAGAGAAAAACGCCAGAGGCGTAAGAGCTTGTACCGTGGAGGGGTATCGGCTCTGAGTATTGTGGCCCCAGAGAGAGGGAGCGAGGAAGAGCAGGTCGAGACAGCGACGCAGTCTTCAGTGAAAAGGGTTTTCTTAAGACCCGGAGCTCTCAGCTCATATACACACCCATCGAACCCAAGCAAGCGGGTTGGTGTGTCGTTTTTAGCCTCGGTAACTACCGAAGGGCCTAAACCCAAATGAGGGGTAATATAGCAAAGGAGAATCAGCTTTCTTTTCGCCAAATAGAGAAGCCTCTACAGTCTACGGCAAGTGCCTAGTCGTCAGAACCAGGAAGAAAGGGATATCATTTCCAGGTTGCTGAAATGAAACGAGAGCAGCAAGGCAGAAGTGGAGAGAGATGGTGAAAAATAGATCAGGGACCTGCAGAGTCTCATAATATTCTTAGAGGATAGCCTCTGAGCCTTAGAGTTAGAAAAAGTCTATTACATAGCAGTGCAGAGTGTGACTTAGTGGCGTATACCGCTGACAGAGTTAGCAGCTGTGCAGATAGTCTTCATGAAGGGTCAGCAGCCATTGACTTTAGAGATAGTAGTGTAATAGAGAGTGGTGGCTACAGTTGAGGGCCACTAAATTAGACTGTAGTTAAGATCACTTATCATTTTTTAAATTTTGTCCCCAGCAGGGTGTATGAAGGAGTGAAAGTGGTTGGAGTTTTAAATTTGGTGTGCTTATAATCAAATTTGAGTTTCTTTGTTTTTCCAGGTCGGTGCAACCTTGCACGATATATGCTTTTCTTTATTTGTTACTATGTTATGAAAATTCTGTTGATTTGTATAATAAACTTATTTAATATTCACTGGATCAGCTTCTTCACTGTATAGTCCTTAACTGTTGTCTGTACAGTGGTGTCTGTAGTGTTAGTTTAACCTTATCTCCTTTAGTCTGTTAAAGGTAGCCAGAGGTGGTGAGTTTATAGCATTTCTTTAGTCACGATTTGGCGAGGAAGATTTAATTTCGGTTATCCTCCTCGGGCCAATAGACTCACCTTACTACATTCACTGTCATTTCTCATAATAAATCTATTATCTCAGTCTTTTCTCACACTAGGGTTTTGTCCTACACTTGGGCATAACTCTAACTTAAATCCAACTCGTGACAGCATGTTCTACAGGACTGTCCTCTGTATGACCAGTTAAGAAAGATATACTGGCCCAATGACTCAACACTAAACTCAAAGCTATATGGAGTTAAAGAGGAACTTCAAACAACAGTCGAATTCATCATGAGAACTCGTCTGACGGTGTAATCATCAAAGATGCGATCGCAAGAAGAAGAAGAAGAATACGTGGGGGTAGGGGTACAAGTGTATCACACATTAATGTCAAGGCTATGCTGTGCTATTTTAAGTTCATTTGGTGTGCTTTGTATCTGGCATGGATAGAAAAATTGTGTCCCATAATTTCTTCATATAACCAGCTGAAACATTGATGGTTTTTGTTGTTTTACTTATAGATGGAAGGCTTATATTTAATATTGTCACTAAATTATCCATCGCTGGCTGAGACTTATACTCTTTGCTGTGTAATAAATCTAATAATTACAAATACTGACCAACTTCTGGCAAGGACAACTACCCTTGTATTATGTAGTATTCATTTTTCTAATAAAAATTTTTTGTCATCACTTTTCAGGGGAAAAAAACTTCAAGTGTCCCATGTGTGAGAAACGGTTTATGAGAAGTGACCACCTGAAGAAACATGCCAAACGACATGCATTGTTCCATCCAGACATGATCCCTTCAAGTGGCCGGCAGGTTATCTCTGCTTTGCACTACCCAGATAGAACATCTCAGCAGTACCAGGTCACACTTGAGGACCAAGAATTTTACAGTGATGGGGCATCACATAGGTCGGACTCCAGTCCTACTGCACCACCTTAGCACAGTGTTTCACTATGACTTTCCATAGTAAATAATTGCATTTAGCTGAAGATGAATTTGACAGATTCATTCAGAGTGACTACCCTAGGTTAGAGGAAGGCTACCAGAAATAATGTAGATTATGTTGTTGTGGTATGAGTATGAACAACTACTGCATATTCAGGGTAAGCTGCTTCAGTACTGATTTACTGAAGGATTACCGAGACACTGCTTTCAGTTTAACACAATAGTGGTTTCTGAGGCACATCGTGTGCATTTCTGTTAAAGAAAAAACAATATGAAAAGCTGCCAGCAGAGTTGTTGAAGAATGTCTCACGGTGTACTGTTGATATTATTTCTGTTACAGTCATGTCATCGAACTGTCTCACTTGAAACAAGAGACATTTTGTATTAACAAATGTTGATATGTTTGTCATAATCATTTTCTGATCAAATCACTTTCTTGAATTTCATTGATTACAATTTCACTTTTATTCACTGGTCCCCATGTCAACATTAAATATGTTATTATTTTTTCATTGTTTTGGCCATTTTAGTTTTGTTTAGAATTTAGAGGCTGAGACTTTGCAGATAAACTAATCCTTGAATTTATACAGGAGGAAGAATTTTTTAATATGAATATTTGTCAGTTTTTCTTAGTCAATGATCTGTTGAACCTAAAGAGATCTGCAAGCTGCACCTCAAGAATGCCTGCAAGACTGTTGTTAATATTGGTGTGATACCATATTTGAACATGTGAAGGTTTTGGAGCTACTTTGTGTCATATCTGATTCTAGATAGCCTTAGTTCTTATTCTATAGTTGACATAATTTTGGACAGGGGGTCCACAAAATTAGTGATTTTTCTCTGAAGTTTATCTTCCTTAAAAGATTAAGAATACTATCTGTGGAAGGAGTGTAATTTTGTTAGTGATGTGCAGACATTTTAAAAATTGTTGGCTCCAAACAAGAAAAGTGTGAACATTGCACATGGTGCATAAAAATAAAAGGTCATGTTGTAACCAGAGGTATACCATTTTATGTTACAAAATTATCAATTTTTAATATAGGATAATGCAAGCAAAACTATAACAGATGAAACAGTTTATATGGTCTGATTTTATTTGTTTTATTAGCATTTTTTTGCTTGTTTGTTGTTTTATGTACTTAATTGTGTTGTGTGCATGCGTAAATTGAAAAAAAAAAAAGCCTGCCTTGCCTTATTCTTATTGATATTACACAGTTACTAATTCTTTATATTCTGCTTTAATGCAGCCATCTGTAAAGTTCATTTTCCTATTCAGGGTCAGAAATGTTTATCCTGTAGTCTGTCTAATAACGAAATAAATTTTACAAGATTTTAGAGTGATCTCACATAAGGTACTTAATTTGCATACTAGTGTTTTATTTCCTTCATGGAATTCAAAATTTGGCCTGGAGATAATATTAATAGCTGAGATGCAGCTTGAGCTGAAGTTGCAATCATGGAAATGTTTATTGCTCAAATGTATTTAGAAAAATAACAGTATAACCACCCTTTAAAACATAATACAAATATATGATGCATTGTTTAAATTTACATTCTGTCACTAGAATTTTTAATTTATAAAATTGTTCTAGGATTATGTCGTTTCTTGAACTTAGCTGACTGTAGTGCGAAAAATTAGAATACCAAAGATTACACAGTTTATAGAACACTCAATTTAGTTTGCCTTCAGTGTTGGCTGATAGCTTCATGGGAATTTTCTGTTCTTTTTTTTTTCATATGGAAGGAAGTGTGTCTCACAGTCCAGGAACTACACTAAATACAGTGTGATTGTCTACAGTGTTGTTGATAAGTCACTCCCAATTTTTGTATCCTCACTTCTATTTATTGATGAAACAAATATCAAAATAAGGAGCAATAATAAAGGATAATTTATGGTACAAAATGCTTTATCTGCCTGAAAGAAAAAAACGAGAAACATTGATAGATCTTGTGATGAACTGACTTTAGATTTGTACGGCTTTGGGACAGTTATGTTTTGCTCAGCTAATTCATGAGCTCTTTTTTTTTTTTTTTTTTTTTTTTGAGGAATCTGAAAGTGTAGCACAACAAGAAAGTAATTGGTGACAGTGGCAAAATATGTTTGTGTGATTTTTTTATTGTTCTGCTCCCCTTAATGCATCCCTAGGCCTAGTGTTGGGGGGAAATGAAATAGCACCACTGGCTTCTACCAAGTATGTTGTATAAGATAGCACTGGCTTCTACCAAGTATGTTGTATAAGATAGCACTGGCTTCTACCAAGTATGTTGTATAAGATAGCACTGGCTTCTACCAAGTATGTTGTATAAGATAACTAAGGATAGTTATGATAGGAGCTGGTAGTCTTATCAAATGAATAGTACTACAGAAACCACCACTGCAAGTATGTATGAAGTGCTTTAGTGCAAGCTTCCTATTAAGGACCAAATGCAGTGTTGGCCAGCCGCATGCTCCTTCTCCTTAACGCTGGAGTCGACAAATTCCGAGCAACAAAATTGTTTTTATTCTGGAACCTTGACTTCTCAGCAACTTTTAGGTCTTCACATTTGTACATGAGCAAGATATTTACACTAGTCATCTTTACAACTGCCATATGAAAACAAAAAAAACCAATGTGTTAATACCAAAATATCTTAAAGAACCACAGGGTCAAGTTTAAATGCTGTTTGAGTGGCAGTGGAAAAAGAAACCAGCGTAGGAATAAGAATATTCAACTCAGATGTTAAGGCAGTCCAGGTTTATGGCTCTTGAACTTGGAGAACAACAGAAAGGGGAAGTGAAAAGTTACAGGATTTCATAAATGGGTGGTTGTGCAGCATAGGAGGATTGAAAAATAGCAGTGGAATAAATGTGGCAAAATGTTTTGGGTGTTTAATAGGACATACATTGAGAAACCAACTGATAGCATTTCAAGGCAGTCCTTGCCTTGGAATCTCCAGGGTTAGAGACATAGAGGGATACTGAAGAGCACACAGATTTAAAAAATACAAGAGAGAGATCTGAACAGAGGACACAAAACAAAAGACTTAAATTTGTTTACGACTTAAATGCCCCACTTGGAGCGCGGATGTGTTTATTTACATTCACAGGGAGTAAATATTTTGTCCTCTGATAGTTTTTGTGTTTTTAGGAGGGCTTTCATATTTTTTCAGCATTATTGTGTGAATGGTCTAAAATTTACCGCCTGCTATTTTGTATTCAATGGTCATTCATAATTCCACATGAAGTATTCAGTTTAACTACAGGTGAACCAGCACAAATGTTGAAAGTAATGAGTTTGCAGCAAATCAGCTTAATTTTCGCATTATAGGCAGCAAAGTGCATATTTTCACAAGCAGTTCAACAGTGTGACCATGGTAGACTTTTGGGTTCATTTTCTGGTTCACATACCTAAGCATCATTTTATATTAAGACAACAAAAGTTATCTTTGCTAGTTTGCCATATGTTTGACAGAAAATATGCTAGAGGACAGATGTCGCATTTCAGTGAATGGAGGTCACACAGATATGTGCATGGTTTGATGCTGATTAGTTTGAATGGACTCTCAGTGGATGAATTTGCCTATCAAAATCTGTTGACCACTGGTTTTCAGTCCCAAAACTTTATGACATTAAACATGAGATCAGTAATTGGCTGCAAAATTAACCTGACTTTACTCTTGAGTTATGGAAGGAAAAAAGCAGCGTAAAACTGGTCCCCCTATCTCTCGAGGTTGAACCTAGTATAGTGAAGTTTCTAACACTTCCACTCCCCTACGGCAGTATCTGCTGTGGGTCTACCTTTACTTAGCTATTTAATATTAGATGTTTTCCATTATCTAAAAATGTCATTATGATACGTACACTTCATGTAGACAAATTAAGTTATATTCCTTTGTTTGCTTTCTATTTTCATAAATGCTAAGTTGCATAAAGGTTTACTTGATTTGGTATTGAAAAGGTGAGCTTTAATTCACATATCTTTTGCAGGTTACATATTAGGTCATTCCAGTCTTCTTCTGGTATCTAGATTCTGGAATTCGTCGTTATTGTTTCCTCTTTCGTTCCTTATGGAACACGGACCCACCACTGAAGCTAATTTCTTTGTGACGAGCCTCGGCACTGGTTTCTGAAGCAGTTTTTTTCTTACATGATTTGATGCATTGTCAGCCTCATGCACAACCACATATTAGTCACCTTTTAATACATGCCTGAGGAAGCAGAAGCCTTATTCTTTCTGTCTCTGCAGATACACCTGGAAACTACACAGGTGTCTTCTAGATTTTCAGAAAATGTTTTTCCAAGGATGCAGGACACCAGAAGTCCAAAGGGTTGCTGATGGCTGAAATATGTGATCATGTATGCTATTTCAGACAACTGAATGGCAGCCCAGCATATGAGAAACATAGAAAGCACATATAGTCATCACCAGTACCATTTTCACAAGTAGCCTGTAGCTGACTACTTCTTTGAAAATATTCAAGTAGACGTATACAATAAAGAAGAAGACAATTAAAAGTGTTACTGTATGGTTCTTTTGTTTATTAACATTGCAACATCTGTTTTTTTGTGAATATTTATCAGAAAGTTTATTGCCTAGCAATGGTAGCACACATTTTGAATTGCTTTTTTTTTTTTTTTCTATTAAATATCTTCAGCAATGATTACATAATTTCTTTGTAAATTTTTAATTGTCCACTTCTATTAAATTTTGGTATCCAGGTTCATTTCTTACTTAGACATGACAGCTTACTTTGAAAACATAGCAAATGAACACTCTTCTGTGATTTTGTGATTATATGCATTCATTGTTTCATAAGTGCTTGTCTTTCAGATCGTCAAAACTGTAACAGAACCTGTTAACAAGTAAAAGTAGAAACTTTTGGAAGAAGACAGGTGCCTTTTATCAACATCTTTATTTGTTGAATTCTCATCTTACAGTCAAAATAACAAGGTAATGGATGTGAAAAAATATGCTGCAACATCTTATGAGCGCTGCAGATAATAAAATTTATTCTGGTTGTGATTTTAAGTCATACGACTGAAGACAGTGATATGTTTGTAAATATTAGGTATTTACAAATAGCATATCTGTGTTCTTATGGTGTGACATTGCTAACATGACTGATTAGATACTGTTTTTTTTTTTTCTCCTTTTGCCATGTTCATTCCTCAGAATGTATTTTTAAGTTGAATCTCTCAAGCATTTATATTTTGGAAAAGTGGAACTTTTTTGATCTGGTTATTTTCCAGAAATAATATAAAAAGCAAATTTCTGAATAATGTGACATTTTTGTTTTCGACGTGTTTTTTTTTACCCATGTCAGGTTTTCAGCTGGAGATATTTTCACATGACAAATCTTTTTTAAAAGCAGATGGAATACATAATTATAATTTCATTGAGCCATTAGTTTTTTGCAAAATAAAAAAGCATGCCTGAAGGTTATCCTTGTTTGACATTTTTAAATTGAGTTTTCAGGTTCAGTTAATTGATATGGTGCGTAGTTTAAACTGTTCATATAAAATTTGTATGTATTTTATTTTGAAGTTCTTGAATTATGTCAGTTGACTGTATGAGAAAATAAACTCACCATATAAATAGCAAGGTCTTGTTTTGCTAGATTCATGGGTTTTCTGTGCTTGTAATTTATCTTTTTGTACCTGCCCTACCAATTACTGATTTTGTGAAAGTGATGAATAAATAGTGTATCATGTTTCTTTTAATTATTATTATGTAATTGTTTGCAGAAGATCTTGTCTTATAAAGTTAGTATTGTATAGACACAGTGGCTGATTTAGTTCAGTTTGTTTGATCACACAGAAAAACATTAGTACTTTCAAAAGACCTGATGAAAGTATGAAGACTCCAGCATTCAAACTCTAAAAGTTGCCACTTGAGATTTAAATCCTATTTTTACTGCTGCCTTTACCTGCACTATTATGGCCACATGTCTAACTCATTCTTTTGTTTAAATGTGGTTGTTCATGCACAATTATGTTAAACCTAAGCATGATCGAATACTTGCATGGGGGAAATGTGGAGTAATCTTCTTAATTTCTGTCAACAAACTTTTGAAAAATTGTTGCAGCTTTGTATTAATCCATATTATTTCATCACGTTTAAAATTGATATTTACGTTTAAGTAGATATCTCATTAAAATCTTTTTTGTTTTAAATTTGTTCTTACCCATGTCCACTTCTAAAATGAATGACTATGAAACATCACCATGACTGAAGTATGTAGGCAGCTTTTTGTACCTACCATTAAAAAACTTGTCAACATTAAAAATATTTCATTTTTTATTTGGATGATTCTCTTTTAAGTTTATTAAGTCTGCTTTAAAGATGACAGTGAATTAAGCTCAGAACACAGTAGGGAGGAAGTAAATTAAAATAAGACCAAAAAGAATCACTAAAGTGCATTATGTAGCTGCGATTTACACTTGACTCAGTAGCAATACCACCATTATTTACGCTACATCTAAACAATCATTAGAAGTACTGCAAGGGCTACATACTCATAAAAAGCATGGCACAAACTTATGGTAGCATTGATAGATATAAGAAAGGTATGGACTAGTATTTCTGAGAAGATACTATAAAAAGGAAAATACAGTACAAGGAATCGGTGATTTAGAAACACTACAGCAAACTGAGGAAAGTATAAAGAACAAAGAAAACTAGTTCATACAAATGCTCAGAGCCAGCAGAATATAATACAGGACAACATGTACTCTCAGCATACATGGAGTCGCTAGGGTAAGGGTGATATACACAGTGCAACACAGTACAAAATGACTTGGCACGGTTGAATGTGAGGAGAAAAAAAACCAGTCCTAATATTGTAATTTCCAGAAGGCCACGTAGTCAGCACATCCCAAACCAACATATGTTAAGTGTTCTTGATGGCACAAATGACTGGGAAATGGCAGTAGACATACACAAGCAAGACACATTCCCCAAATTCACTAAAGAATCAAAGATGACCAGATATGGCACTGTGTTTCCTACATCAGTCTAAATGATAAAAAAAACTGAGCTGACAGTGCCATTTTAGTCCAGATTAACAGAACACGTTCACAATGACCGAATATAATGATCTAGTCACAGATTTAACATTAAGGTTTCACAACACAGGTAAAATCTTGAATTAGGTGCAAGAGGTCTGGTGGCCGCCTCAGAATATGATCTGCTCAAACTATTTGGCCAGAAAAGACACCAAAAAAGTTGTGTACAAAATTTGGCAAAATGGCAGGAAATCCATATTGCTGACTGTAACCAAATGCCATGTGCTAGTAAGTTTCTTCTTCTTCTCTTCTTCTTCTTTGATCCTTAGCCGCCGACCGTCAAAGCAGTCAGTGGCCATCACGCCTAGTGGCGTCTTGTAGGGCAACAACAAATTGATTCCACTTTGCTCGGTCGGTGGCCATCCTTCGTACAGTGTCCCAACTCTAGTTCATTCTTTGCATCTCAGCCTCCACAGTCCTCCGCCAGGTTGTTTTTGGTCGGCCTCTCTTTCGTTTTCCTTCAGGGGTCCAAAGCATAGCTGTTCTTGTGATGGCATTGGGGTCTCTTCTGAGGACATGACCAACCCAGCTCCAGCGTCTGCCAGCTATGATGGTGTGCATGTCCTCTTGCTTGCTACGAGTAAGCAGATCTTGGTTAGTGATGGTATTTGGCCAAAAGATTCGGTGAATTTTTCTTAGGCATGTTGTGTGAAAAGAGGACAATTTCGACATTTCCTTCTCTGTAACTCTCCAGCATTCCGCACCATAGAGAAGCACAGAAAGCACACAGCTCTGATATAATCTTAATTTTGTGCTTGTGCTGTAATGGGAGGACTTCCAGATGTTGTTTAGGCTAAAGAAGGCTGTTCTTGCCTTATTCATTCTGATGTTGATGTCTTTGCCTGCCCCACCGTCTGGTGTTACTATGCTTCCTAGGTATGTGAAGGTATCTGTCTGTACCAATTGCTGATTCCTTACTGATATGGGCTCAGGGTTGCTCACATTGAGCGTCATGACCTCAGACTTCTTTAAATTGATATTCAAGCCCACCTGGATGTGTTGATGTGAATGTGCTAGTAGTGCAATGTCATCTGCATATTCCAGATCTTCCAATGTAGAAAATGTTGTCCATCTTATTCCTCTTGGACTGCCCTCTGTTGTCTGGCGCGTCACCCAGTCTATGACTGTTAAAAATAGAGTGGTTGATAAGGGGCATCCCTGTCGTACTTCTGTCTTCACCTCAAAGGTTAGGTTGCTCTGCCCAACACTACACGTAAAGTTGGCATAGAGGCTTTTTATGATTGACACTATGCAGCTTGGAATAAAAACAGAAATCAGAAGAAATCTTGTCAGAGGAACAGGCTGGCTTTAGACCAAAAAGAAGTACCTCAGAACAAATCTTCAATATTAGATTACTGATCGAAAAACATCTCCAGCATCAACATGATTTATACCATAACTTCATCGATTTCACAAAAGCCTTCGATCGAGTCTGGCATGAAGGTTTATGGCAAATAATGAGAAAATTCAATTTTGATACCAACATCATAGATATCATTGAAGCACTATACAAGGACGCAAGCAGTGCTGTTTTTGCAAGCAATGACATTGGAGAATTTTTCAAAACAACTGTAGGAGTTCGCCAGGGATGTATCCTGTCACCAGTGCTCTTTAACATTTATCTAGAACATATTATGCAGGAGGCTCTCTACGATTATAAATCAACCATATCGATTGGAGGCCGACCTCTGTGTAATCTACGTTTTGCTGATGATATTGATCTGATAGCTGGAACAGAATCAGAACTTCAAGACCTTACCTCTAGACTGGAGAAAGTAACAAGAACATATGGGATGGAAATTAATATAGAAAAAAGCAAGATATTGGTGAATAGCCATAAGAAACATGTTCCGACCAACATTACGTTAAATGGGCAAACGTTAGAAGAAGTTAACACCTTTAAATATCTCGGGTCCACTATATGTAGTGATGGAAGATCAAATAAAGAAATCAAGACAAGACTTGAGATGGCCTCAGCTGCCATGACAAGGTTGAATGTGATCTGGAAAAGTAACATCAGTTTTCCTGTGAAGATCAAATTATACAAATCACATGTATTATCTATTCTCTTGTATGGGTGTGAGGGCTGGACACTCACTGCAGATACGGAGCGAAGGATTCAGGCTTTCGAGCATAAATGTTATAGAAGAATTTTGCGCATTTGCTATAAAGAGCACAAAACAAATGTCTATGTTAGAGAGAAGATAAACACCTATGCAGGCCATCAAGAACCACTTTTGTCAATAGTGAAACGTCGAAAGCTTGCCTGGTTTGGGCATGTAACTCGTCATGACTCCCTTTCGAAAACGATCCTCCAGGGAACAGTCGAAGGTAAACGGAGAAGAGGAAGGCAAAGAAAATCCTGGGCTGATAACATCAAAGAATGGGCAGGACACGGTTTCTCCACACTTGTACGCATTGCTGAGAATAGAGAGCAGTGGAGGACCCTGTCTGCTGATGCTTCCACCATGGCACCCCTACGACCCATGACGGGTTATGGGTTGAGATGAGATGAGATGAGCTTGGAATTCCATAAGCCCTCAGTATTTTCCATAAACTGTCCCTATGTATGCTGTTGAAAGCCTTTTCAAAATCAACAAAATTAATGTAAAGCTGTCTTTGCCATTCTGAGCACTGCTCTATAATGTTCCTGAGAGTGAATATATGATCTACACATCTCCTGTTCTTTCTAAATCCTGCTTGTTCTTTCCTCAGTTTGTGGTCTACTGCCTTTGAAATTCTCTGTATAATTATCCTGCCTAGTATTTTGCTGGGAACTGAGAGAAGAGTGATTCCTCTCCAATTATTGCAGTCTGCAAGATCTCCCTTCTTGGGCAATTTGACAGTTATTCCTTTGTTCCACTCTGATGGTGTTGTCCCCGTTTTCCAGACTTGTGCAAATAGTGGTTCTAATAGTTCTGCTGCTAGCTCAGGGTCTGTCTTAAATAGCTCTGCATTTAAGTTATCATGGCCCAGAGCTTTGCCGTTCTTTAACCCTTTGATTGCTGTGATGATTTCTTCTTTGCGTGGAATGTCTGTATTCACATCTAGATCGTTTTCAGCTTCAGGAACATTCAATTGTGTCTCTGGTGGTTCCTTGTTCAGAGTTTCTTTGAAGTGCTCTGCCCATCTTGTTTCCTGTCCCTCTGCTGTCATGATGAGATTACCTTGCTTATCTCTTACTAATGTAATATTGTTTGCACCTCGTTTTCCGCTGATGAATTTAGTTATTTTGTATACTGTGCTTTGTTTATTTCTCAGTGCTGCATCCTCTGCCTGTCTTGCAAGATCGTCTAGGAAATTCCTTTTGTTGGCTCGGGTTTGGCGTTTAACTTCCTTGTCCAGCTGACTGTACTGTTCACTATATAGTTGCTTTAACCTGGGGGACTTCGCTTCTGTTTTCTTTCTTTTCATTTCCTTTCTCATCGTTTTGGTGTTTAATGTTTCTGGTGTTATCCAGTCTTGCTTCTTCCTTTCCTGGAATCCCAAGCATGATTTGCTGCTTTCTTTGTATATTGTTGAAATGGTGTTGAAATTCTGGTCTATATCATCAGTCAATGTCTTTTCCTGACTTTTGGCAAATTGATATCGTTTCTTTATGTCGGCCACAAACGCTTTTCTGGTAAGGGAGTCCTTCAATTTGCTGATGTCAAACCTTTTCTGTGTAGTTACAGTTGGTGCAGCCCTTCTTAGTTTCACTTTCAGTTTTGCTACTACTAAATGGTGATCACTTCCCACATCTGCACCTCTTCTTACCTTCACATTTTGTAATGCATGTCTCCATCTACCGTTAACCATGATGTGGTCTATCTGGTTTCTGTCCCGACCATTTGGTGATTCCCATGTTAATTTGTGAATTTCTTTATGTGGGAAGAGTGTTCCTCCAATGACCAGGTTGTTAATGCTACAGAAACTTATTAGTTTATCCCTATTTTCGTTTTCGTGACAATGCAAGATGTTGTGTTAGAACAAATAAAGGGAATACAGAATGGTTTACAGTAGAAACAGGGGTGAAACAAGGCTGTATTATGTCACCACTACTTTTTGGAATAGCTATTGATTGGGTTATGAGAAACTATACCCACAATGAACAATTGGGTATAAAATGGACAAATGGAAAATTCCTGGGGGACCTGGATTTCGCAGATGATGTAGCATTCTTAAGTTCAACACCAAGACAATCCCAAGAAGCAATAAATAATTTGTGTCATCTCTCGGTTAAAATTGGTCTCCAAATAAATGCCTCTAAAACTAAAGCTATGAACTTTTCTAACGAGACCTTTGATATCATCTTGAACGGGGAAAAACTACAGAAAGTTGAAAGTTTCAATTATTTAGGCAGTAAAATGACTCAGGATGGTGACACAACAAGAGAAATCCATACTAGAATTGCTTTGGCAGCTAGCGCCTTCAATAGATTATCTAACATTTGGAAATTACGATCATTGAATATACATACCAAGCTTCGTCTGTTTAATTCAAATGTTATCTCAGTGTTAACATACGGCTGTGAGAGTTGGAAAATAACAAAATCATTGGAGAACAAGCTGAATACATTCGAGAACAAATGTATTAGAAAACTCATGAACATCAGTTGGAAAGAATTCAAGACTAATCGACAAATAAGAGAAGACTCTAGGCAGAAATATGTCTCCGACTATATAAGGAAAAGACGATGGTCATATATCTGTCATGTCCTACGAATGCAAAACAACAGAATACCACTACAGGCGCTCACTTGGGTTCCTGAGGGTAAGCGGAAAAAAGGAAGACCAAAAGAAACACTCAGAAGAACAATAATAAGAGAAGGAAGAACGTTGGGCCTAAATAATGTGCAAGAGCTAAGAGGAGTGGCGTCACAACGAACAACCTGGAGAGCACTGGTTTCTGCCTTATGCGCCGTGTTTGGCGCTTAAAGAATTTATTATTATTATTATTTATTTTCGTTTGCTGTTCCGCTGCCGCATTTCCCCATTACTCTTTCATTATATGTATTGTGTGTACCAACTTTCGCATTGAGGTCTCCCATTACTATAACAAGATCATATCTAGGTGTGTCTTCCATTTCTTTCTGCAGTTGTTGATAGAATTCATCCTTGACCTCCTCATCGCTATCATTCGTTGGTGCGTAGCATTGTATTATTGTAGTGTTGGTAAATCTCCCTCTCAATCTTAATCTTATCAGTCTGTTGTTGATGGGTTTCCATTCCAGTAATGTCCTTTCTATTCCTTTCTGTAGAATAATGGCTACACCTTCATTGTGCTGTCCATCCTCTCTTCCAGAGTAAAGTACTGTTTCTCCTGTTGCTGTTTTAACTTTTCCTGCCCCTGTCCATCTGCTCTCGCTTATCCCTAGAATGACATTCCAAAAACCTATTCTTGTATCCTGTTTTGCGGTCAGGACATCCGTTTTCATGTCAGTGGCTTCCTTTCGGCTTTCACCACTGACAGTCATACGAGCCACAGACTCCGAATGTCCATCCCGCAGCAAAGTTTGTTCATTTATTGTTGTTTCCGTAACTTCATTGTTTTTTTTACACAGACAGGGGTGTCAGCCCTATGCTAAAACCCCCAACCTGGAGGACCAGGGTACCAGCTTTTGTCTGACCCCTACCCACACAGACCAGTCCAGCTTGGTTGAACCTACCAGGAGTAAAACTCCCACTGGCATAGCTCTGGGGATTGTCAGGGTACGCAAGCTGCCATACCGCTATAAGGTATAGGTATCATTGATGGCAGGCTAGTAAGTTTAGACACAACAAATTTATTACTTTAACGACCTCCTTGAGTTGGCAGAAAAAAAAGGACAACAGCCAATTTGGAAATTGAAACCCATGTGGAGTGCATTCAAGTCCCATAGCAGGCAGGAAAAAAATCACATCATCATCATACAGATACACTCAGCATAGCTTATGCAAGACACATTATGATCAGTAGTAAAAGAAACACACACAAGCAAACACTGAAAACAAAAAGCAGGCTGCTGACACTTTAATTAATACTCAGTCAACCAGATATTGCTGCTACTACTACCATGACTGCTCTGTATTGCTCTTCTATTGTGTTGATGTTCTTTCCTAGAATTCGTATAAAGGGTAATTCTAAAACAAATAAATAAGGGGGTTGGGGGCTTCAAACCTGGTTCAAAATTATCACATGGCTCAGTTTCAGCAGGCCTTGAAAAGTATCTCTCACCGAGGGAAGTCAACATCTAACTTGACTGAGAGATTCTTCTAGCTATCATAGACAAATATCTTATCTTGCTATTATGTTTTCTACTTCTTGATTGGTCTTAATGCTCTTGTTCTGCTGTAGAAACACATTATGTTAAGAATTTGACACCAAAATCAACTTGATTAATTTTTTTTTCCTGCCTATTGACACCATACAAGCTGTTTCTCAGAATATGCTGGTGCAAGTTAGCTCTTTTGAGAATAATTGTTGAACAAAGTCTGGAATGGAATTCACCACTATACATTGCATTTGTGGACTACTAAAAGGCATTTGACAGTGTAGACAGAGAATGACTTTGGAAACTGATGAGGCATTATGGAGTTTCCCTGAAGATCATTAATTTAATAAAGAAAACATATGAAGACATGACATGCAGAGTTCTTCATGAAGGACAGCTTACAGAACTAGTTGGGATAAGAACAGGAGTGCGACAGGGATGCCTCTTGTCTCCATTTCTTTTCTTATTAGCAATAGACTGGGTTATGAGAACATCAACAACACACAACAGAAATGGAATCCAGTGGACTCTGACTAAGCAGTTGGATGATCTGGATTTTGCTGATGACTTGGCTCTTCTGTCCCATAACTGTAATCAGATGCAGGACAAATTGCAAACACTCTATGAGAGGTCACAGCAATTGGGTCTGAAAATACACAGGGAAAAGACAAAAATAATGAGAATAAATGCAGGTAATATTAACAGGGTTGAACTTGAAGAAACACCACTACAAGATGTAGAATCGTACACATATCTTGGCAGCAATATAGACAAAGTTGGAGGGACAGACAGTGATATCAAAATAAGAATACAAAAAACAAGAGGAACTTTCATTGCATTGGGAAATATATGGAGATCAAGAGAAATCGGATCCAACACGAAAATAAGAATCTTCAACTCAAATGTGAAGTCAGTCCTATGGAGAACAACAAAGACAACAACCAAAAAGCTACAGACTTTCATAAATGGGTGCTTGCTTAGAATAGAAGGATTAACATGGTATGACAAGGTTACCAACGTGGAACAAGAGATGAGAAGAAGACGATGGCGATGGATAGGACACACACTGAGGAAACCTGTTGATAGCATTACAAGACAGTCCTTGTTCTGGAACCCCCAGGGCAAGAGAGGCAGAGGTAGACCAAGAAGCAAGTGGAGAAGAAAGCTGGAAACAGAGGTGAAATTGATGAGGAGAACGTGGAAAGAACTTGAGATTATGGCACGTGACAGGAGGACTTGGCATGTGTTTGTTGAAGGCCAATGCTCCTTTGGGAGTGGAGGTTTATGAAATGAATAGGAAGTTAGCTCTTGGTGCGGTTTATGAGATTAGCTTTATTCTGCTGAGAAGTCTAGTCAGTCTTATAAATTCCTCAGACATCGTAAACACAAAGCACAAGTAGTTTTTTTTTTTTTTTTTGGTATGGCTGGGATTGATTAAACAAATCTTAATCAATGAATCAACTTTCTTTAATCCAAGATTAATCAATCAATTACGAACACAGAAAGCAGAGTGGGATAAAAATCTGAAAGGAAGACATGCATATAAGATGTTCAAGGCTCCAACAAGAAAATTTCAGATATCTAGGGAATTGACAATTCCCAGTAATAAGAAACTTCTCAGACTACAGCTGGGAAAAGGCTATTTCAGAATAGAAGAACCTTACTGTGCAGGATGTCTTCAAGACAATAATATAGAACATTTCTTGTTAAAATGTAAGAGGTATGAACAAATGAGAATACCAATATTAGATTATTTGCAAGCATCAAACTTACCTATAAATATAGAAGAGGTGTTAAGAATAGACAGACCTAAAGAACTGCATGTTTATGGAAAATACTGAGGGCTTATGGAATTCCAAGCTGCATAGTGTCAATCATAAAAAGCCTTTATGCCAACTTTACGTGCAGCATTGGGCAGAGCAACCTAACCTTTGAAGTGAAGACAGGAGTATGACAGGGATGCCCCTTATCAACCACTCTATTTTTAACAGTCATAGACTGGGTGATGCGCCAGACAACAGAGGGCAGTCCAAGAGGAATAAGATGGACTACATTTTCTACATTGGAAGATCTGGAATATGCAGATGACATTGCACTGCTAGCACATTCACATCAACACATCCAGGAAAAAACGGATAGACTTAATAAGTATAGCCAGCAGGTGGGCTTGAACATCAACCTAAAGAAGACAGAGGTCAAGACGCTCAATGTGAGCAACCATGAGCCCATATCAGTAAGGAATCAGCAACTGGAACAGACAGATGCCTTCACATACCTAGGATGCATAGTAACACCAGACGGCGGAGCAAGCAAAGACATCAACAACAGAATGAACAAAGCAAGAACAGCCATTTTTAGTCTAAACAACATCTGGAAGTCCTCTCAGTACAGCACAAGCACAAAATTAGGATTATATCAGAGCTGTGTGCTTTCTGTGCTTCTCTATGGCGCGGAGAGCTGGAGAGTTACAGAGAAGGAAATGTCGAAATTGTCCTCTTTTCACACAACATGCCTAAGAAAAATTCTCCGAATCTTTTGGCCGAATATCATCACCAACCAAGATCTGCTTACTCGGAGCAAGCAAGAGGACATGCACACCATCATAGCTGGCAGACGCTGGAGCTGGGTTGGCCATGTCCTCAGAAGAGACCCCGATGCCATCACAAGAACAGCTATGCTATGGACCCCTGAAGGAAAACGAAAGAGAGGCCGACCAAAAACAACTTGGCGGAGGACTGTGGAGGCTGAGATGCAAAGAATGAACCAGAGTTGGGGCACTGTATGAAGGATGGCCGCCGACCGAGCAAAGTGGAATCAATTTGTTGTTGCCCTACAAGACGCCACCAGGCGTAATGGCCACTGACTGCTTTGACGGTCGGCGGCTAAGGATCAAAGAAGAAGAAGGGAACTGCATAATATAGTGAAACAATATTTAACACGAACAAATGTTAATATATAGTGGCTGGGAATGTGAAGGTCTGATGCTGTTCTAACAATGCATGTGACTTTTAACAGATGAAAGTCAATTAAATATGTTAAAGTCAGTTATATAACTGGAACCACCAGGCCTTTACACCTCTCCACTTTAATATTATTCTTGTTCAGAGTTTCTTCTTGATTTTGTTCGTTTTTAAAAAATTGTATTTAACATATAAGCATAATTGTGATTGTCCCTATTTACAATGATTTGACAAATGTGATGCCACTTTCTCATATCGGCAGTTGTTCATATTATTTGGAATTGAAAACAATATATATCCTAATTATAACCCATCAGAGGTTGAACGGGATATTTTTCTTCATTAATTTAAAAAAAAAAAAAAGATAAATTATAAAAATCATAAAAAAATTTATTACTTTTAAATCACTAAGGATTTTATTTATTTTACTTGTTATAAAGCAAGTCCTTAAAATGTAATGAAAATACTAAATAGTTACAACCAAACAATTTATTATTATATTACCATACTTGCCAAATTTCATATCACAAACCTCTAACATTGCAAATGCTGTCGCATTTAAGCAAAAAAAAAAATGGAATAATTGATTACAATTTTTTTAATCAATTGATCAGAAAGAAAAAAACTAACCGATTAATTAATCATTAACGATCCCAGCCCTAGTTTTTTTGTAATCTGATAACATTTACTTTAACAGTGGTGTTTTTATTTTTGTATAAAACTTTGCATTGGCTAGCTCAGCAAAAGTTAAATAAATCTGAATTCTTTCTCCTCTTTCATCAAAATATTTAAAGCAGCCTTCTCGCTCAAGTCACGAATAGATGAAGGTGTTTTCACAAGGGAGGGGGCAACTTGAGAGGCTCAGTTTATGTAAATGCGTTTATCACTCTAAACAATTCCTTGCATGATTCTCATCTTAGCTTATTATGACAACCCAGCGAGGCATTGATGTCCATTAAAGTCCACTATTTGATGGTATTCTGGATACTGCATGTTTTAATGCACATTGCAAGTGAATGTCAGATACTATCTGAGATAGGGCCTACATATGAGCTGCACACAGTGATTAGGGTACATCTTTTAAACTGGACCAAACGGAGTTGTTACAACCAACCATGGTTGATGCACCTTCCGACTTGTACTTTCCTCCCAAATCAATTTGAATATGTTTTCCCGTATCCTCTCGCGCCGGAATTAAACTTAGAAATCCAGTTGATATGTTGTATGTCCTGTCTGTAGCCTCCTCCAGTCATAACTGACTATGGGATTATGCACCATTGGTGTAAAACCGGTACCTGCTACTTCCTGCGTTGTGCCGACACCATACGGGGAAGCTGTCCTCTCCAGTGCGCAGGATTGGGCACAGTTATGGAGATCAAGCCGTTGCTCATGCAGCACGTTCCCCCTCTCCATATCGCTGGTAGATCCAAAGGAACAGCAGTAGCCGATACAGTTTGGTACCAGCGACGTCGCAGGAGTTGCCAGAATAATGTTGAATCAACAATAGACTGCCTTAGGAACTCCGACGCCGGATTTATTCTCAGGGTTTTCTCCTGAAGCCGTTCCCGTAAATTGATATTCCCGCAAGGCAGCGGAGGTTTGAAATACATTTACCATCTCCTAGATATGCTACCGACCAAGAATTACGAGCCCTATCTGCCCGAAGCGGCTGGTTTTAAGACGCCGGGGATTCGCCTTTGTCTCTTCTCGTCAGTGGAAGCAGTTCTGCCGAGCTCAAATTGAGCCACACTTGAAGGCCAGGAGCTGGACTTGGCTGTCAGAGGCCGTAAAAGCATTATAGTAGGTGCTTATCCCTACTACAACTCCTAGCTATGATAACCTTTAGAACCCTTAGATTTTATTTCTCCTATCACTAACAAAAAATGAACGAAGATACACAAGTGTTTTTGTGTTGAAACGTCAGTAGATCCATCTATGATGATAGTATGTTTCTTGTCTTCAATATCATCTGTGTCAACACACAAACAAGCAGTTTTAGCTTGTTTAAAAAAAAAAAAAATAAACGAAAAGCCAAAAAGCCGTCTGGAATTTTACGCCAAAGAAAATAAACCAAACTGGCAATCCTGCACAGAACGACTAGCGTAATACAGATCAGCTTGTGCCAGAATAAGAAGGCCATTTTTTTTTTTAAATGGCCGTAGTTTTATGTTTCTTTCTGTTTTCTTACATACAACTTTGCATTTATGAATACATTATAAGACAACATAGGTACCTGCTGTATATGGATATTCAGTATAATTAGAGTTCTGTGCTGATTGCTAAATGTAACTTCTTTCACAACTCAACCTTGAATAAACTGGCATAACTCATACTGCTAGGATTTACAAAGCTAACCATTTTCTCCTTTTATTTAGGCCTATTGAATGTTGAAAAACTGAATGGAATTATCCGAGTTCATACATAACTAAATTATTGTGATTTCCATGGATTAGAAACAGAAAACGTGTAACTTATTTAATGTACACGTATTAAGGCTAGCATGTCCTAGAATGTTTACTGAACATTAAAAATGGAACAAGGAATTGCGAAGACCCAGTCCAATGACACAATCACAACCAGTTCGAAACCAAAGAATGTGTCGTCTCATCTTTGGGAGGTAATAATGTGTGTAGCTGCATTTCACCACCAACAGTCGAAGCCTGGAGCAGTAGGCTGTGTTCGCCATGTTGTCTATCCATATTTACACTACAGCTAGCCGTAACCTAACCTCCAACCCTATTTCGAGCTTTGTCAATGTCAGGACTAGTACTATTGTGGATTTATCACCATCAGCATATGCCTCATAATACTAACAATATCAAGACTCATTATCTAAGGGTACGACCACAACAGAGACTAGCTGACATGAACTCACCATAACACCTGTAACAGGTTAAGTTCCCTTTAATAACTATGCACACAATGAAGCCACACACGGCTAGAAATACATATGCAATACAATGCAACAGAAATTCTAATATCACTTGCAATAATCAACAACTCAATCTATCATTATCAAAAACTCGTGGGTATGTCATACTGAGTAAACGACACCATGACTTTCGCTCACCAGCTAAGTCCTGTACTATGATAACGCCATATTTAACTACAAATGACTTCTCATCAATGAATTAAGAAAGAATGCTGCTAGAAACTACACCACTGTTCTAGACACAAGTAAACTAAATTTGACCACATGAATGAATGACAAGCACCCTCAAAGAACAACTATGGCATCCATAATCCCAGCAAAATGCTGAAAGGGAACAACACAGCGACCTCTCCGGTCGGTAGCCAGAAACTCAACTAACTCTTTGCGCCAAAATTCGTGCGCACTTCCTTCTGGGTCACATGACCAAAACGGGTTTTAAATTATTTCAATGTCACCACTCACAGCGTGACCAACTTAATATTTTGTAGAACATATATACTGTGACAGTCAAACAGCTAGCATTAACCTATCCCCAACCCTGTTCCGAGCTTTGTAAAAAAAATAATATCATCCGACAAACACTGAGGCTGTATTTAAAAATGTATAAAAATTCCAACTAGAAGCGCAATGCCACAGTTTGACCAACATGGCGCCCTCTAGTTTACTGTCCCAAACTTGAACCAAATAGGCCTTCAGTGCACTTGCACATGTGCTCAAGATCTTTCCGTGTCTTCTTTACCCCTATCACTTGTCTCCAATTTTCTTCTTTATGTGTTTTTCGGTCTCCCTCTGTTACTTTGGGCATTCAAGAACGCATGGGTGGACGTGCACTTTATAATATTGTGATGATTTTTTTAACAAGAATGACAAACCTTGACCCCATACCTTGGCCTACTCTTCCACTGTTCGTGATGTTTTCCTGGATCTTCCTACTCTTCTCTTCCACTGTCGGTTCCAATCAAGGACAAATCTGGTTATAGTATTAGGTTGTTTTGCTTTGTTTCATGTTTTGTTGAAACCAAAACTCATCTGATATTTTATGTCAGTTTAAAAATATGTAGGCCTATGAATATTTTATTTCAGTTTAAAATATGTATTTATATTTTCATTGCTTCAGTTGTTTTGTATTTCTGTTTTTATTTTATTATTTATTTTTATTTGTAACAGTGTTTCCTGTTTATTTCATTACCTTTTGTGTATGTGTGTTAAGTCCTTGTAGATGATGAGTGCTTGCCCCCCCAACACACACCTACCTACCTGTGTTGCTATTGTATTGCTCCTGTGCTGTGGTGTACTAAGGGGTGTGGTCTGCTCCAGGTAACAGCCAGGAGGGGGATTCCATTGGATGATATTATTATATACTGTTTAATAATCTACCTGCAATCATGTTTTTCTTTGTTTTATGGTGGGGGTACAAAATGAAGGATCTATCCTGTTTACCAAATACGTTAAGTACACCCCTGCTCCAGAGTGAAACTGACATTCATACAATCCCGACTTTAATATATTTATCAGTTGTATCACAGCGCTATTTATCAATAACTTCAAAATGTGTGTAGTCAGATATGAAAACAATCTTTAATCTTTGTGGTTTATCATTCTTGTTTAAAAATGAACACCATTATATCAAATCCAATTCTTTTTAGGTGTATAACTGACAAAGCCTCTTTTTTTATGCAGTCTTCTGTGCGTTTACACAATACTTAATTAATGTTGACATTCATTCATTCATTCATAACCCTCCACTCCCAAAGGAGCATAGGCCTTCAACAAACACATGCCAAGTCCTTCTGTCATGTGCCATCATCTCAAGTTCTTTCCACGTTCTCCTTATCATTTTCATCTCTGTTTTCAGCTCTCTTCTCCATGTGCTTCTTGGTCTACCTCTGCCTCTCTTGCCCTGGGGGTTTCAGAACAAGGACTGCCTTGTAATGCTATCAACAGGTTTCCTCAGTGTGTGTACTATCCATCGTCTTCTTCTCATCTCTTGTTCCACTGGCACTTGTCTAGTTCTTGTCATCAGTTCCACGTTGGTAACCTTGTCATACCATTTTAATCCCTCTATTCTACGCAAGCACCCATTTATGAAAGTCTGTAGCTTTTTGGTTGTTGTCTTTGTTGTTCTCCATGTCTCAGGGCCATACAATAGGACTGACTTCACATTTGAGTTGAAGATTCTTATTTTCGTGTTGGATCCGATTTCTCTTGATCTCCATATATTTCCCAATGCAATGAAAGCTCCTCTTGCTTTTTGTATTCTTATTTTAATATCACTGTCTGTCCCTCCAACTTTGTCTATATTGCTGCCAAGATATGTGTACGATTCTACATCTTGTATTGGTGATTCTTCAAGTTCAACCCTGTTTTCATTACCTGCATTTATTCTCATTATCTTTGTCTTTTCCCTGTGTATTTTCAGACCCAATTGCTGTGACCTGTCATCGAGTGTTTTCATTTTGTCCTGCATCTGATTACGGTTATGGGACAAAAGAGCCAAGTCATCAGCAAAATCCAGATCATCCAACTGCTTAGTCAGAGTCCACTGGATTCCATTTCTGTTGTGTGTTGTTGATGTTCTCATAACCCAGTCTATTGCTAATAAGAAAAGAAATGGAGACAAGAGGCATCCCTGTCGCACTCCTGTTCTTATCCCAAATGGTTCTGTAAGCTGTCCTTCATGAAGAACTCTGCATGTCATGTCTTCATATGTTTTCTTTATTAAATTAATGATCTTCAGGGGAACTCCATAATGCCTCATCAATTTCCAAAGTCATTCTCTGTCTACACTGTCAAATGCCTTTTCGTAGTCCACAAATCTGATGTATAATGGTGAATTCCATTCCAGACTTTGTTCAACTATTATTCTCAAAGTGGCTATCTGGTCTGTACAGGATCTGTTTTGTCGAAAACCTGCTTGTTCATCTCTCAGTTTCTTGTCTATGGACTCTTTTAATCTCTCAAGGATAATCCTGTTTAATACTTTTCCTGGCACTGATAGTAACATTATTCCTCTATAATTTGTGCACTCTTGTAAATTTCCTTTCTTAGGCAACTTAACCAGATATCCTTCCTTCCATTCTGCTGGTATCTCTTCCTTTTCCCAGACTTTACCAAGTAATTTATATAACATCTCTGTAGCCGTGTCGATATCTGCTTTGATGGCCTCTGCTGGAATGCCATCAGGTCCAGACGCTTTTCCATCTCTTAGAAGCTTTATGGCTTTCTTTATTTCTTCCTTCGTTGGTCTTTCACTGTTAATTTGTAGCTCTTCTTCTGCTGGCTGGATGTCCGGGGGGTTTTGTGGAGCTGGTCTATTGAGAAGGTCCTCAAAATATTCTGTCCACCTCTTCATTTGCTCTTGTATATTGCTGAGCAGTTTTCCATTCTTGTCTTTTATGAGGCAACTTGTTTGCTTGTATTTTCCTGTCAGCTTCTTTGTGCTGTTATACAGTTCTCTCATATTTCCTTTGGCTGCAGCATCTTCTGCCTCTCTTGCCAACTCCTCAATATACTTCCTCTTGTCTCTTTTGATACTTCTTTTAACTTCTTTGTTTGCTTCTGTGTACACTTCTTGAGCCTTGGCTTTGGAACTTCTGGTTTTGCTTGTGTTTAAATCTGCTTTCTTGTTTTTTTCTGTCTTTTATCTTATTGATGGTTTCTGTTATCCATGCTTTTTGTTGTCGTTCCCTTTTCCCCAGTATTTCTTCACATGTCTCATTCCATACAGTTTTGACCTGCTGCCAATAGTCTTCTGTATTCTCTACCTCTTCCAGCTGTTGGAGCACTTGGAATTTGTTGGATATTGTGACCGCAAATTTGTCTCTTGATTTTTTAGATGTCCTAGATTAAATTGTTGTCTATAATTTTGCATTGTTGCATATCTCTTGAGTTTCATTTTTACTTTGGCTATCAGAAGATGGTGATCTGATGCCACATCTGCTCCTCAATATACCTTTACATCCTGCAATGATGATCTAAACTTCTTGTTTATGCATATATGATCAATCTGATTTTCTGTTCTATGGTCTCGTGATATCCATGTTGCCTTGTGTATTCTCTTATGTGGAAACATGCTTCCTCCAATAGCCAGTTGATTTGAAGCACAGAAGTTTGAGAATAGTTCCCCATTTTCATTTATTTTTCCTAGCCCCTGTTTTCCCATGACTTCTTCAAAGCCGGTGTTGACTGTACCTATCTTTGCATTCATGTCACCCATCAAAATTGTGATCTCTCTTCTTTTTACTTTTTCCATAATTTCCTGTAGTCTAGCATAAAATACTTCTTTCACAGACTCTTCTTTGTCATTAGTTGGTGCATAACATTGGATGACATTTACATTTATTTTCTTGTTAGCTGTTTTAAAAGTAGCTGTTATTGTTCTGGATCCAACGGCTTCCCATTCAATGAGTGCTTTCTGTGCTTCTTTAGATAACATAAGAGCTACCCCTTCACTGTGGTGTGAACTTTTGTCTTCATGTCCTGAGGTCCTGAGGACAGCACCAATTCACCTGTGATGAGTTTCTTCCTGTCTACCCCCTTCCACTTTGTTTCAAACAGTCCCAAAACCTCAATTTTATATTCCCTCATCTCTGCTGCTACTTGTGCCACTTTCCCTTGTTCGTTTAATGTTCAAACATTGCAGGTGCCAAATCTGGAAGTTCTCCTAGAAGAAAGAAGGTTAGTCAGTAACACAGACTCCTTTTGGCTTTCTCTGTGTTGCATCATATGCCTCCCTGCGAGAGGACCTTCCCCTGTCTTGGATGGCTTGTTTTATTTTCTTTAATTGACTTGTCCATGTTTGTTGTGGTTTAAATTTTTTACAGGATGGGGTAACCGGCCCCATGCCCAACCCTCCTTAGTCGCTTTCTACAACATTCTTGGCAGGGAACAGTGTTACTATTCTTTGCTCCCCTTTCGGGCCCCGGTAACACACGGGTGAATGTTGACATTAGCTTATATAAAAAGAAAAAGGTAGTACCATAGCAGATACTGCCATAGAGGGGTGAAGTGTGGGAGACTTCAGCATACTAGGTTCATCTTGATGAGGTGGAGTGACCAGTTCCCTTTCTTTGCCTTTCCTAACTCAAGAGCAGAATCAGGTACCAATTTACAACTGGGTAGACTGGAGAGTGACATACCAGGTTTCGATCCTAAAACTTGGTAAGTTCACCACGAGAGGAAAATGCTGTAACCACTTGGCCAGTTGGACACTTTAGCTTATACATTTCACTGCTATTCCTTTCTTCTATTAACTCTTTCATTCCAGAGTTATTTTGCACGCTGTGCCAGACTTTTTTTGTGGGCAGAATTTTATAGAGTGAAGTGTTCATCTTTCAGTCTAAATTTGTGAATTTGCCTTTGAACATGTACTTATTATATACCAAACTGTAGGGAAATGGATAGAGAATTCAAATATATAATGTCTGTGGTAGTATTAACACAAGTATGTTCGGTATAATTTAATCATTTTGCATGTAAAATTGAAAAACGCTAAAAAGTTGACTGTAGAATACGATCTTACCAAAGACAAATTACTGTCATAGACAATAAAACTTTCTTTTTAGTCTTCAAACGTCAAGTTAATCCATATACAAAGTAAAAAAAAACATGCTTATGGCCAAAATTAGTAGATTTAGTGTTATTCGCACCAGTTTGTCCGTGGTTCTTTGTAAGAAAAAAATAAATTATGCAATCGTGCATTACGTAATTTTCAAACAAATAAATAAGAATAACGTCATATAAATACTTTTTTACTCTTGTTTAATGTTTTAATAGTATCCCTAGCTTCATCTTCTACCAAGAACTAGTGATTAGATGTTACGGTAGGTCTAGTTTTGTTGCTTTTTGATCGGCCAGAATATGACTACGCCCACTCATCAACTAAATCTAGTGTGTCTAGCTTTTCTGCATATATTCCGTATTTTGACAACAAACTGTGACTACCAAACAATCATCATCAATGTCAGCAATGTTTCAAAGTAGTTTGACACAATTATTTGCTTAGGAGACTTAGAAAATGTAAATATAAAGCGTGACATATTTCTCTAGCAAAAACAACGAAAAACGTAAACACGCGAATCTTCACAAAATTGTGATAATAACATCAAAACACGCACATGTGCTGATTAACTAAAGTCAAATTAGTTGTTTAAATAGTAGCGGAAGTCATTCTACGAGTTTTAATATATGAACTGCATTAAGCGGACGATTTTTAGGGTTTATTCGTGATAAACTAAAAACCACGCTCTGAGCGTTGCTGGGGCACGGCGTGTTGAATTTTGCAACGCTCAGAGCGTTGCTGTGGAGTCAAAGAGTTAATACTATAGATTCATTTATCTTTGTTATTTTTTTCCCTGCTGATTGATTCCAAGACCTCAGACTTATTTTTCTCATTGTATAATTACATACTTCTGCCATCAATGGTACCTATACCTTGTAGCTGTGTGGCAGCTTGTGTACCCTGACAATCCCCAGAGCTATGCCAGTGGGAGTTTTACTCCTGGTAGGTTCAACCAAGCTGGACTGGTCTGCGTGGGTAGGGGTCAGACAAAAGCTGGTACACTGGTCCTCCAGGTTGGGGGTTTTAGCACAGGGCTGACACCCCTGTCTATGTAAAAAATCGCACATGTTACGGAAATGGCAACAAATGGAAAAACTTTGATGTGGGATGGACAGCCGGAGTCTCAGGCTCGTGTGACTGACAGTGGCGAAAGCCGAAAGGAAGCCATTGGCACGAAAACGGATGCCCTGGCCGCAAAACACGAAACCAGAATTGGTTTTTGGAACGTCAGAACTATGAATGAGGCAGGAAAGCTGAGAAAAATCACAGCAGAGATGAGGAACGACAAATTACATATCCTGGGAATAAGGGAGAGCAGATGGACTGGGACGGGGAGAATAAAAACAGCTACAGGGGAAACTACTTTATTCTGGTAGAGAGGATGGTCAGCACAACGAAGGTGTAGCCATTATCCTGAAGAAAGGAATGGAAAGGTCTTTACTGGAATGGAAACCCATCAACAACAGACTGATAAGAACAAGACTGAGAGGGAGATTCACCAACACTACAATAATACAATGCTACGCACCAACAAATGACAGCGACGAAGAGGCCAAAGATGAATTCTATCAACAACTGCAAAAAGAAATGGAAGACACACCTAGATACGATCTTATCATAGTAATGGGAGACCTCAATGCGAAAGTTGGAACACACAATACATATAATGAAAGAGTAATGGGGAAATGCGGCAGCGGAACAGCAAACGAAAATGGGGATAAATTAATAAGTTTCTGTAGCATTAACAACCTGGTCATTAGGGGAACACTTTTCCCACACAAAGAAATTCACAAATTAACATGGGAATCATCAAATGGCCGGGACAGAAACCAGATAGACCACATGATGATTAATGGTAGATGGAGACATGCATTACAAGATGTGAAGGTAAGAAGAGGTGCAGATGTGGGAAGTGACCACCATTTAATTGTAGCAAAACTGAAGGTGAAAATCAGAACTGCTGGACCAACTGTAACTACACAGAAAAGGTTTGACATCAGCAAATTGAAGGACCCCCTTACCAGAAAAGCTTTTGCGGCTGACATAAAGAAACAATATCAAATTGCCAAAAGTCAGGAAAAGACATCGACTGATGATATAGACCAGAAATCCAACACCATTTCAACAATATGTAAGGAAAGCAGCAAATCATGCTTGGGATAACACCAGAAACATTAAACACCATAGCGGTGAGAAAGGAAAAGAAAGAAAACAGAAGCGAAGTCCCCCAGGTTAAAGCAACTATATAACGAACAGTACAGTCAGCTGGATAAGAAAGTTAAACACCAAACCCGAGCCAACAAAAGGAATTTCCTAGACGATCTTGCAAGACAGGCAGAAGAGGAAGCACTGAGAAATGAACAAAGCACAGTATACAAAATCACTAAAACCATCAGCGAAAAACGAGGTGCAAACAATATTACATTAGTAAGAGATAAGCAAGGAAATCTCATCATGACAGCAAAGGGACAGGAAACAAGATGGGCAGAGCATTTCAGAGAAACTCTGAACAAGGAACCACCAAAGACACAGTTGAGTGTTCCTGAGGCTGAAAACGATCTGGATGTTAATACAGACATTCCACGGAAGGAAGAAATCATCACAGCAATCAAAGGGTTAAAGAATGGAAAAGCTCCTGGCCATGATAACTTAAATGCAGAGCTGTTTAAGACGGACCCTGAGCTAGCAGCAGAACTACTAGAACCATTATTTGCACAAGTCTGAAAAACAGGGACAACACCAATGGAGTGGAACAAAGGAATAATTGTCAAATTGCCTAAGAAGGGAAACCTAGCAGACTGCAATAATTGGAGAGGAATCACTCTTCTCTCAGTTCCCAGCAAAATACTAGGCAGGATAATTATACAGAAAATTTCAAAAGCAGTAGACCACAAACTGAGGAAAGAACAAGCAGGATTTAGAAAGAACAGAAGATGTGCAGATTATATATTTACCCTCGAGAACATCATAGAGCAGTGCTCAGAATGGCATAGACAGCTGTACATTAATTTTGTTGATTTTGAAAAGGCTTTTGACAGTATACATAGGGACAGCTTATGGAAAATACTGAGGGCTTATGGAATTCCGTGCTGCATAGTGTCAATCATAAAAAGCCTCTATGCCAACTTTACGTGTAGCGTAGGGCAAAGCAACCTAACCTTTGAGGTAAAGACAGGAGTACGACAGGGATGCCCCTTATCAACCACTCTATTTTTAAGTCATAGACTGGGTGATGCAACAGAGGGCAGTCCAAAAGGAATAAGATGGACTACTGTAGCGTGCATATTTTGACGCACATTTTACAAAAATCGATATGGCTATTTAATATGGGAAAAATATAGACATTCATTCATTTGTGTATGAAAATGCTGTCTATGGTAAAAGCGAGATAATCCATGTTTGATTCACACTTTTGATTATAGGAGTAATCGTTCTGGATATTGATCCGGCGCAAGGATAGTGCGCTTGCGTTTGTACTTATTTTTTAGGGCCAGAAAATATATTAATTTGCTTATTGTGTTTATGGCCTGAATTCATATGTATTACATATTATTAGTACAAGTAGAATCAGTCCTATATTGTATATTTTGGATGGGTAGGAGGGACTAGATTCTTGTATTCCGGTCTAGCGGAAGTATGAGTTGTCTTGACAAGTCGTGATGAGTTCCGATGTACTGCTTACAAATGGCGGGGTACGTTTTTCTAGAGCTGGTCCTTTCGTCAGGAAAAAATGTCTTACGAAGTGGTATTTCTTCTGAAGGAGATGGTGTCTCTACGATAGTTTGTGTTCGAGACTCTCCTTATGTCAGTATATAGATGATTCGGACTCCAGGTAAACCCAGCTCCTATTTTGATGATCTCTCGTCGGTTAGGCCTAGCTTGACTTTTGGTGCTTCGTTATGCTAGTGTCGTGTTTGGTATCGACGAAGATGACAGATTTTCCTGCAGCGGTTATGGCTACGTGAAATTAACCTGATCACCGTAGAGCTGTATGGAAACATTTATGAAATCCTTTATATACCCATTACAAATTAACTCTGGCTTATATTCTCCTCCCTATGCATGAGTGAACGACAACTCAGGGAGGTAGCCATGTTGGATTTCGGTCATCATATGTTTTGATCACTGCCAAGAGAACAGATTATTTATCTTATTATCGGACAGTGACAGAGAGATCTCAATCCTGCTAGAAACCCCCCTTCGTGGTTTCATAATCTATACTACAAACTATGGACGTCAAGTAACTTTAGTTATTTATCGATTCCTTCACTGACGCGTTTAGTCAGATAGGGGAATGCGGCCATAATGTATCATGACATTGAACTTTGATGTACTGCCATTATTTCTGAATGTGTCATGACTTCAGATCTGCTATGTATACCTACAAATTGATATGTCAACGAACCATGATGTACTCGTATGTCCCAGTGTGTACGTCTGAATAAATTGAGTAAACTAAGATTCCAGCAGTCTGCATTGGTGCCTTGTAGACAAGTGTGAGTGGTTATATTGGTCAGCACACGAACAGCACACCATTCGCGGTAATCACACTCTACACTTCTACTTCATACATACACCATCCTGCGTCGGCTGAAGTGACCAAGTTTAGGGCCTGCTTCCCCTGGAGCCTTTGCCTTCCCTAACTCAGGACTAGGGTGAGTTACCCATTTACAGCTGGGTAGACTGGAGCATGCCTGATCTCAACAACACACCACTCTTCCTTACAGAGCAGACAGACTGATACTTTACAGTGGTGTACTACAGGTGTAGTAAGAAATAACGTCTTTACAGTGGCGAGCCAGATTCCTGGGTCCAGCTTACGCAGTTTTGTGTTGAGAATCACAGTTTACAGCTGAAAGAACATTTGTTTGAACACATCAACACCAGTAGGACAGCTAGCTATACAGTCGATGTCAGCTTGACCTGTATTACCGATAGGATGCTGTATCTAGGTCAGCGCTTGTTGACAGTTTTTTCGCTGTACAGACAGTATTACACAGGACAGTGGTATCAAGTGTAGAAAATATCTGGAGCAATATTGTTGACATTTCTCAACGTACAGAAGAATCACAGTGTTGTTGAAAATAAAGTGCATAGTTCATCGTTGGATCTTCATATGCTCAAAAGAGAAAAAATTGACAGTGTAATAGTTTAGAATTAAATCTATTACTGAATAAAGTGGCAAGTTATTATTATTTAAATAAACTGTGCCTGCTTTACAACACTATACCTGCAACACATTCCATTCATGACATAAATGATATTGTATGCTATATGCTATTTATGCTTACATGTTATTTGTTATGTATTAAATTAGTTTATGTTCTGTGTGACTAGTACAAGGTATGCCGAGTTACATTGGTCTGGTACTAGTATTCGATAGGTACACATTTTCTTAATTGGAAATTTGTTAGCAACAATTTGCTGCTATTTCTGTTAGTTGTGATGAGGTGTTCTTTTCTTCGTTGTTTTTGTTAATAATTTTGTGTTCCTTAGTTTTGTTTGATTTGTTTGTATAATTGTAGGTCTCATCTTTTCTTTCATTTCAGTTTTTTACACCCTTATGTTTATACACTGTGGCGTTATTTGTCTTGTCATTTTATTATTGCAGTTATCATCACGGTTTCTGTGATCATTTTTTTCTGTGATCATTTTTTTCATTTCTTCTATTTAATTTAATTTGATCTCTGCAAATGTTTTCAGATTGTCTTTTCTTGTTTGTCATTTGTAATGTCTTTAGTTGACATATGACGTATAGTGGTATACACTGATAGTATAGTACAGATCAGTACTCTCTGATTGTTATTGTTATAAAACAAAATATACAAGACCTTTGTAAGGCTTGTCTCCCAAAGTGATTGGTAAAAGGAAATATTTTTTCCACAGGTACTCAAGTGATCTTTGATTACAGTGAGGTATACAAGACCTTTGTAAGGCTTGTCCCCACAGTATTTGAGATACAATTATTGTTGTCCACAGGTACTCAAGTTATCATTGGTTATTATAAACCATACAAGTTTGGACTAAGACTAAGTCTAAGGTATAGACTTGTCTCCCATTAACTTGAAAGAGGGTAATTTATTTACTTTTTCAGGTTTCTGATTTAAGAAGACAATATGTCTACATTAGATTATTTCATTATACAAGGAAAATCTCTTGATAAGACTGGAAAAGACTTAGAACAATGGGCTGTTGCTCAATATGACAAAGCATTAGCTGCAGAAGAGAAAAAAATTGCTGCTGCTGTTGAAGAAAGAAAAGCTGCGGCTGAGGAAAAAAAAGCTGCGGCTGAGGAGAGAAAACTTCAAATAGAAGAAAAAAAAGCTGCTGCAGAAGAAAGGAAAGCCTTAGCTGAAGAAAAAAGATTAGAAAAAGAAGCTGATACTGCTGCTGAACTTAAGAAATTGCAGATGCAAGTGGAGGAAAGGAGATTTGAGGCAGAACAGAAGAAATTAGAAGCTGATGCAGAGCAGAAAAAATTAGAAGTTGCTGCTGCTGCAGAGCAGAGAAAATTAGAAGTTGCTGCAGAACAGAAAAAATTAGAAGCTGCTGCAGAACAGAAAAAACTAGAAGTTGCTGCTGCTGCAGAACAGAAAAAACTAGAAGTTGCTGCTGCTGCAGAACAGAAAAAATTAGAAGCGGCTGCAGAACAGAAAAGATTAGATAGAGAAGCTGAAGAGAGAAAAGCAATAAGAGAACTCTGAAAAACCTACTAGGTAAGATAACAGAAGATCATCCTCAGGATTGGGATAGGGTTTTACCCGCGGCTCTCTTTGCATATAGAGAGGTCGCCAACGAACATACAGGATTTTCTCCCTTTGAACTTGTCTTTGGCGCGAAACCGCGAGGTCCTATGTCCTTACTTCATGATCTTATAACTGCTGATAATATTGTCGATGACACAAAATCCTCTTATGAATATGTCATCGCACTTAGACACAAGATTATTGAAGCATGCAAATTGGCAACTGCTTCTTCTGAATTTGCGAAACAGAAGGCAAGGGAATTTGCCAATAAAAAGAGATGTTTGCGTCAACTTTGTCCAGGTGACAAAGCATTTGTCTTGCTACCTTGTAGGGAAAATAGACTTCTCATTTCTTGGAAAGGTCCGTACGATATAATATCAAAGGTTTCCGATGTTGACTATATCGTCGATATTGACGGGAAGCGTAAAACCTTCCACATCAACATGCTCACGGAATTCCATGAACGTCCTGATTATTTACAACCTGTTTTCCAGGCAACGGACGATTTTCCAGTCCAACATGGACAGTACTCATCTCTGTCAGTAATACAGGATGAGGAAACGAGTTTCTCGGATGTAAATTTACCTTTTCCAATGATTCCTCTTCACTCTAATGAATCATGGAAAGATGTTGCAATTTCTCCAGAATTATCTCCAGGAGAGCAGAAACAAGTTTCTACTATGTTAGAACAATTTCAGGATGTCCTTACTGACATTCCTGGTCAAACTGATGTCATTCAACATGACATTATTCTTACTGACCATAGTCCTATAAGAGTCAGACCGTATCCTATTCCGATACATTTTCAAGCACAGGTAGAGAAAGAGTTAGATGAGATGATAGAGTTAAAAATTATTGAACCATCCACATCAGCATATTCTTCGCCGATGGTTATAGTACGGAAAAAAGACAATAACATACGTCTTTGCGTGGATTATCGCAAATTGAATCAAGTGACTAAATTCGATGCTGAACCTATGCCTTTACTAGAAGAGCTACTTACGAGACTATCGAATTCTCACTTCTTTACTAAACTCGATTTGTCTAAGGGATATTGGCAAGTTCCACTATCCGAACACGCCAAACCGTTTACTGCTTTTTCGACGCCTAGGGGTCTATTCCAATGGAATTTCATGCCTTTCGGTCTTATGAACGCCCCTGCTACATTTGTACGCATGATGCGTCGAATCCTATCTCATCGCTCAGATGTCATTGCGTATCTTGATGACATCTGTCTTTTCAGTGATACTTGGAACGATCACTATAATGGTATAAATGAACTATTGTCTATCTTACGCGAGCATAACCTGACAGCGAAACCATCGAAAGCATGTATTGGTTTTAGCGAAATATCTTTCTTAGGACACCGTGTTGGTCATGGGTTCCTAAAAACAGAAGACCATAATACAAGTAAGATACTTAACATTTCTATTCCTAAGACTAAAAAGCAAGTACGAAGTCTCTTAGGTCTAATACAATTTTATGGACGATTCATCCCGAATCTGTCCTCCATTATGTCACCTCTTTCTTCCTTGCTAAAGAAAGGGTCTCCTAATGTAGTCCATTGGACTCAAGAATGTCAATCCTCTTTGGATAAGGTTAAAACTATGTTTTCTACTTCACCTATCCTAGTATTGCCTTCTAAGGATAAGACATTTATTCTTCGTAGTGACGCTTCATCCACCGGGATTGGAGCTGCACTAATGCAAGAGTACTCTGGAACTCTGCATCCTGTGATGTATATTTCTCGGAAATTAAATGCCGCAGAGAAGAATTACTCGGTCCTAGACCGTGAATTATTGGCTATGGTTTGGTCAATCCTTAAACTGCAAAGATTTCTTCTGGGCGCGCATTTCATTGTGGAAACTGACCAGAAAGCTCTTACGGCTATTCAGAGTAAAAATCTGAAGAGCGCGAGATCAACGCGATACGCGATTGCTCTACAGCCATTTCATTTTTCGGTGCGAGCTATCCGTGGGTCAGAAAATGTGATGGCAGATATTTTGTCTAGATGCCCACATGATTCATAACTGTTATACAACTTTGATACAGTTGTTTCTATGTTGAAATGTGTACACATATGTAATATATCATATATTGATTGTAACACTACTTAGCGGTTCATTGATATGTATTCACCGCTGATCTTTCAATGTTTTCGTCTTTGATGATCATGATGTTAAGATATCTTAGATGGAATTTATGTATAAACTAATGTGGAAATTGTGTCATTGCTAATATTGTAGTATGCGTTGGTGACACCTCTCTGGAAATATTTATACTTAGAGAAGTACTTTCTCTAAGGTCATAAAACTTATGCTTATCATCTGCGCATTGTTATTGGTGCGTTGTGAGCCTATTGTATGTTGCTCCTAGATGTATTTCAAAAAAAAAAAATGTACCATTTTTTTTTCCCGAGGGGTGTGGTAATCTGTTGCGTGCATATTTTGACGCACATTTTACAAAAATCGATATGGCTATTTAATATGGGAAAAATATAGACATTCATTCATTTGTGTATGAAAATGCTGTCTATGGTAAAAGCGAGATAATCCATGTTTGATTCACACTTTTGATTATAGGAGTAATCGTTCTGGATATTGATCCGGCGCAAGGATAGTGCGCTTGCGTTTGTACTTATTTTTTAGGGCCAGAAAATATATTAATTTGCTTATTGTGTTTATGGCCTGAATTCATATGTATTACATATTATTAGTACAAGTAGAATCAGTCCTATATTGTATATTTTGGATGGGTAGGAGGGACTAGATTCTTGTATTCCGGTCTAGCGGAAGTATGAGTTGTCTTGACAAGTCGTGATGAGTTCCGATGTACTGCTTACAAATGGCGGGGTACGTTTTTCTAGAGCTGGTCCTTTCGTCAGGAAAAAATGTCTTACGAAGTGGCATTTCTTCTGAAGGAGATGGTGTCTCTACGATAGTTTGTGTTAGAGCCTCTCCTTATGTCAGTATATAGATGATTCGGACTCCAGGTAAACCCAGCTCCTATTTTGATGATCTCTCGTCGGTTAGGCCTAGCTTGACTTTTGGTGCTTCGTTATGCTAGTGTCGTGTTTGGTATCGACGAAGATGACAGATTTTCCTGCAGCGGTTATGGCTACGTGAAATTAACCTGATCACCGTAGAGCTGTATGGAAACATTTATGAAATCCTTTATATACCCATTATAAATTAACTCTGGCTTATATTCTCCTTCCTATGAATGAGTGAACGACAACTCAGGGAGGTAGCCATGTTGGATTTCGGTCATCATATGTTTTGATCACTGCCAAGAGAACAGATTATTTATCTTATTATCGGACAGTGACAGAGAGATCTCAATCCTGCTAGAAACCCCCCTTCGTGGTTTCATAATCTATACTACAAACTATGGACGTCAAGTAACTTTAGTTATTTATCGATTCCTTCACTGACGCGTTTAGTCAGATAGGGGAATGCGGCCATAATGTATCATGACATTGAACTTTGATGTACTGCCATTATTTCTGAATGTGTCATGACTTCAGATCTGCTATGTATACCTACAAATTGATATGTCAACGAACCATGATGTACTCGTATGTCCCAGTGTGTACGTCTGAATAAATTGAGTAAACTAAGATTCCAGCAGTCTGCATTGGTGCCTTGTAGACAAGTGTGAGTGGTTATATTGGTCAGCACACGAACAGCACACCATTCGCGGTAATCACACTCTACACTTCTACTTCATACATACACCATCCTGCGTCGGCTGAAGTGACCAAGTTTAGGGCCTGCTTCCCCTGGAGCCTTTGCCTTCCCTAACTCAGGACTAGGGTGAGTTACCCATTTACAGCTGGGTAGACTGGAGCATGCCTGATCTCAACAACACACCACTCTTCCTTACAGAGCAGACAGACTGATACTTTACAGTGGTGTACTACAGGTGTAGTAAGAAATAACGTCTTTACAGTGGCGAGCCAGATTCCTGGGTCCAGCTTACGCAGTTTTGTGTTGAGAATCACAGTTTACAGCTGAAAGAACATTTGTTTGAACACATCAACACCAGTAGGACAGCTAGCTATACAGTCGATGTCAGCTTGACCTGTATTACCGATAGGATGCTGTATCTAGGTCAGCGCTTGTTGACAGTTTTTTCGCTGTACAGACAGTATTACACAGGACAGTGGTATCAAGTGTAGAAAATATCTGGAGCAATATTGTTGACATTTCTCAACGTACAGAAGAATCACAGTGTTGTTGAAAATAAAGTGCATAGTTCATCGTTGGATCTTCATATGCTCAAAAGAGAAAAAATTGACAGTGTAATAGTTTAGAATTAAATCTATTACTGAATAAAGTGGCAAGTTATTATTATTTAAATAAACTGTGCCTGCTTTACAACACTATACCTGCAACACATTCCATTCATGACATAAATGATATTGTATGCTATATGCTATTTATGCTTACATGTTATTTGTTATGTATTAAATTAGTTTATGTTCTGTGTGACTAGTACAAGGTATGCCGAGTTACATTGGTCTGGTACTAGTATTCGATAGGTACACATTTTCTTAATTGGAAATTTGTTAGCAACAATTTGCTGCTATTTCTGTTAGTTGTGATGAGGTGTTCTTTTCTTCGTTGTTTTTGTTAATAATTTTGTGTTCCTTAGTTTTGTTTGATTTGTTTGTATAATTGTAGGTCTCATCTTTTCTTTCATTTCAGTTTTTTACACCCTTATGTTTATACACTGTGGCGTTATTTGTCTTGTCATTTTATTATTGCAGTTATCATCACGGTTTCTGTGATCATTTTTTTCTGTGATCATTTTTTTCATTTCTTCTATTTAATTTAATTTGATCTCTGCAAATGTTTTCAGATTGTCTTTTCTTGTTTGTCATTTGTAATGTCTTTAGTTGACATATGACGTATAGTGGTATACACTGATAGTATAGTACAGATCAGTACTCTCTGATTGTTATTGTTATAAAACAAAATATACAAGACCTTTGTAAGGCTTGTCTCCCAAAGTGATTGGTAAAAGGAAATATTTTTTCCACAGGTACTCAAGTGATCTTTGATTACAGTGAGGTATACAAGACCTTTGTAAGGCTTGTCCCCACAGTATTTGAGATACAATTATTGTTGTCCACAGGTACTCAAGTTATCATTGGTTATTATAAACCATACAAGTTTGGACTAAGACTAAGTCTAAGGTATAGACTTGTCTCCCATTAACTTGAAAGAGGGTAATTTATTTACTTTTTCAGGTTTCTGATTTAAGAAGACAATATGTCTACATTAGATTATTTCATTATACAAGGAAAATCTCTTGATAAGACTGGAAAAGACTTAGAACAATGGGCTGTTGCTCAATATGACAAAGCATTAGCTGCAGAAGAGAAAAAAATTGCTGCTGCTGTTGAAGAAAGAAAAGCTGCGGCTGAGGAAAAAAAAGCTGCGGCTGAGGAGAGAAAACTTCAAATAGAAGAAAAAAAAGCTGCTGCAGAAGAAAGGAAAGCCTTAGCTGAAGAAAAAAGATTAGAAAAAGAAGCTGATACTGCTGCTGAACTTAAGAAATTGCAGATGCAAGTGGAGGAAAGGAGATTTGAGGCAGAACAGAAGAAATTAGAAGCTGATGCAGAGCAGAAAAAATTAGAAGTTGCTGCTGCTGCAGAGCAGAGAAAATTAGAAGTTGCTGCAGAACAGAAAAAATTAGAAGCTGCTGCAGAACAGAAAAAACTAGAAGTTGCTGCTGCTGCAGAACAGAAAAAACTAGAAGTTGCTGCTGCTGCAGAACAGAAAAAATTAGAAGCGGCTGCAGAACAGAAAAGATTAGATAGAGAAGCTGAAGAGAGAAAAGCAATAAGAGAACTCTGAAAAACCTACTAGGTAAGATAACAGAAGATCATCCTCAGGATTGGGATAGGGTTTTACCCGCGGCTCTCTTTGCATATAGAGAGGTCGCCAACGAACATACAGGATTTTCTCCCTTTGAACTTGTCTTTGGCGCGAAACCGCGAGGTCCTATGTCCTTACTTCATGATCTTATAACTGCTGATAATATTGTCGATGACACAAAATCCTCTTATGAATATGTCATCGCACTTAGACACAAGATTATTGAAGCATGCAAATTGGCAACTGCTTCTTCTGAATTTGCGAAACAGAAGGCAAGGGAATTTGCCAATAAAAAGAGATGTTTGCGTCAACTTTGTCCAGGTGACAAAGCATTTGTCTTGCTACCTTGTAGGGAAAATAGACTTCTCATTTCTTGGAAAGGTCCGTACGATATAATATCAAAGGTTTCCGATGTTGACTATATCGTCGATATTGACGGGAAGCGTAAAACCTTCCACATCAACATGCTCACGGAATTCCATGAACGTCCTGATTATTTACAACCTGTTTTCCAGGCAACGGACGATTTTCCAGTCCAACATGGACAGTACTCATCTCTGTCAGTAATACAGGATGAGGAAACGAGTTTCTCGGATGTAAATTTACCTTTTCCAATGATTCCTCTTCACTCTAATGAATCATGGAAAGATGTTGCAATTTCTCCAGAATTATCTCCAGGAGAGCAGAAACAAGTTTCTACTATGTTAGAACAATTTCAGGATGTCCTTACTGACATTCCTGGTCAAACTGATGTCATTCAACATGACATTATTCTTACTGACCATAGTCCTATAAGAGTCAGACCGTATCCTATCCCGATACATTTTCAAGCACAGGTAGAGAAAGAGTTAGATGAGATGATAGAGTTAAAAATTATTGAACCATCCACATCAGCATATTCTTCGCCGATGGTTATAGTACGGAAAAAAGACAATAACATACGTCTTTGCGTGGATTATCGCAAATTGAATCAAGTGACTAAATTCGATGCTGAACCTATGCCTTTACTAGAAGAGCTACTTACGAGACTATCGAATTCACACTTCTTTACTAAACTCGATTTGTCTAAGGGATATTGGCAAGTTCCACTATCCGAACACGCCAAACCGTTTACTGCTTTTTCGACGCCTAGGGGTCTATTCCAATGGAATTTCATGCCTTTCGGTCTTATGAACGCCCCTGCTACATTTGTACGCATGATGCGTCGAATCCTATCTCATCGCTCAGATGTCATTGCGTATCTTGATGACATCTGTCTTTTCAGTGATACTTGGAACGATCACTATAATGGTATAAATGAACTATTGTCTATCTTACGCGAGCATAACCTGACAGCGAAACCATCGAAAGCATGTATTGGTTTTAGCGAAATATCTTTCTTAGGACACCGTGTTGGTCATGGGTTCCTAAAAACAGAAGACCATAATACAAGTAAGATACTTAACATTTCTATTCCTAAGACTAAAAAGCAAGTACGAAGTCTCTTAGGTCTAATACAATTTTATGGACGATTCATCCCGAATCTGTCCTCCATTATGTCACCTCTTTCTTCCTTGCTAAAGAAAGGGTCTCCTAATGTAGTCCATTGGACTCAAGAATGTCAATCCTCTTTGGATAAGGTTAAAACTATGTTTTCTACTTCACCTATCCTAGTATTGCCTTCTAAGGATAAGACATTTATTCTTCGTAGTGACGCTTCATCCACCGGGATTGGAGCTGCACTAATGCAAGAGTACTCTGGAACTCTGCATCCTGTGATGTATATTTCTCGGAAATTAAATGCCGCAGAGAAGAATTACTCGGTCCTAGACCGTGAATTATTGGCTATGGTTTGGTCAATCCTTAAACTGCAAAGATTTCTTCTGGGCGCGCATTTCATTGTGGAAACTGACCAGAAAGCTCTTACGGCTATTCAGAGTAAAAATCTGAAGAGCGCGAGATCAACGCGATACGCGATTGCTCTACAGCCATTTCATTTTTCGGTGCGAGCTATCCGTGGGTCAGAAAATGTGATGGCAGATATTTTGTCTAGATGCCCACATGATTCATAACTGTTATACAACTTTGATACAGTTGTTTCTATGTTGAAATGTGTACACATATGTAATATATCACATATTGATTGTAACACTACTTAGCGGTTCATTGATATTTATTCACCGCTGATCTTTCAATGTTTTTCGTCTTTGATGATCATGATGTTAAGATATCTTAGATGGAATTTATGTATAAACTAATGTGGAAATTGTGTCATTGCTAATATTGTAGTATGCGTTGGTGACACCTCTCTGGAAATATTTATACTTAGAGAAGTACTTTCTCTAAGGTCATAAAACTTATGCTTATCATCTGCGCATTGTTATTGGTGCGTTGTGAGCCTATTGTATGTTGCTCCTAGATGTATTTCAAAAAAAAAAATGTACCATTTTTTTTTCCCGAGGGGTGTGGTAATCTGTTGCGTGCATATTTTGACGCACATTTTACAAAAATCGATATGGCTATTTAATATGGGAAAAATATAGACATTCATTCATTTGTGTATGAAAATGCTGTCTATGGTAAAAGCGAGATAATCCATGTTTGATTCACACTTTTGATTATAGGAGTAATCGTTCTGGATATTGATCCGGCGCAAGGATATTGCGCTTGCGTTTGTACTTATTTTTTAGGGCCAGAAAATATATTAATTTGCTTATTGTGTTTATGGCCTGAATTCATATGTATTACATATTATTAGTACAAGTAGAATCAGTCCTATATTGTATATTTTGGATGGGTAGGAGGGACTAGATTCTTGTATTCCGGTCTAGCGGAAGTATGAGTTGTCTTGACAAGTCGTGATGAGTTCCGATGTACTGCTTACAAATGGCGGGGTACGTTTTTCTAGAGCTGGTCCTTTCGTCAGGAAAAAATGTCTTACGAAGTGGTTTTTCTTCTGAAGGAGATGGTGTCTCTACGATAGTTTGTGTTAGAGACTCTCCTTATGTCAATATATAGATGATTCGGACTCCAGGTAAACCCAGCTCCTATTTTGATGATCTCTCGTCGGTTAGGCCTAGCTTGACTTTTGGTGCTTCGTTATGCTAGTGTCGTGTTTTGTATCGACGAAGATGACAGATTTTCCTGCAGCGGTTATGGCTACGTGAATTAACCTGATCACCGTAGAGCTGTATGGAAACATTTATGAAATCCTTTATATACCCATTATAAATTAACTCTGGCTTATATTCTCCTTCCTATGAATGAGTGAACGACAACTCAGGGAGGTAGCCATGTTGGATTTCGGTCATCATATGTTTTGATCACTGCCAAGAGAACAGATTATTTATCTTATTATCGGACAGTGACAGGGAGATCTCAATCTTGCTAGAAACCCCCCTTCGTGGTTTCATAATATATACTACAAACTATGGACGTCAAGTAACTTTAGTTATTTACCGATCTGCCTTCACTGACGCGTTTAGTCAGATAGGGGGATGCGGCCATAATGTATCATGACATTGAACTTTTGATGTACTGCCATTATTTCTGAATGTGTCATGACTTCAGATCTGCTATGTATACCTACAAATTGATATGTCAACGAACCATGATGTACTCGTATGTCCCAGTGTGTACGTCTGAATAAATTGAGTAAACTAAGATTCCAGCAGTCTGCATTGGTGCCTTGTAGACAAGTGTGAGTGGTTATATTGGTCAGCACACGAACAGTACACCATTCGCGGTAATCACACTCTACACTTCTACTTCATACATACACCATCCTGCGTCGGCTGAAGTGACCAAGTTTAGGGCCTGCTTCCCCTGGAGCCTTTGCCTTCCCTAACTCAGGACTAGGGTGAGTTACCCATTTACAGCTGGGTAGACTGGAGCATGCCTGATCTCAACAACACACCACTCTTCCTTACAGAGCAGACAGACTGATACTTTACAGTGGTGTACTACAGGTGTAGTAAGAAATAACGTCTTTACAGTGGCGAGCCAGATTCCTGGGTCCAGCTTACGCAGTTTTGTGTTGAGAATCACAGTTTACAGCTGAAAGAACATTTGTTTGAACACATCAACACCAGTAGGACAGCTAGCTATACAGTCGATGTCAGCTTGACCTGTATTACCGATAGGATGCTGTATCTAGGTCAGCGCTTGTTGACAGTTTTTTCGCTGTACAGACAGTATTACACAGGACAGTGGTATCAAGTGTAGAAAATATCTGGAGCAATATTGTTGACATTTCTCAACGTACAGAAGAATCACAGTGTTGTTGAAAATAAAGTGCATAGTTCATCGTTGGATCTTCATATGCTCAAAGAGAAAAAATTGACAGTGTAATAGTTTAGAATTAAATCTATTACTGAATAAAGTGGCAAGTTATTATTATTTAAATAAACTGTGCCTGCTTTACAACACTATACCTGCAACACATTCCATTCATGACATAAATGATATTGTATGCTATATGCTATTTATGCTTACATGTTATTTGTTATGTATTAAATTAGTTTATGTTCTGTGTGACTAGTACAAGGTATGCCGAGTTACATTGGTCTGGTACTAGTATTCGATAGGTACACATTTTCTTAATTGGAAATTTGTTAGCAACAATTTGCTGCTATTTCTGTTAGTTGTGATGAGGTGTTCTTTTCTTCGTTGTTTTTGTTAATAATTTTGTGTTCCTTAGTTTTGTTTGATTTGTTTGTATAATTGTAGGTCTCATCTTTTCTTTCATTTCAGTTTTTTACACCCTTATGTTTATACACTGTGGCGTTATTTGTCTTGTCATTTTATTATTGCAGTTATCATCACGGTTTCTGTGATCATTTTTTTCTGTGATCATTTTTTTCATTTCTTCTATTTAATTTAATTTGATCTCTGCAAATGTTTTCAGATTGTCTTTTCTTGTTTGTCATTTGTAATGTCTTTAGTTGACATATGACGTATAGTGGTATACACTGATAGTATAGTACAGATCAGTACTCTCTGATTGTTATTGTTATAAAACAAAATATACAAGACCTTTGTAAGGCTTGTCTCCCAAAGTGATTGGTAAAAGGAAATATTTTTTCCACAGGTACTCAAGTGATCTTTGATTACAGTGAGGTATACAAGACCTTTGTAAGGCTTGTCCCCACAGTATTTGAGATACAATTATTGTTGTCCACAGGTACTCAAGTTATCATTGGTTATTATAAACCATACAAGTTTGGACTAAGACTAAGTCTAAGGTATAGACTTGTCTCCCATTAACTTGAAAGAGGGTAATTTATTTACTTTTTCAGGTTTCTGATTTAAGAAGACAATATGTCTACATTAGATTATTTCATTATACAAGGAAAATCTCTTGATAAGACTGGAAAAGACTTAGAACAATGGGCTGTTGCTCAATATGACAAAGCATTAGCTGCAGAAGAGAAAAAAATTGCTGCTGCTGTTGAAGAAAGAAAAGCTGCGGCTGAGGAAAAAAAAGCTGCGGCTGAGGAGAGAAAACTTCAAATAGAAGAAAAAAAAGCTGCTGCAGAAGAAAGGAAAGCCTTAGCTGAAGAAAAAAGATTAGAAAAAGAAGCTGATACTGCTGCTGAACTTAAGAAATTGCAGATGCAAGTGGAGGAAAGGAGATTTGAGGCAGAACAGAAGAAATTAGAAGCTGATGCAGAGCAGAAAAAATTAGAAGTTGCTGCTGCTGCAGAGCAGAGAAAATTAGAAGTTGCTGCAGAACAGAAAAAATTAGAAGCTGCTGCAGAACAGAAAAAACTAGAAGTTGCTGCTGCTGCAGAACAGAAAAAACTAGAAGTTGCTGCTGCTGCAGAACAGAAAAAATTAGAAGCGGCTGCAGAACAGAAAAGATTAGATAGAGAAGCTGAAGAGAGAAAAGCAATAAGAGAACTCTGAAAAACCTACTAGGTAAGATAACAGAAGATCATCCTCAGGATTGGGATAGGGTTTTACCCGCGGCTCTCTTTGCATATAGAGAGGTCGCCAACGAACATACAGGATTTTCTCCCTTTGAACTTGTCTTTGGCGCGAAACCGCGAGGTCCTATGTCCTTACTTCATGATCTTATAACTGCTGATAATATTGTCGATGACACAAAATCCTCTTATGAATATGTCATCGCACTTAGACACAAGATTATTGAAGCATGCAAATTGGCAACTGCTTCTTCTGAATTTGCGAAACAGAAGGCAAGGGAATTTGCCAATAAAAAGAGATGTTTGCGTCAACTTTGTCCAGGTGACAAAGCATTTGTCTTGCTACCTTGTAGGGAAAATAGACTTCTCATTTCTTGGAAAGGTCCGTACGATATAATATCAAAGGTTTCCGATGTTGACTATATCGTCGATATTGACGGGAAGCGTAAAACCTTCCACATCAACATGCTCACGGAATTCCATGAACGTCCTGATTATTTACAACCTGTTTTCCAGGCAACGGACGATTTTCCAGTCCAACATGGACAGTACTCATCTCTGTCAGTAATACAGGATGAGGAAACGAGTTTCTCGGATGTAAATTTACCTTTTCCAATGATTCCTCTTCACTCTAATGAATCATGGAAAGATGTTGCAATTTCTCCAGAATTATCTCCAGGAGAGCAGAAACAAGTTTCTACTATGTTAGAACAATTTCAGGATGTCCTTACTGACATTCCTGGTCAAACTGATGTCATTCAACATGACATTATTCTTACTGACCATAGTCCTATAAGAGTCAGACCGTATCCTATTCCGATACATTTTCAAGCACAGGTAGAGAAAGAGTTAGATGAGATGATAGAGTTAAAAATTATTGAACCATCCACATCAGCATATTCTTCGCCGATGGTTATAGTACGGAAAAAAGACAATAACATACGTCTTTGCGTGGATTATCGCAAATTGAATCAAGTGACTAAATTCGATGCTGAACCTATGCCTTTACTAGAAGAGCTACTTACGAGACTATCGAATTCTCACTTCTTTTCTAAACTCGATTTGTCTAAGGGATATTGGCAAGTTCCACTATCCGAACACGCCAAACCGTTTACTGCTTTTTCGACGCCTAGGGGTCTATTCCAATGGAATTTCATGCCTTTCGGTCTTATGAACGCCCCTGCTACATTTGTACGCATGATGCGTCGAATCCTATCTCATCGCTCAGATGTCATTGCGTATCTTGATGACATCTGTCTTTTCAGTGATACTTGGAACGATCACTATAATGGTATAAATGAACTATTGTCTATCTTACGCGAGCATAACCTGACAGCGAAACCATCGAAAGCATGTATTGGTTTTAGCGAAATATCTTTCTTAGGACACCGTGTTGGTCATGGGTTCCTAAAAACAGAAGACCATAATACAAGTAAGATACTTAACATTTCTATTCCTAAGACTAAAAAGCAAGTACGAAGTCTCTTAGGTCTAATACAATTTTATGGACGATTCATCCCGAATCTGTCCTCCATTATGTCACCTCTTTCTTCCTTGCTAAAGAAAGGGTCTCCTAATGTAGTCCATTGGACTCAAGAATGTCAATCCTCTTTGGATAAGGTTAAAACTATGTTTTCTACTTCACCTATCCTAGTATTGCCTTCTAAGGATAAGACATTTATTCTTCGTAGTGACGCTTCATCCACCGGGATTGGAGCTGCACTAATGCAAGAGTACTCTGGAACTCTGCATCCTGTGATGTATATTTCTCGGAAATTAAATGCCGCAGAGAAGAATTACTCGGTCCTAGACCGTGAATTATTGGCTATGGTTTGGTCAATCCTTAAACTGCAAAGATTTCTTCTGGGCGCGCATTTCATTGTGGAAACTGACCAGAAAGCTCTTACGGCTATTCAGAGTAAAAATCTGAAGAGCGCGAGATCAACGCGATACGCGATTGCTCTACAGCCATTTCATTTTTCGGTGCGAGCTATCCGTGGGTCAGAAAATGTGATGGCAGATATTTTGTCTAGATGCCCACATGATTCATAACTGTTATACAACTTTGATACAGTTGTTTCTATGTTGAAATGTGTACACATATGTAATATATCATATATTGATTGTAACACTACTTAGCGGTTCATTGATATGTATTCACCGCTGATCTTTCAATGTTTTTCGTCTTTGATGATCATGATGTTAAGATATCTTAGATGGAATTTATGTATAAACTAATGTGGAAATTGTGTCATTGCTAATATTGTAGTATGCGTTGGTGACACCTCTCTGGAAATATTTATACTTAGAGAAGTACTTTCTCTAAGGTCATAAAACTTATGCTTATCATCTGCGCATTGTTATTGGTGCGTTGTGAGCCTATTGTATGTTGCTCCTAGATGTATTTCAAAAAAAAAAAAGTACCATTTTTTTTTCCCGAGGGGTGTGGTAATCTGTTGCGTGCATATTTTGACGCACATTTTACAAAAATCGATATGGCTATTTAATATGGGAAAAATATAGACATTCATTCATTTGTGTATGAAAATGCTGTCTATGGTAAAAGCGAGATAATCCATGTTTGATTCACACTTTTGATTATAGGAGTAATCGTTCTGGATATTGATCCGGCGCAAGGATAGTGCGCTTGCGTTTGTACTTATTTTTTAGGGCCAGAAAATATATTAATTTGCTTATTGTGTTTATGGCCTGAATTCATATGTATTACATATTATTAGTACAAGTAGAATCAGTCCTATATTGTATATTTTGGATGGGTAGGAGGGACTAGATTCTTGTATTCCGGTCTAGCGGAAGTATGAGTTGTCTTGACAAGTCGTGATGAGTTCCGATGTACTGCTTACAAATGGCGGGGTACGTTTTTCTAGAGCTGGTCCTTTCGTCAGGAAAAAATGTCTTACGAAGTGGTATTTCTTCTGAAGGAGATGGTGTCTCTACGATAGTTTGTGTTAGAGACTCTCCTTATGTCAGTATATAGATGATTCGGACTCCAGGTAAACCCAGCTCCTATTTTGATGATCTCTCGTCGGTTAGGCCTAGCTTGACTTTTGGTGCTTCGTTATGCTAGTGTCGTGTTTGGTATCGACGAAGATGACAGATTTTCCTGCAGCGGTTATGGCTACGTGAAATTAACCTGATCACCGTAGAGCTGTATGGAAACATTTATGAAATCCTTTATATACCCATTACAAATTAACTCTGGCTTATATTCTCCTCCCTATGCATGAGTGAACGACAACTCAGGGAGGTAGCCATGTTGGATTTCGGTCATCATATGTTTTGATCACTGCCAAGAGAACAGATTATTTATCTTATTATCGGACAGTGACAGAGAGATCTCAATCCTGCTAGAAACCCCCCTTCGTGGTTTCATAATCTATACTACAAACTATGGACGTCAAGTAACTTTAGTTATTTATCGATTCCTTCACTGACGCGTTTAGTCAGATAGGGGAATGCGGCCATAATGTATCATGACATTGAACTTTGATGTACTGCCATTATTTCTGAATGTGTCATGACTTCAGATCTGCTATGTATACCTACAAATTGATATGTCAACGAACCATGATGTACTCGTATGTCCCAGTGTGTACGTCTGAATAAATTGAGTAAACTAAGATTCCAGCAGTCTGCATTGGTGCCTTGTAGACAAGTGTGAGTGGTTATATTGGTCAGCACACGAACAGCACACCATTCGCGGTAATCACACTCTACACTTCTACTTCATACATACACCATCCTGCGTCGGCTGAAGTGACCAAGTTCAGGGCCTGCTTCCCCTGGAGCCTTTGCCTTCCCTAACTCAGGACTAGGGTGAGTTACCCATTTACAGCTGGGTAGACTGGAGCATGCCTGATCTCAACAACACACCACTCTTCCTTACAGAGCAGACAGACTGATACTTTACAGTGGTGTACTACAGGTGTAGTAAGAAATAACGTCTTTACAACTACGTTTTCTACATTGGAAGATCTGGAATATGCAGATGACATTGCACTACTAGCACATTCACATCAACACATCCAGGAAAAAACGGATAGACTTAATAAGTATAGTCAGCAGGTGGGCCTGAACATAAATCTAAAGAAGACAGAGGTCATGACACTCAATGTGAGCAACCCCGAGCCCTTAACAGTAAGGAATCAACGACTGGAACAGACAGACACCTTCACATACCTAGGATGCATAGTAACACCAGATGGCGGAGCAAGCAAAGACATCAACAACAGAATGAACAAAGCAAGAACAGCCTTTTTTATTCTAAACAACATCTGGAAGTCCTCTCAGTACAGCACAAGCACAAAATTAAGATTATATCAGAGCTTTGTGCTTTCTGTGCTTCTCTTGGTGTGGAATGCTGGAGAGTGACAGAGAAGGAAATGTCGAAATTGTCCTCTTTCCACACAACCTGCCTAAGAAAAATACTCTGTTGGCCGAATACCATCACCAACCAAGATCTGCTTACTCGGAGCAAGCAAGAGGACATGCACACCATCATTGCTGGCAGACGCTGGAGTTGGGTTGGCCATGTCCTCAGAAGAGACCCCGATGCCATCACAAGAATAGCTATGCTATGGACCCCTGAAGGAAAATGAAAGACCAAAAACAACTTGGCGGAGGACTGTGGAGGCTGAGATGCAAAAAGTGAACCAGAGTTGGGGCACTGTATGAAGGATGGCCACCGACCGAGCAAAGTGGAATCAATTTGTTGCTGCCCTACAAGACGCCACCAGGCGTGATGGCCACTGACTGCTTTGACGGTCGGTGGCTAAGGACTAAAGAAGAAGAAGTGTGTGTACCCTGGAGTCTGTTAATGGTAATTTTTGCAGTTTCCTGCAAGGAAGCCAGCAGCAGTATTGACCGTTGCATATTGAGAAGTGTAAAGGAACAAGACAGAAGATGATTAATGTCTTGCTGCTACACGTAGTCATTGGGGTTTTCTGAGGATTTGAAAAAAAAGCATATGGCTGTGAACTCATTAAGAAGCCAAAATAAAACAAGGACTTTCTTTATTGTCTTGCTGTTGAAGGCTTTATGTTAATGTTTGCCTTGTACTGTGCTTGTCTTAACTAAGACCAGGGCTGTGGAGTCAGTAGTCGGAGTTGTGGTGTCAGTCATTTCTTAATGGAGTCGGAGTCAGTTAAAAAAATTATCCAGACGCCGACTATGAATGTTATGCCACATGACTAGTAAAATAACTGTTGTCAGAGTTGGAGGTCAGAATCGAACTTCCAAAGTTTTAGGGGTCAGAAAATTTGTTGGCCTACTCCACAAGCCTGATTAAGACATCAGTGAAAATCATTCATATCACACTGCACTGAGACAGAAAGTGAAAAACAAAAAGAAATAAGTTCTTTTACAGCTCTTATGATTAAAAACATATACTGATGGTTGCTATTTATATTTATTATATACTTTGTATTTAAAAAACATATTCTCGTGTTTAATAATTTAATATTCTTTTTAAACACCTGTTTATATCAATACTTAATATTAATCTGTTTTCTCATCTCATGTTGGCGTCTGTGGCCTAATGGATATGAACGCAGTTTCATAATCCAGATATACCTGGTTCGAAACCTGCTGCAGGCGGTTTGGTAGCAGATCGCTTTGAGTGGATTTTTAACAATGGTATAAGCGCCGTACCGTTCAGAAAGCAGTGGCAAACTACTGAACGTAAAAATTGCCTAGAAAAATCACAAAACAGCCAATAAAAGCTGGGGTTGATAGCCACGTCCTGTAAAGGATAAGCAACTAACTTTTTGTCATCTCATAACAATGTGAGACGAAATGTTTAAAATCTGTTTTACTTCTGTTATCTCTTGGTAAAAAAAATAGAAATTCAAGGCTCTTGAAAAGAGAACAAATGAGGTTACACAGGGATCAACAGAAAAACGCATTAGACAGCTTCAGAAGCAGGTGATGGACACAGGTAAGATACAGTTTGGTTTTATTAAATAGTTAGCAAAATCGTGATGCTACAGCTTTTCAAGAAAGATAGGCTTCTGTTATTAGAAGTAAATATTTTAAGTTGTAAATAACATTGTATTCTGAGAGACAAGTTATCACCCTCACTACCTACACCTTGAAAGACAGTGCATCATTGAAGCTGTCAGAAATTGAGTCTTTGCAGCTGAATTATTGGTAACTATGTAGTCTGCAAGAGTATTACTTTTTAAGCACACTGTATTGTTTTCTTTTATTTTTCTAATTTTCTTTTTTTATTTAAAGGTGTATTCAGTAAAATTTATCTCCTGAACTTCTCTTATTGGATGGTTAACCTGAAAAATCAAGAAAATTAGAGGTTTTCCATGCCTTGTCTTATTTATTTACCTACACATGAAAAGTTAAAGTTATTTATACACAGTATCTTAACACATTAACTACCGCAAGCCGCTGTCAGCGGCTCACAAAATAATCACATTTGGACCGCAAGCCGCTCAGAGCGCCAATCTAATTTTAGTAATAAAACGAATGAAAAATGTACTGAAACACTCTCTGATCTGGTTCGAGATTTTAAGTTGCCACCGGAAAACAAATTCCCAAAGCATGGTTGTTGTAGAACACTGGATAATTGATATTATGTTCATATTTTTCAGCATTTTGGGTAAGTTACCAAATCATGTAAAACTGTTTACCGTGGCAACTAGTGATAGGATGACAAAAAAATGCGTGTACATCTCGTCTAACGGCTGAATAGGATAGAAACGTGTTTCAACAATTGACTGATAGATCTAGCGACGAGGACAAGAGTGAAAACGGTGTGCACATTGATTGAAATTGTGATTTTGACAGAGATGGGGCGCAAGCAGTTATAATTGTGAAAATATTGCAAGTCCTCAGCCATCAGAGGGCCGTTAAATAGCAACAACCTCTATTAGAGTTACAACCGGTGTTTATTGTAATAGTACATTTATTTATCTTTAAAATGACGTGTAATTCATAAAAATCTGTAAACAATTACGAAAACTACAGCTTACTTTGTGCAAACACCTACAGGATGAAAATGGGAAAAAAAATTAATTCGGCCACAGTGTGTTTTTCAATTCGGTAGTTAATGTGTTAACTAACCCAATTTGTCATGATCCTGTTGAATCATATTCTGTTATTTCCCACTAACTTTTACTTTCAGTCACAAAAGAGTTCACATCTTCAGATGACAAGGCGGTTTTGAAGAAGTACAATGTGAAACTTGAAGCTCAAACTGAGACAGACAAAAGTAATAGGGAAGCAGTTGATAAAACCAGGTATACTATTGGTCATAGTTTCCCAATTTATGCTACACATGCACATGTGATGATTTCATTTGGTTTATGGACAAACGCTATAAAAATATTTTCAAAAAGGAAAATGTAAAAATAAGTAATAATACAGATGTTGTTGGGATAATAGCAGAAACAGACCTGGTTGCTTGTATGCTTTTTTTTTTTTTTGCTTGCTGAGTACAGGAAGGTGCCTCAAGAGATTACTAAGCAAGTGGCAGCCCTTTTCTTCCAAAATGAATAGAAGAGAAAGAAAAAATGTATGAAAGAGTATACGAAAAAAAAAAAAAAAAAAAATGAACGGCAATGTAACCTTTGTGTGGTTGACAATGGACATTTTTGCCATTTTCTAGCATACACAGTTAAAATGTATGACCAGGTACTTGGACACCTTCAGCTGGAAGAGCGTGAGGTTCAAATCTGAGGAACTGTTTATGTAAACTGATAAGAACTACTGTGTTCTGTTTCCAGCTGTGACAGGAATGCTTGAGACTGAGAAAGTGCATCTCAAGTTGAAAAATAATCAGAAGGATTAACATAGATATGTTGACTGGCTTTGCAGGAAGGAAAATGCTTCTATAACCAAAATATCACCAAGTCAGAGAGAAGAGAGTAACAAAATTCTACAGAACAGTATACAACTACTTTGTATTAATGTGTTCCTATCTTCTGGAAATATTAGCATTCATACCCTTCGACATTTACTGCGGGAGACTGAGCACCTATGGGTTTGTCCAGAGTGCAATGACGTCGATTCTGATTAACATTAACAATAACAATGCCTCTTGATGACTGACTCCTCAGATAGGCCATAGTTGTCGACCCATTAAAGAAGCTACAAGTGAAGTAATCAGAGCTATGTTGCTTCCTTGATAGATTTCCAGTTCTTTTTTCCCAGAACGATGACATTCATGAAAAGTTTACACTGTACCAGATGTCTGACATAGCAGAGTTCTATCAATGTAGCCATCTTATGGAGCAAATGTGGTCGAAAAATGCCAGTAAGTTTTAAATGATCTCTGAGTGTAAACTCACAAGACCTCACTCCAGGGCTGCATGTGAGAGGATTTTCTCTATGGACCAAAATAACCTGCATTGGCCAGAGACCTTCTGTACTGACTACTTCTTGGATGTTAAGAGGAAATCTGGAAGCTGCCTAGATTCAAAGAGAGAGCTGCCTGAAGCAAGCCTATATAGGCTCATAAGAGTGCCTGGCACAACTATATAAAAAGTATAAACTCTACAGCTAGATAGTGACACTGTTCTGCTAAGGGACCTTGACATGTTATAACTTTATCACGAAAGGATACTGAATGGAACCTATAACGTTTATTTGTTTAGGATTTTTAAAGTCTGTGACAAGATAATTCTAGTTAATCCAGTTGTTGGATAATGTACCCTCTTGCACCTTTAAATGTTTGTCGATGCATACTACGACTGAACGAGTGGTATTCTTCAGACTGCAAAGACTATACAGATTGAGATACCTTGTATTCAGCAAGCTATAGATAGAAACAACTGATGATTGTAACAGTGGAACCGATTAAAACAACCTTTGAACATTGCTACAAATGTGCCCAATTTTTTAGGAACAGAAAAAGCATGTGACCATAACCAGGACCCTGCCTGAACAACCTCAAACTTACCACTGTTTCTTGACACATATTGAAGTTGACGTCTGAAAGGATGAAGAAGCATACTGTAACACCTCATTCTATCTGTAAAGATGAGTGAATGTCAGTTGAAATGAATAAATATCTTATTGTGGGTATCAGGATGTTTGTTAGAGTCAGTGGACTTTATTATTGTTGATATGTCCTTCAAATGTTGTTATTTGTATATATGTCAGTGTATCAATATACACTAATAGTTTTTCAAAATCATTTAATTAAATATTTATTCTGAACATAAGTTATTGTCTTTAGAAATATTGACTTCAGATATGTAGACTCGCACCCACACTTTAAAATTTTTTCCATTAAATGTTTGCTTTCGTTGCAGAAAATACACTTTTGCTGTGTCAAGAATACACTTTGTTGTATCCTAGGATAACCAGGTCTGCAGATGCCACAGAGGTCATGCATAAGTGCATGAATTTAGAGAAACACTGCTCTATCTTAATCCATTTAGGCCACAAATAAAGCTCAACATGTACTGCTTCACAAAAATCAGAACTCAACTCTGATGCCAAGTCAGTCCTGTTATATAGCCCTCAAACATGGAGAACAACAAAAATCAGAAAGTTACAGAATTTCAAAAAGGGGTGCTAGCATAGAACAGAGTGATTGCAGTGGTATAACAACATCACCAAAGTAGATCTGATGAGAAGAACCAGACAAGTACCAGTGAACAAGAGATGAAAAGAAGACGCTGGTGATGGATAGGACACACATTGAAGAAGCCTGTTGATAGCATTACAAAGTAGTCCTTTGTTCTGGAGTCCCCAGGGTAAGAGAAGTAGACAGAAACCAAAAATCACACAGAGAAGAGAACAGGAGACAGATATGAAAGGGATGAGGAATATATGAAATGACCTGGAACTAGTGGCATAGGCCAGAAGGATTTGGCATGCGTTTTTTTAAAGTGTAAGGCAATGGTGGTGATGATGATGTGACTGTATCATACAATTTTTATACATTCTTTTGATTATTGATGTTGGGGTGAGGAGTGGCAAACTAAAATATCTGTGTAGCACAGCTACTGTCTGTGAAACATGATTGTCAACTAATATCATAGCAGATTTTCACCTCATTTTTCTGTAGCATTGTCCATCCATGTAAATTTAATCTTCAAAGAAAACTAGTGTTTCTTCATTTTTACCTTTAGTCAGAGTGCGACAGCAACATCGAGTACTGGTGCTATCGGTGAACTGAAAGAATTTCTTAATGTAAATGAGCACCTCCATCAGAGGGACAACTCACGACCCCCACCGCCTACTGCTTTAGAAAGCCACATCAATGAAGCCATCCGGACTGGAAATTTAAAAACAGCAGAGTCTCTTAGTGACCATTTAGCCGCTAGAGAGGTACCTGGTATTTAGCAGCTATTTTGTCAGCTTAATTATCTTTAGTTTAATTGTCTTTAGAATTGTCTTTCAGGTTGTTCTGTCTTAGTATCTTCTTTTAGTCTGTGTCCCTTAATTCCTGCTTCCACTTTCTCATGCATCATTTCTGTATATAATTATTGCATCAAACAAAGTTGTTAAAAATGACAACACATGTGACAGGTTAATAAAGATAACAGTTTGTGAAAATGAAACATCATTAAAACAGAATGAATGTGAAAGCTAGGCATACAAATTTGGGGAGATTAATATTAGACAAACATAAAGGTATGTTTTCAGGCACTCGTCTTTGTCTTGTGTTGACTGACATATACTGTAGAATAGGGGAACAACAGAAGTGATTGCGTCATTAATAGGCTGAGGTGCCCATTGTAAACTTCCGGTGTTGTCTTGTGTTTCGCACTGTTGACCGGTCAGTAAAGCAGCTTTTATTGGGGATGCCTAGCTGGCCGGGAGGATAGTGTGATTCGCTTGTATAGCTAGGCGGTGTTGTCGTACGGAAGGTATGGGGTTCGAACCCTGGGTAAGCCACTCACGTCTGTTGTTTTTCTGTTGTCTAGTGTTCTACTTCTTTATTTCTTACGAGTGCCTGAAAACATACCTTTATGTTTGTCTAATATTAATTTACCGTTTACAGGCCTCGGGTTTCCCTTCTTTATGTGTTATTAATGTTTATTCAATACAAGAAACCTACCCTCTGTTCTATACTACTGTCCTTAAGTCTTCTATCATTTACTGGACACAGTATCAAGGTCTTTGTCTTGTGTTGACTGACATATACTGTAGAATAGGGGAACAACAGAAGTGATTGCGTCATTAATAGGCTGAGGTGCCCATTGTAAACTTCCGGTGTTGTCTTGTGTTTTGCACTGATGACAGGTCAGTAAAGCATCTTTTATTGGGGATGCCTAGCTGGCCGGGAGGATAGTGTGATTCGCTTGTATAGCTAGGCGGTGTTGTCATACGGAAGGTACGGGGTTCGAACCCTGGGTAAGCCACTCACGTCTGTTGTTTTTCTGTTGTCTAGTGTTCTACTTCTTTATTTCTTACGAGTGCCTGAAAACATACCTTTATGTTTGTTTAATATTAATTTACCGTTTACAGGCCTCGGGTTTCCCTTCTTTATGTGTTATTAATGTTTATTCAATACCAGAAACCTACCCTCTGTTCTATACTACTGTCCTTAAGTCTTCTATCATTTACTGGACACAGTATCAAGGTCTTTGTCTTGTGTTGACTGACATATACTGTAGAATAGGGGAACAACAGAAGTGATTGCATCATTAATAGGCTGAGGTGCTCATTGTAAACTTCCGGTGTTGTCTTGTGTTTGGCACTGATGACCGGTCAGTAAAGCATCTTTTATTGGGGATGCCTAGCTGGCCGGGAGGATAGTGTGATTCGCTTGTATAGCTAGGCAGTGTTGTCATACGGAAGGTACAGGGTTCGAACCCTGGGTAAGCCACTCACGACTGTTGTTTTTCTGTTGTTTAGTGTTCTACTTCTTTATTTCTTACGAGTGCCTGAAAACATACCTTTATGTTTGTCTAATATTAATTTACCGTTTACAGGCCTCGGGTTTCCCTTCTTTATGTGTTATTAAAATTTGGGGAGAACTGAGCTAGGGATGTTGAGTTTGTTTGCAGCAAACAAGCTTGAAAGTTAAGAATGATACAGAAGATGGTTAAAGAAATTAGAATGTGGAACAAATGAAATAGTTGCCAAACTGGAGGCACACAACTCCCCACCCTCCAACTTGTAGGCTTGAAACATTTATTTTGGGGGAGGGGGGAGGAGGCATTGAAGCTAGAAGAATGAAAAATTATGGTCCAGAAAGTACATTTTATAATTTCACATTATCATTGTGGACTGCCTTTCTAAATCTGTGCTCAGTTTTAAAATTATGTTTACCTGTTTGTGACATTCAACGGCATCATTATGATTTAGTGAACCCAAGGAGATGACCTGAGCCACAAGAGTTATCATGCTCTTAGTATGCAGTTATAATTGTGAAAAATTTAAGAACTTCACCGCCAGAAACAAGATGCAGTAACTCACTAAATGCCAGATATGACCTGCTTAGTACACTTTCATCTTTCACACCTAGGATTTCTCAGCTAGTGGAGAAATTGCAAGATCATTCTTCACATTACCACAAAATAAGTTTGCATTTAATTTTTTTTTTAAAAGTGGTGTGTTTCTTATTATATCCCTGAAAATTGTGTTTCAAGTTGCAATTAAATTTGCGTAGATCTTAATAAGCTTTATTGAAATTTTAATGAACATGTAGAAAAGAGTTTATTGTATCTAAATGCAACTTTATGTTAGCGTTGCTAATTTTATTTAGAGGATTGGGTGGGGGAAGAGTGATTTTTTGTTTTTTAAAGTATCAAGAGCAACTTGTGAGGTTTTCTAAAATATCAGAAATGAGGCTGAAAAGTTTGGGGAATACTGCATTATAGAGTGATGGTTATCCTTAAAAGTTTGAGACAGCCTAAGTAATTTTATTTGTTTTATTTTTTAAATTTTGAGCAGACTGCGGAAAAGATTGTGTCTGCCATAGAGGCTAAAAGATTTTTAGAACAGAAAAAGGTATGAATTTTTGTAATCATCTTGTGATCGTGTAGGCTGTGTAGATTTGCAGATCTGCTTTCATCATCATAATCCGATGTCATTTGTCAATTCTATATGCATAATGAACATTTTCATAGAAGTTAGGTTTTAAAATCTGTTTATCATATCAGATAGTATGTGCTACACTAGATGTATTGTTTGCTGGCTTGATTACATGTAGCCAGTGAATTATATTAACTACAATATAACATCATACCAGAAATTAGATATGGTGACATTAATTTGTGCATTCTGTTTACTATTTCGCTGAATAACTATTGTAAAAAATCAACATTTAATCAGTCATAATCTTCTCCCGTTTCATAATCTGTTTTCTTCTTTTTCTGCATCTGAGCCCATCATGTTCTGTGCTGCACATACAATTTATTCTATCTCTATTCTTCATGTTTCAGTTGGTTTCTTTCTGTATAATACATACATATACACATATATTAATGAGTATATTTATTTGTGAATGGGGGTGGCGGGGGGGGAGGGGGGGGAGTATAGAATAAATTTATTAATGAATGATCTGGTTAAATCTCGGTCAGAGTATTTTAACCTGATATTCGTATTTTGACCGCATTATCTTATGCAGTCGGCGTCTGTAGCCTAATGGATATAAACGCAGTTTCATAATCCAGATATACCAGGTTCGAAACCTGCTGCAGGCGGTTTGGTAGCAGATCGCTTTGTGTGGATTTTTAACAATGGTATAAGCGCCGTACCGTTCAGAAAGCCAATGGCAAACTACTGAATGAAAAAATTGCCTAGAAAAATCACAAACAGCCAGTAAAAGCTGGGGTTGATTGCCACGTCCTGTAAAGGATAAGCAACAAACTTTATCTTATGCAATTCAGCTTTTATATTAATACAATAAGGTTGGAGCATATTCTTGCCCTGTGTAAGTCCTGGGCATCTCTGTAGAGACAAAGAAAGAAAAGGACTACGACACCCTCAGGCATTGTTGTAAGAGGTAACTGATATGAGATTGTGTACGGGGATGGCAACATACTCTTGTCAAATCAATTGCTACAGAAACAGCATGCACTTTGGCAAAGGCTTCTTGAGGAAGCCATTCTGTGGTGGTTTCATGCTTCCTAAGGAGCAAAAGGGGAGATGATGATGATATTTATTCTTCCAGGCACCAGGAATTTGAAGGGTAATTGGTACATAAAATTTTTTTTATTTAGCAAAATTTATAGTTATACAATTTTACTATATTTAATGTATTGTCAGAGGCTATCTGGCTGCTTTTCCACAACGTGGCACTTATTGAAGAGCTTATTCCAGTGATGTTTTCATACCCTGTCACTGGTTATGTAGCCATTGAAAGATCTTATTCTATAGATGTAATTTGTGTTGAGGTATTTTACTTACTTACTTACTTAGTCGTTCCCCTTCTACCGTGAGGTGTAGAGGTTTGGAAGAGAGAGTGCCAGACTATTCTATCGGCTGTCTTCCTCCTGGCCTGGTTCCATTCTAGTCCTCGGTCCTTCAAAGATTGTCTAATGTTGTCCTCCCAGCGGACTCTGTGTCGTCCTCGGGGTCTGGATCTTTGGCTCTTTGTTTCCCATGCTTGTCGTGGTATCCGATCGTCTCCCATTCTGCAGACATGGCCAAACCATCTTAATTGGGACTGTTCTACTTGGCACGGCTGTTTGTGCCCTATACCAGAGCGCTCTTTTAGTTTCGGTGACAGGAATTCTGACACCGGGTATAAAATTTTGTGTGCACCGTAAAAGACTATTTTAGTTTTTGGCGGGGAAAATCAGCTGATGTGTGAGTAAAATCAGTAAAATATAAATCATTACACACTCGTTCTGGATAAACACAGCGCTAAAATTCTTTTGTGTACTATAACTTTGTTCTGTGTTCTATTTTTGATTGCATTTTTATTTGTTTGAAATTAGTTTTGATGGAGTTACAGACTTTTGAAAACAGCGTCATCATTTAAGGAAATTCATAAAATAAGTAATCTTTTTATTAATTTAATATCTCAAAATTGGCCCATTCGTTTGAGTTTATAATTATAAAGACTTCTCGAAGGGAAGCTAAAGATTATTTCAACATACTTTTTTTTTTGGTTTCATATCTTGAGAATGTGTGGTAGTCAGTTTTGTGAGTGTGGCATTACAAGAACAAGCATATTGTCACCAGATTTTATAGCATTTAAATCCCTTTAAACGCATTCCTGATACCCACAAATCTTAAATAAGGTAGTAAAAAAATAACTTTTTGTAAAGCACCATCTGTTTTTGCATTTTCATTCATTTATAATGATATTTAGCTATGTATATAAGCGTCAGAAAACATGTAAAGCTATAGATAGATTACTTCCACATAATTTGATCTATCTTTCAAGTCTTGTTAATCTTCTATTTATAATATGAAATTTTTTTTAAATTGTGTGTGAGATAAGGACTGTTCCATTGGTGTTCTTTGGTAGACAATCCTGTGCACACGACGGCTGCCAGCGAATTCTAAGTAACTGTTTGTATATCTTCTTTCATTCAAAGTTACAATGCAGGTAGTAAATTTAGAGAAACCAAATTCTAAATCTAATACCATCCTTTTATCAATGGCTAGAGTCAGAGATACATATGATAATTTAGAAATATTTATGAATGGCATGAAAGCTCAGATAGAGTCACTAAAATATTTAGAGTGGGATGGTAAACAAGTTGTTGTGTTCTTATTCGGGGATTATTTCCTTGTTTTGCTGGAGACACCACAGACATGGGTATATTCCTTGAGCTCCAGACAAACCAAACATTTTCATCAAGACATCCAGAGAGCATACAACTTGCAAACCAAGAAGTTTGGCCATGTTGATAAGAGATTACAATAGATATATGAAATATGGGAAAGAGAATAAAAGGCAAGTGGCACATTACCATAATTGTTTACACAAACCAATGTTAGAGATTGAAATTGAAAATGTAGCTCCTCCTTACCTTCATATTTTATTAGGCATTGTTTTGAAACACCACAGACTCTAGAACAGGTAGCTGATACAATAGACGCAAAGATATTTGAGAATTCGCAAGAGATACATGCAAACATTAGTACTTTTAAGAACTTGAAGAGATTTAGTAGGAACTGGAAATAGGCAGAAGAATTAGGAGCTAAAATTGAATTTTTCAGGTAGGTATTGAACTTTGTGAGGATAAGGAGGAGACAGATAATTTTAAAGTTAGACTTGAAAATGCACAAGATGCGCTGGCCAAACTTCAGTTTCAAGATCTGTGTACTAGGTCTGGTCCAGTTTGCTCACACATGGACAAGGTACTAGCCCAACACAAAATCATACAACAGGCTTATAATAGCAGAGCATTTATAGGGAATCACTGCCACAGATATCTCACACAAAAAGTTTATAAAGATCTTACAAGAGCAATCATTACACAAACACTGAAAATTACAGACAAACAAGATATAACTAACATAGCTTTTATTGCCCAAGAACAATTCAACTCACTGAAAGAAGCATTTGAGAAAGTACACAACAAAATTTCACACAGTAAACCAATTAGTAAAGAATCAATAACAGCATCGATAGAGACTTATATGTCTTTGTTCAGAAAGCTATTCCCTAGTAAGACAATTCATAAACAGCACATATTAGAAAAACATTGCGCAGACTGGATCAGAACTCATGATGTATGATTGAGATAATTGTTAGCTCTCGTGTTCTGGGGACAATTGGGTGTGTTATTTTAAGGTTATAAATGTGGACATGCAATTTAAACTTTCAATAATTAATGTTTGACGCATGAAACCAAAACAAAACTTTGATATCCATTTTCTGCAGGTTTTCTACTTTTGATTTCTGTAATTTGTTATGCATGTTGATTGTGACCGTTTTAGTGTAAATTGAATTAGAAACAAACCATAACAAAATGTAAAAAAAAACAGTAAATTTTACACTATTTCAGACTATTATATCTTCTGTTCTAATTGTGATAAAATGTTTGTTCTTGTTCTAAAATTTACTCTAACATTTCTAGTCTAGCTTTACGCAAAATTAAAGCCGGTATTTATAATAATAAAGTAGAATAAAAGCAATTCAAACATGTTTTGGGGACAATTGGGTGTGTTATTTTAAGGTAATAAATGTGGACTTGCAATTTAAACTTTCAATAATTAATGTTTGACGCATGAAACCAAAACAAAACTTTGATATCCATTTTCTGCAGGTTTTCTACTTTTGATTTCTGTAATTTGTTATGCATGTTGATTGTGACCATTTTAGTGTAAATTGAATTAGAAACAAACCATAACAAAATGTAAAAAAAACCGTAAATTTTACACTATTTCAGACTATTATATCTTCTGTTCTAATTGTGATAAAATGTTTGTTCTTGTTCTAAAATTTACTCTAACATTTCTAGTCTAGCTTTACGCAAAATTAAAGCCGGTATTTATAATAATAAAGTAGCATAAAAGCAATTCAAACATGTTTTGGGGACAATTGGGTGTGTTATTTTAAGGTAATAATGTGGACTTGCAATTTAAACTTTCAATAATTAATGTTTGACGCATGAAACCAAAACAAATCTTTGATATCCATTTTCTGCAGGTTTTCTACTTTTGATTTCTGTAATTCGTTATGCATGTTGATTGTGACCGATTTAGTGAAAATTGCATTATAAACAAACCATAACAAAATATAAAAAAAACGTAAATTTTACACTATTTCAGACTATTATATCTTCTGTTCTAATTGTGATAAAATGTTTGTTCTTGTTCTAAAATTTGCTCTAACATTTCTAGTCTAGCTTTACGCAAAATTAAAGCCGGTATTTATAATAAAAAAGTAGCCTAAAAGCATTAATTAAGCCCTATCAAAAGTAAACATCGCCACATGTTTTTCCCATTAGGAAGCTGACCACGTGACCTATGTCAAGTGGGCTATAAATAGCGCGGTCGGGGAAAAAGGGGAAATAACTAAAAGATCGCTCGCAAACAGTCGTGTTGGGTCTGCAGGGGTAGGATTTAAGGCCTTGATGTATCGTCTGGTTGCGTACCATGTCTCTTCTTGTTACTTCAACCACCTTCCTCAGATACCTCATTTCTGAGGTTTGGATCTGGCTTTTATGGGTTGTAGTCATTGCCAATCACTGACAATCACTGACATTGACAATCACAGAAATATGCAACGATGTATACAATACAGGATATATACCACACGACATGAAGACATCAGTTTTTATAACATTGCCCAAAAAACCAAATGCAACAGAATGTTCAGACTTCAGAACAATCATCCTGATGAGTCATGCAATTAAGATACTGCTCAAAATCATACAGGAAAGGATAAAAAGTAAAGTAGACAGCGAAATCCAGGAAGAACAGTTTGGTTTTAGACGGAACAGTGGAACAAGAGAGGCAATATTTTGCCTAAGAATATTAGCAGAAAAATATACAGAGGTCCAAAAAAGTATGTATATGTGCTTCATTGACTATAAGAAGGCTTTTGACAGAGTCCATCATGAGAAAATAATTGAATGCCTCGAAGACATAGGTATTGATGGAAAAGATATAAGAATACTCAGTAACCTTTATTGGGAGCAAACTGCCACAGTAAGATCTGGAAGGAATTATTCACCATACATAGACATAAAAAGAGGTGTCAGACAAGGTTGTGTGCTGTCCCCCTGCCTATTTAATTTATACACCGAAAAAATTTTCAAACAGATACAGGAAATACCAGGACTGAACATCAGTGGAAGGTCAATAAACAACCTTAGATATGCAGATGATACCGTGTTGTTAGCTGAAAGCGAACAGGAGTTACAAGAACTAGTGAAGCAAGTGAACAGTATAAGTCATGAATATGGACTCGACATTAATATTGAGAAAACAAAAACTATGATAATTAGCAAAACAGACGATAAACCCACATTAAAGATAAGCGTAAATGGGGAAATCCTGGAACAAGTCAAGAGCTACGTATATCTTGGTCATATAATAACAGAAGATGGCAGATGTGAAACAGAAATCAAGAAGAGAATAGGAATGGCCAAAGCTACATTCAACAACATGAAACATATACTGACATCCAAACAGTTATCTCACAAATTAAAACTGAGAATCATAAAGTGTTATATATATTCTGCATTTCTGTATGGTGCAGAAACATGGACGATGAATAAGCATTTGGAAGAAAGAATTGAGGCTCTTGAAATGTGGATATATAGAAGAATGGGGCGTATCTCATGGAAAGAGATGAAAACAAATAAGGAGGTCCTAGAAAATCTAGGTATGAAAAGAGAACTAATGAGGGAGGTCAAAGTTCGGCAGCTAAAATACTTTGGCCACATAAAAAGGCATAACACCTTGCAGAAGACCATAACAGAAGGGAGAGTTGAAGGCAAACGTGCAAGGGGAAGACAGCGCTATAAGTGGGAAGACAACATCAAGAGATGGACAGGAAAGAGTCTATCAGAGTGCACCATCAAGACAAGAGACAGAAGACGTTGGAGATCCATTACAGCCAACCTTCGTTGTGGAGATGGCAACTGATGATGATGAGTCATTGCCATGACTCGCATCCATATGTCAAGACTGGGACATAGGTGGAGCGGTATACAGCCATCTTCGTTTTCTTACCAACCTCTCTCTTGCTGAGGAATCCTCGATTTATGGCCTGAAAAAAGTCTCCCAGCTGCTGCTTTTCGAGTGGCCAACTCTTCTTTGATGCCTCCCTTTCGGTCTATAATAGCTCCGAGGTATTTAAAGTGGTCGACCTGCTCCAGGACCTGTTCTCCCAGCTTAATCTGATGTTTTCTTTCTTCTCGTGATATCACCATGGATTTTGTTTTAGAGCTGCTTATGACCATCCCTCTCTTCTCCAGCTCTTCCTTCCAGACTTGCAGGTTGGATTGGAGATGTGCCTCTGATTTAGCAATCAGGGCAACATCATCAGCAAATGCCAGCTCCGAAATATAGACCTGTCTCATCTTCCAGTACCCCACTGAATACTTTCTTGTTCTCTCCTTACATGCCTTGATGACATCGTCCATAAGGAGTATGAAGAGGTAAGGTGATAGGATATCACCTTGTCTTACACCAGTGGTGGTCCTGAACTCTTCTGACTTATGGTTTGCTGTCCTCACATAATTTCTGCAAGACTTGTAGAAGCTCTGTATAGCATGAACCAGAGGTGCTGGAATTTTCTTCCTTGCCAAACAGTCCCAAAGTTTGCTCCAGGGACCCTGTCAAACGCCTTTTCGAGATCTATGAAACAAAGATGCATCTCACTCTTATACTCAAGGGCCTTTTCACTCAGCTGTCTGAGTGTGAAGATTAATTCTTGAGTACTTCGGTTTGCTCGGAATCTGCACTGGACCTCATCCAATTGTGGCTCAGCTAGGCGTCGGAGTCTCTGCTCTAGGATTCTAGAGTAGATTTTACCAGGGACACTGAGAAGGGATATGCCTCTATGGTTTCCACATTGTCGATTGTCACCCTTTTTGAAAATTGGTGTTATGATGGCAATCTCCCAATCCTTTGGTATGGTCTTGTTGCACCACGCTGCCTGTAGGACCCTTAAGAGTAATAGGTCGCCTGATGCTCCCATGTACTTAACCATTTCTGGTGTTATACCATCATGCCCTGCTGCTTTGCCCATCTTGATTTTCTCTAGTGCTGCCTTCAGTTCTTCCATCTTTATGTCATCTTCACCATCATTGGTTTTCTCTTCTGTGCTAGTGGTTATCATTTCTGATGCTTCACCATGCTCACCATCCAGGAGTTCTGAGAAATATTCTTTCCATTACTTCCTTCGGGGCAGTAAGCAATTTGCCTTGCTTGTCCTTTATAAATTTGAGAGGGCATTGTTTTTCCTTCCTCATGTTCTTTAGGGTCTTATAGAACAATTTCTGGTTTTCTTGTGCATCTTTTTCTAGCTTTTCTCCAAATTCTTCCCAGGACTTCTGTTTTGCTGCTAGCACTTTGTTCTTTGCTTCTGTTCTGAGTGTCACATATTCTCTATATTTTTCCATTTGTCCTGTTGTGTTTTTAGCTCCTAAGTATTGTTTCCATGCCATTTTCTTCTCTCTTATTTTCTCTTTGACTTCCTCTGTCCACCAAGGTGTCCTCTTTCTCTTGTTCCCAAGTCGGACTTCACCGCATGCTTCTGCAGCAGCTGTCTTTATGATATCCTTGAATTTAATCCAGAGGGTTTCCAAGTCATCAGGTTGTTCTTCTGTGTTGCTCACCGCTGCAGCAATAAGCCCCTGATATCTGGTCTTAATTTCTGGCTCTCTCAGCTTGTAGGTCCTAATGCTCATTTCTCCTGCTCGTTTACTTGGTTTCTTGCGTGATGTTGGGCAGTTCCTAGGCTGAGCAACTCTTTCAGTTGTTCTTTTGATTGTTAGCAGGTAGTGATCACTTCCAATCTCTGGCCCCCTCCAGACTCTAGCATCTCGGACATATTTGAATGAGCTTCTCCGAACAATGGCATAGTCGATCACTGACTTCTCATTCTTTGTTGGTTCACATCTAGTGTATGCATGTATGCGCTTATGGGGGAACTTTGTGTTTGTAATGATCAGATTCTGCTCACTGCAGAGTCTAAGGAGTCGCTTTCCATTGTCATTGAGAGTATCTTCTCCATATCTTCCGATAACTCCACCCCATCTAGCATGGTCATTTCCAACTCTGGCATTAAAATCTCCGAGCATGATAACTTCATCTAGGCAGTCATCCACTGTCCTTTGAAGCAGCTCGAAGAATTCCTCCTTGACCTCTGCTCTCTCATCCTCATTTGGCCCATACACTATGACCAGGTTGACTATGGTTTCTCCTTCTTTTAGTTTTACAACCATAATGCGCTCCGAGACAAAGTTCCATCCCTTGATACTATCTTTTTGATTTTGGGCCACAATGCAACCCACGCCCCCTTTAGCTCTTTCAGATATGGGTACACCACTGTAGAGCAACGTGTTGCCATCGAGATCCATGACTCCTTGTCCTTTTTTCTTCGTGTCCGTTATAGCCAGGATTTCTAGTTTTGCTTTCCTCATCTCTTCCACCAGCTCCTCTTCCTTCCCATTTATACTTCTTGTGTTCCAAGTTCCATAAGTCGTAGTCCGTTCCAGTTCATCGCCTTTAGAATCAGTCCAGTTTTCTCTCTTGTATTGCTCGTAATCGTGATTTAAAGCAAACAGGTGATTGGCCTGTTGTGCATTTGCATGGTGGAGGGGCTGCCTCCTTACGGCCTCCATGCAGGCCGCCCTCCTCCTTTTTCATCCGGGCTTGGGACCGGCATAGGCGTAGTTGTTGAGGTATTTACCAGCCAGAAAAACTTCATTAAAAGAAGTTACTGTGGATTGGGAAGGGGGATAGTTATAGGGTGAACTACATAAGTGTTTTACAGTATAAAAAAAATAATATGGCTTTGGTATAAGTTCCCCTGTAAGAGAAGTGGGCATATAACACTTAACAATATGTGTTCTGACACTGCTATAACAGTAAGATGACAGTATATTTGATTTAGAGAGGGGTAAAAAAAAAACTTTAATCTGGTGAAAAGAATCAATTTTGAGATGCTCTGTTGAAAAAAAAAATTATCTTAAATTGATGTATAAGAAGATGAAGAGGACTGCAGTAAGGACTGGTGGACAGTAGATTTTTTTTTTTTTAAAGGAAAAAGAGTTTAGCGCCTTACTAGGACAAAGGACAAAGAAAATTGCCACAAGTTCTTCGTCGGGGAAAAGAAAGAAAGCTAGAGCTAAATGGGAAAAACATTTTAAAGTAGTGAATTACTTTCTTCTTCTTCTTCTTCTTTTGTTCGCTTGAACTATATTGTCTATATCTGCAATGTTGTTTCTTGTATAAACTTCACTGTCTTTTGTAGTTCATACAGAGGTCCATATAGTTTTGCTTCCAGTGTTGTTTCTCTGGACCAGTGGGTTTGCCTCAATATATCATATTCGGGGCAATCTTGAAGTACGTGCTCCGCAGTCTGGGGTGCCTGTCCACATGTACACATGGCTGAATTGCCAATCTTGAATTTTGTATACATGTGGCTGCGGAGGCAGTTGTGTCCTGTTCTGAGGCGCAGAATGACTTTTTGTTCTGATCTGTTCATAGCTTGGTAGTCATCCTGCGTTGGTGTTGGTGGCTTTCTGATAGATTTGATCATCTTTTTCTTCTGATTGAATTACTTTCAACTGTAGGACTCTGGAAGTTAAACCAAGTTTTCTCAGAAGGTGACATTGCAAGCATACCATATTCAAACACACACCACTGTGATGGACGAACTCGGCTGACCCTGAACTTTGTTGTAATTCTTGTATAACGGGACTTCTTTCACGTGGATTCATTAGCTATGAAACTGTTCCACACAGAGGGCAGACACGTTTGCTAATTGATATGCGGAAAGTTTACCTATCGTTGATTCTGGTCATCGCATTGATTTAAGGAGAGATTAAATCACGCCCACTAACATCTCTTGAACAATCATAGGCAGTTATTTTAATTAACTTGGCCAGTGGGGGGGCGTCGCCAGAATCAAACAGGCACAGCGACCACGATCAAAGAGACAGACTGAGGGATTTCAGGGGAGACTATCGGCGTTATCAAAGACAGTAGTGGTCCCTGATACGAGACGCAGTTGCTTGCCGCTATTTTCGCGTCTCGGTGTCAATCGCAGAACCGAGCGAACGGGGAAAGCGAAACGGGCAGCAGCGAGCGGATACGAAGACCAGGGGGCGGCTTCTTCTCTTGATTTGGCGGTCAGATCCCCAAAAGTTCGTGAGATCAAATAAGCTGTCAAGTTTATCATGTCCCACTCAACTTACATTCCATTTTAGCTAAATAGACCATGAAGACTAGACACGTTATCACTCGCTGGCCAGACCTTTACAGAAGCACTAGCTTTATTGAAATCTTGTTATAGATTTTCCCCTGGATTTTATATATATATTTGCAGTGATTTCTATTCTGTGCAAAGCGGTAATATATATTGTGTAAAGTGATCAGTGGTCTAGTTCAGTCATTCTATTTCAATGGATTTTGTGTTAATTTAAATCTATTAAATTAAACCATCTCAATAGTTCCAGTTGTAAATATAATGATCTATCTATTATATTATTTCAAAAGATAATAGATGCTTAAATTAACTTTTAAAGTCGCGAAGGAATTTATAATTAATAAATTCAGTTAAGTCCTAGTTTTATAGATGTGTGTTTTAACCACTAGAATTCGCGCAGTGTTTATTAAATACATAATTAAATACTCGAGTGTATTATAGGCTTAACGGGAAATTTATCGCGCTTGATTTTTCGGTATGTTACATGTCTTTTTTTCTTTCACACAGAGTGATCGTAACCTGCGGTCCCAGCTAAATAAAGAAAGAAATAAAGAAATCATCCTATAAACTTCCAGTCATATTGAAGAAACATTTCTTTTAAAATATAATCTTGTGGCGGTCCTTTTGCGACCTAGCTGTCAGAATTAAATGAAATAAAGCCCACCCAAGAACATTTTAAAGAATAATCATCAAATTACCCTTACAAACCTGTAAGATAAACTGGAAGGTAATCATCGCCAGTAGCGATATCATATTTACTGTTTACTGTGAGAGAGTACATATTTTCCTGACTGTGACTGAGCCTAGTTTTTTCCTCAATTGGATTTAATAAAACTATCATCACGCATTGAAGGAATTTTACCATAGCGGAGGATTAAAAGAGACCACTTCATTTTCACCCCTGTGCCGAACTGTGTTAGTGCCATCCCATAGACTCCTTTTATATATATAATAAAAACACGAGAACTCTTAGTCTTCAAGTCTTGCGATAAGTGAGAATATTTGTTACCAACAAACCCTCGCAAACATCTGGGGCGGGACATCGAAGGACTAGACAGTTCATATGTCGAAAGAGTACTTGCTGTTTTTATATACTTTTATGGATCGTCTGAGGCTGCATTCGGTAAGTGTGTGAGTATATGAGTGTGGATCCTCACGCGTGTGTATGAATGACAGGAAATTTAATCGTTTTCTTTTGTAAACCTGTTGTTAACTTTCTTGCCTAGTAATATAATTTTTCTGTATTCCCTGCATTGTTCCTTTAAGGGGGAGTTGCTAATTGGTTAACTCTGTTTAAAAACCCCCTCCTTTCCATTTGCTTAGTAAAGGGAAGAACAGCTGGGAAGAACAGTTTTTTTTCTATCACCTATACCTAACTTTGTAACACCTCTTTCAGAGCAATTAACTTCACTGTTAGGTTAACGTACCTATGTTCCTGATATTATCTATCTCTGGACTGGGTTTATCTTTGTCTAATAAGCGGGAAGGGCTTAGTCGATACCAATCTTCTTCACCCCTCCCAAATTTGTTATTTGCATTTGTGTACTTATGATAATTTATGTAATACCTGATATTTGTTAGTGATTGATGTTTAAAGTGAATAAAATCACATAAACTCATTTAGTACGGTGTTGGATATACCCAAAGCCCAACTTTTCCCCTATTCGTTTAATATAGTTTGTATCTACATCGTCTGTGTGTGTGAAAAACACCAAATCGGTGTGCGCGCAGATGCGAGTCTGGAAAACTGGCAAATAATTGTTTGACCAGGAGAGCGGAAGAGAAGATTGAGAGAAGCGATTTGTCGTAAATAAGTCTGTCTTTACTCTCCTCCAGCACGCTGTGAAGCAACTATCGAATCTCTACATTTTCTATCACTGAGCTTTCCATCATCATTTTCCACTCTAAACCGGACCACTATTTCTACGACTCTTTTCTCTCAAAATAAATTTACGACAATATTTGGCTGGCTCGCCGGGATTATTTTGAGATACATTTGATGCACACATATTTGTGGGCTGGTTCTGGGATCTTGAGCTACATTTGAGGCAATCGCATAGCCGGGTTAAAGATATTTTGAGTCTGATTTAGTCTGGGTCTAACTAGGTAGAGTGTGAATGATTTGTCTTGTGAATTAGGGAAATAAATAAATAATTACACCCCTAGACAAACGTTCTTTAAGTATTTGGGTTGTCCACACAGCATATTTACAGGTTGTTTTCTCTCCACAGCAGTAGAAAGTACAGATAAACAAAAATATTTGCTATTTTAATTATCCTCTGGCGGAGATAATTCAATTTCTTTCTTTATAAGAGTTGCTGGGATTGCGTGATTGTTTTACAGTCACTAAGGTTTTTGAAGTTAAAAAGAGTTGAGCTTAGCTAAAGACGGATTGTTCTGATTTTTAAAAATTAAGTTAACAACGTCTCATCTCAATAATTGACTTTAGGGACGGAGTTTGTTGTCAGAGATTTAAAATTTAGGAAAAAAAATTTTTTTTTTCCTTTTAAATTGTTTTAATTTAAATTTTTCTCTACTGTTAGTAAAAGTAGATTCTTTTCCAGTGTAACTTACCATTTAGTGGCATAGTCGCTTGCGTTTAGAGCCTTAATTGCCAGATAATAGCAGCGATAAGTTTGCACAGTACAGGTAGGAGGTAACTCAAGTAAATTTTTTTACTTTGGTTTTTTTCGTAGCGGCTTTGAGTTTTCCCCTTCTTGTTCCATCTTACTATTCTCTAGTCTTAGAAGCATCCAGTTCTTTGACAATGGCAGAGAGAATTAGGATAAGATCCCTTTTGAGGCAAGAGGCCAAGGACTCAGGACTAGACACAGAAGCTGCGAATCTGTTTATCAACCAGGAACTTCAAAGGTATGACGCGGAGGAAGAGAGGGCAGAAGCTAGGAAGAAAGAAGCGGACGATCGTCAATTGGAGCAGAAGAAAATTGAGGCAGAGATGGACGCCCGCAGGGAAAGAGAGAAGGAGAGACAACGCGAAGAGAGAGACAAGGAAAGACAGCATGAATTAGCGCTCAAGGCTTTAGAGAGTCGGAGTGCCTCTACTTCAAATAATGGAGAGCCGTCTTCGCCCCAGTCTCAAACAATGGATCTCTCCAGCACTCAGTCTGCCCAATTAACTGCTATGTCGTTTTCTTTAGAATCTTTTCCTAGCCCTAACGAAAAAATTGACAGCTACCTAGAAAAATTCGAGAGACTCGCGAATCTTTATGGGTTAGAGAGTACCCGCTGGGCGCTCAAACTTTCAACGTCACTGAAAGGCAATGCTTATGACGTGTACACAAAGCTGGGACCGAATCAACATGATTATGACCTGTTGAAGAAGGCCTTACTACAGCAGTTTGAGATGACTGCCCGAAAGTTTCTGCAGTTGTTCAGAAACAGCCGAAAAGAGAGCACGGAAACATTTCCCCAGTTCTCTTCACGTCTCACGGGTTATCTGACAAAGTGCATTGAATTATCTGACCTACCTCTTTCATATGAGGGACTCCTCGAACTTGTTCTTGTGGAGCAGATAAAATCCACTTTGTCGAATGAAACTCGTAGATTTTTGGCTGAACAGGGGGCAGTCAGGCTTGAAGACATACTCAATAAAGCCGAACGCTATAGCAATGCAATGGCCGAACTTCCCAGCACTAAACGTAAACCCACCGATGAGCCATCTCGAAAACAGAATCTAGAGCAGGCATCCTATTCTTCCACTTCCTCTCAACATTATAACCAACGAGATAACAATACCCAGAAACCTCCCCAGGAAAAATCGAAATTCTACAAAACCCGATACCCCCCCAACAACAATTCTGATCAACCCAACAAGCCTACGTGGCAGCGCGGCCACCAAGGTCAAGGAAAAGGGAAGACCCCTACACCAGGAACGTCTGATCAGGGCAAACAAACCGGTGCAAACCGCATTGGATGTTTGCATACAGCCTCGAAAGGTAGAGTCAATGTCAGTGATTCTCAACCTGAGGGGGACCGACCCTCAACTCGAGGAACTGTAATTTTGAACGGTACCTCAACTACTTGTCTTTTTGACACTGGATTAAGTTTTAGTTGTATTGTCGCTAGACACCTAGTCAAACCAGGTCAGGAGACAGAGGAAACCGTCAAACTTAGTGGAGTTTTCAGGAGTGATGCACCCAGGACGCTTCCTATCGCACTGGTAGAAATACACTCTGACTTTGTCAGAGGAGTTATTAAAGCGGCCATAATGGATGATCCGATCTACCCAGTTATCCTGGGATGTAGATATGTGTTCATTGGGAGACCTAAGGAGCCGATTGTGGCAGCGGTAACCACAAGAGGGCAAGCCAAGAAGGAGAGGGAGCCTGCGCCAAACTTGTTGCCGAATGAACTGAAGGAGGCGCAACAAAAGGACCCTACTCTGGCGCCCTGCTTTAAAAAACTGCCCATGGCTAAGGACCCCAGACACAACGGAGACATCTTTTCTAAGGATGGTGTATTGTATCGTAGAACGGGCAACCCGGACACGGGGAATAACCAGCTCCTAGTACCGACGCAGTACAGAAACCAGATCTTAGAAATGGGGCACTCTCTTCCCTTTAGCGGACATATGGGACAAAACGCCACTATTCAGCGAATAAAAAACCACTATTGGTGGCCAGGAATGAACTCTGACATTGTCAGGTATGTGAAATCCTGCGCCCAGTGCCAACGGGTAGCACCCAAGCACTTGACACCCCCAGTACCTATGGGGCAAATGCCAATAGTAGGGACTCCATTTGAACGGGTTGCTGTCGACATTATTGGTCCTCTGGAAAAGACCAAAAGAAGGAACAGGTTCATCCTGACCTTAGTTGACACTTGCACTATGTGGGCCGAAGCCGTACCGCTACCATGCACTAATTCCAAGCATGTCGCAGAAGCCCTTGTGCAAATTTTTACACGGTTGGGATTCCCTCAACAAGTTTTGACGGACAATGGATCCCAATTCCGTAGCCTGTTAATGGAGGAGATCTTTAAGATCTTGAGGGCCAAACATATCCACACAAGTCCCTACCATCCGGCCGGAAATGGGCTCGTGGAACGTTTTAACGGTACCCTCACCATGATGTTACGTAAGCTGGGTCAGGAGAAACCGGAAGACTGGGACCAATATATATCGGCTGCCTTATTCGCCTACCGAGAGGTACCCCAAGCGTCTACGGGTTTTGCGCCAGCTACACTTTTATTTGGCAGACCTATTAAGGGGCCACTAGAAGCCTTACTTCGGTCCCTGACAGACCAGAAGGCTGACGAGACAGTCGTCTCTGCAAGCAAGTATGTATCTGAGCTTAAGGAAAGGCTAAAGCTAGGATGGGATCTAGCTACTACCAACCTTAAGAAAGCCCGCGCTAAAATTACTAAAAGATACAACAAAGCTGCAAAAGAGAGAGAACTACAACCAGGGGAGAAAGTCCTATTGCTACTTCCAACCGGAAGCAATAAACTTCGCATCGGATGGCAAGGACCGTTTACCGTCCTTAAAAAGATCTCACGTACCAACTACAAGATCTCCATCAAAGGAAAGGAGAAGGTCTTCCACATAAATCTGCTAAAGAAATATTTGGAAAGACCGGTGCCATCCTCCGAGCATCTCCTGGCTGTCGCCATAGCAACGGAAGACGAGGAAGATGATGATGGTTGCATGGAGTATCCATTGCAACCCACAGAATCCTTTAAAGATGTCAAGTTCGGCGACAATCTCTCACCAGAACAACAAACAGAAACCAGGGCTCTACTAAAACAGTACAGTGCAGTCTTAACGGATGTACCTGGTCGAACAAATCTCATTGAATTTGATATGAAATTAACAAACGAGACCCCTGTTCAAACCAGAGTTTACCCCATCCCGTACGCTAAAGCTGATGCACTTCGCGGAGAAATAGACAAGCTGCGTCAGGCAGGAATTATCAGTGAGTCTACATCTCCTTACAGCTCGAGTGTAGTGCTGTTGCAGAAGCCCAATAAGGAAGTTCGGCTGTGCATTGATTACAGGTTGCTAAACGCTGTAACGGAATTCCAGCCCGAACCTCTCCAAACTGTTTCTGAGTTGTTCACCAAGCTCAGCAAAGCAAAGATCTTCTCCAAGATTGACCTCAGCAAAGGTTATTATCAAATACCAGTCAAGGAGGAAATTAAACCTTTGTTAGCTTTCAGCACTAGTGAAGGACATTACACATTTAACGTGATGCCGTTCGGTTTGCATAACGCACCAGGAGTGTTCACCAGGATGATGAGGAAGCTTCTACAACCTTTGCAAAGTCCCCATATCCATAATTTCATGGATGACATCTTAATTGCATCGGAAACCTATGAAGAACATATTGCTACGGTTGCTATGCTCCTCAGGAGACTACAGGAAACGGGTCTCACAGCCAGACCTAGCAAATGTCTCATCGGGTTTGAACAGTTAGACTTCCTGGGGCACACTATTTCTCACGGATGCAGTTGGCCTATTAAGAAGAACGTGGAGAAAATAATGGCAGCAAAAAGACCCCGAACGAAGAAAGACGTACGTTCCTTCATATCGCTATGTGCATACTATCAGAAGTACATCCAGAACTTCAACGGACTGACGGCACCTCTGACTGACCTCACAAAGAAAGGTTGTCCTGATAAGGTCATATGGGATCAAAAGTGCGAACACGCGTATAGCACTTTGAAAGGACAGTTGTCTGCATACCCCATTTTGAGGTTGCCTGACCTCAAGAAACCTTTTGTACTGAGAGTCGACGCGTCAGGTCAGGGCATCGGGTCAACACTGCTTCAAGCCGATGACAGTGACCTGAACATGCTATTTCCAGTTGCCTATGGCAGTCGGAAATTAAATAAAGCGGAACGGAACTACAGCGTAGTTGAAAGGGAATGTCTTGCTCTGATTGACGGTATCAGACGCCATCATGAGTTTCTTTATGGTACATCTTTCACGGTGCAAACAGACCACGCTCCGTTAGCATTTCTTGGTGCCAATAAAGAATTTAACGCAAGGATCATGCGTTGGGCGCTTCTTTTAAGCGTTTATTCTTTCAAAGTGGAATATATTCCGGGAAGACAGAATGTCGGGGCTGATTTCCTGAGTAGAAACTGGACTACAGAGGAAGAGGAGGAAGGTGAAGATACCAATCATCCAAAAGTTACCGATCAGGGCAGCTTCATCGTCATAAATCAAACATGAAAACACGTTTTCACGTCTCAAAAGAGGGGACGATTGTGATGGACGAACTCGGCTGACCCTGAACTTTGTTGTAATTCTTGTAAAACGGGACTTCTTTCACGTGGATTCATTAGCTATGAAACTGTTCCACACAGAAGGCAAACACGTTTGCTGATTGATATGCGGAAAGTTTACCTATCGTTGATTCTGGTCATCGCATTGATTTAAGGAGAGATTAAATCACGCCCACTAACATCTCTTGAACAATCATAGGCAGTTATTTTAATTAACTTGGCCAGTGGGGGGCGTCGCCAGAATCAAACAGGCCCAGCGACCACGATCAAAGAGACAGACTGAGGGATTTCAGGGGAGACTATCGGCGTTATCAAAGACAGTAGTGGTCCCTGATACGAGACGCAGTTGCTTGCCGCTATTTTCGCGTCTCGGTGTCAATCGCAGAACCGAGCGAACGGGGAAAGCGAAACGGGCAGCAGCGAGCGGATACGAAGACCAGGGGGCGGCTTCTTCTCTTGATTTGGCGGTCAGATCCCCAAAAGTTCGTGAGATCAAATAAGCTGTCAAGTTTATCATGTCCCACTCAACTTACATTCCATTTTAGCTAAATAGACCATGAAGACTAGACACGTTATCACTCGCTGGCCAGACCTTTACAGAAGCACTAGCTTTATTGAAATCTTGTTATAGATTTTCCCCTGGATTTTATATATATATATTTGCAGTGATTTCTATTCTGTGCAAAGCGGTAATATATATTGTGTAAAGTGATCAGTGGTCTAGTTCAGTCATTCTATTTCAATGGAGTTTGTGTTAATTTAAATCTATTAAATTAAACCATCTCAATAGTTCCAGTTGTAAATATAATGATCTATCTATTATATTATTTCAAAAGATAATAGATGCTTAAATTAACTTTTAAAGTCGCGAAGGAATTTATAATTAATAAATTCAGTTAAGTCCTAGTTTTATAGATGTGTGTGGATCAAACCCGGGCGATGGCATTTGAGGATTTTTCGTCGACCGGGAATTGGACTGGATTACCTGGCGAGAACATTTGAAGGAGTGTCGTCGACCAGGGACTGGCGGCTCCTGAGCCGACCCAGCTGCAATGGGTACCTCCGAAATCGGCGAGTATTTGCCTGAATGGCGAGGGACACCTGTCTCTGTACAAGAAATAAAGGGATACTCACGTAAAATCAATGTCAGGTTAGACATAAATAATAACCTGAGATTTCGCCTCGAGTATTAGCGGGCGTACGAAAAAAAAAAAAAAGAAAAAAAAAATAGATGTGTGTTTTAACCACTAGAATTCGCGCAGTGTTTATTAAATACATAATTAAATACTCGAGTGTATTATAGGCATAACGGGAAATTTATCGCGCTTGATTTTTCGGTATGTTACATGTCTTTTTTTCTTTCTCACAGAGTGATCGTAACCTGCGGTCCCAGCTAAATAAAGAAAGAAATAAAGAAATCATCCTATAAACTTCCAGTCATATTGAAGAAACATTTCTTTTAAAATATAATCTTGTGGCGGTCCTTTTGCGACCTAGCTGTCAGAATTAAATGAAATAAAGCCCACCCAAGAACATTTTAAAGAATAATCATCAAATTACCCTTACAAACCTGTAAGATAAACTGGAAGGTAATCATCGCCAGTAGCGATATCATATTTACTGTTTACTGTGAGAGAGTACATATTTTCCTGACTGTGAATGAGCCTAGTTTTTTCCTCAATTGGATTTAATAAAACTATCATCACGCATTGAAGGAATTTTACCATAGCGGAGGATTAAAAGAGACCACTTCATTTTCACCCCTGTGCCGAACTGTGTTAGTGCCATCCCATAGACTCCTTTTATATATATAATAAAAACACGAGAACTCTTAGTCTTCAAGTCTTGCGATAAGTGAGAATATTTGTTACCAACAAACCCTCGCAAACATCTGGGGCGGGACATCGAAGGACTAGACAGTTCATATGTCGAAAGAGTACTTGCTGTTTTTATATACTTTTATGGATCGTCTGAGGCTGCATTCGGTAAGTGTGTGAGTATATGAGTGTGGATCCTCACGCGTATGTATGAATGACAGGAAATTTAATCGTTTTCTTTTGTAAACCTGTTGTTAACTTTCTTGCCTAGTAATATAATTTTTCTGTATTCCCTGCATTGTTCCTTTAAGGGGGAGTTGCTAATTGGTTAACTCTGTTTAAAAACCCCCTCTTTTCCATTTGCTTAGTAAAGGGAAGAACAGCTGGGAAAAACAGTTTTTTTTAAATCACCTATACCTAACGTTGTAACCCCTCTTTCAGAGTAATTAACTTCACTGTTAGGTTAACGTACCTATGTTCCTGATATTATCTATCTCTGGACTGGGTTTATCTTTGTCTAATAAGCGGGAAGGGCTTAGTCGATACCAATCTTCTTCACCCCTCCCAAATTTGTTATTTGCATTTGTGTACTTATGATAATTTATGTAATACCTGATATTTGTTAGTGATTGATGTTTAAAGTGAATAAAATCACATAAACTCATTTAGTACGGTGTTGGACATACCCACAGCCCAACTTTTCCCCTATTCGTTTAATATAGTTTGTATCTACATCGTCTGTGTGTGTGAAAAAACACCAAATCGGTGTGCGCGCAGATGCGAGTCTGGAAAACTGGCAAATAATTGTTTGACCAGGAGAGCGGAAGAGAAGATTGAGAGAAGCGATTTGTCGTAAATAAGTCTGTCTTTACTCTCCTCCAGCACGCTGTGAAGCAACTATTGAATCTCTACATTTTCTATCATTGAGCTTTCCATCATCATTTTCCACTCTAAACCGGACCACTATTTCTACGACTCTTTTCTCTCAAAATAAATTTACGACAACCACATGTTATCAGATTTTAATTTTTTTATTTTTAACAATTGCAAAGTTTTTAGAAACTGGATAACACTTGTCATATCTCGCTCTTAGAATGCCAACATGTTACCAGATTTTACTCATGTATATATTAAAAATGTTTTACTTGTATATTTAGTTAAATTAGAAAAAAATTATGTGATTTTTCCATGTATTGAGATTATGTGTGAGACAGCAATAAGACTATAAAACTATGAGACAAGTTGAAAAGAGTGTCATAGAGAAAAAACAACTTTGTGTTACAGTGATTATGTACTGTGAAACATGTTTTGTTTATAGTCATTTTGTGCATGTAGATTAGTGTAAACTATCTTCATGTCCCATATTCATATACCTGTATCTGATGAAGATGTCATGGTATAACATGAGCTGTATTTTTCCAGTGTTCTAATAAGACTTTCAATTATTACCTATTTTCATTCATCCCAATTCTTGTACTACTAAATAGTATATAGGAAACATTTCTCTGATTTCATCAATTATTATTTTCAGGTAGATGACGCTACAGCTAAAGCAAAAAGAAAAAGGAAACTCAACTGGGGGTAAACATTTAGTATTTTTTATTGATAAATGTTTGTCTCAGACTTCTGTGTTTCTTTACTTGGTTTAAATTGTATCAGATAGTTGTGTTCTAAGAATGGATGAGCTGTTTTTGCTTTTCTGCCCTTTTTATCATTTCTGCCAGTTTTTTAAATATTTTCCCTAAAAAGCTTTTGTGACCTGTACATTAGTATGTATGTTCTTGTGATTCTATAAAATTGATGCTGTTACAAAATTTTACTATTATTCATCTTACATGAAGATGATTGATTGCTCTGCTTTAGTATTAACTAATGGTTTTACTACTATCATTATGTTTTCTTGTCTTTTCTGAAAGTTTCTTAGCAAGATTCTCCATTTCATTTCCTTTTTAATTGTCTGCCTATCAGCCATATGATGCTTTACGGCACATTTTTATTTGTTGTCAGGCATTATACTGTTTCCACATCTCTTGCCTTATTTCTTCTACTCTGATAACCATTTTGCTAATGCAGATTCATTCATTTCTCTTTTCACCCCTCCCCTAGGTACCACAGAGTCACCACTGCATCTGGTCCCTAGCAGGAAACCTGCACAAACGCATTCATATGCTCTTGCTGCAGTGGTTTCTGTAGTAATATGTTTGACATGATGAGGTGCCAGTTCTCCATGCACAACCTCATATTTTGACATGATGAGGTGCCAGTTCTCCATGCACAACCTCATATGTTTGACATGATGAGGTGCCAGTTCTCCATGCACAACCTCATATTTTGACATGATGAGGTGCCAGTTCTCCATGCACAACCTCATATTTATTGCCTTTTACGACCTGCATGAAGATGCATTAATCCTATTATTGTCTTTGTCTCCTCAGAGACGACCCCTCCCCCAGAACTACACAGCGTGAATGCTCATTGTCTTCACCATATTAGATGTTAATAGTATGCATATTAATTTTTTTAAATTGACGTCTAGTGTTTCCGATTACTTTCATATTTTCTGTTTTTACTTCCAGGAGACATAGTATACTGTTGTATATCCTGGTCTTGTTAGTTTCTTTCTGTGATTGCTCTGTTTAGCAATCAGGTTTCTATTTCATATTCTTAAGTGGACCTGACATAGCATCTTACAAGTGTTGATCTTGTTTGAAAGCCAATACATTGTTAATTTAGTTATAGATAATAAAAATATCTTTAATGTACTATTTGTGCATTAACTAATAAAACTTACTTACTTAGTCGTTCCCCTTCTACCGTGAGGTGTAGAGGTTTGGGAGAGAGAGAGCGCCAGACTATCCTATCGGCTGTCTTCCTCCTGGCCTGGTTCTATTCTAGTCCTCGGTCCTTCAAAGATTGTCTAATGTTGTCCTCCCAGCAAACTTTGGGTCGTCCTGGGGGTCTGGATCCCTGGCTCTTTGTTTCCCATGCTTGTCGTGGTAGCCAATCTTCTCCCATTCTGCAGACATGGCCAAACTATCTTAGTTGGGACTGTTCTACTTGGGTCTGCAGGGGTTGGGATTTTAGGCCTTGACATATCGTCTGGTTGCGGACCATGTCTCTTGTTACTTCAACCACCTTCCTCAGATACCTCATTTCTGAGGTTTGGATCTGGCTTTTGTGGGTTGTAGTCATTGCCCATGACTCGCATCCATATGTCAAGACTGGGACATAGGTGGAGCGGTATACAGCCATCTTCATTTTCTTACCAACCTCTCTCTTGCTGAGGAATCCTCGATTTATGGCCTGAAAAAGTCTCCCAGCTGCTGCTTTTTGAGTGGCCAACTCTTCTTTGATGCCTCCCTTTCGGTCTATAATAGCTCCGAGGTATTTAAAGTGGTCGACCTGCTCCAGGACCTGTTCTCCCAGCTTAATCTGATGTCTTCTTTCTTCTCGTGATATCACCATGGATTTTGTTTTAGAGCTGCTTATGACCATCCCTCTCTTCTCCAGCTCTTCCTTCCAGACTTGCAGGTTGGATTGGAGATGTGCCTCTGATTTAGCAATCAGGGCAACATCATCAGCAAATGCCAGCTCTGAAATACATACCTGTCTCATCTTCCAGTACCCCACTGAATACTTTCTTGTTCTCTCCTTACATGCCTTGATGACATCGTCCATGAGGAGTATGAAAAGGTAAGGTGACAGGATATCACCTTGTCTTACACCAGTGGTGGTCCTGAACTCTTCTGACTTATGGTTTGCTGTCCTCACATAATTTCTGCAAGACTTGTAGAAGCTCTGTATAGCATGAATCAGAGGTGCTGGAATGTTCTTCCTTGCCAAACAGTCCCAAAGTTTGCTCCAGGGGACCCTGTCAAACGCCTTTTCCAGATCTATGAAACAAAGATGGATCTCACTCTTATACTCAAGGGCCTTTTCACTCAGCTGCCTGAGTGTGAAGATTAGGTCTTGAGTACTTCGGTTTGCTCGGAATCCGCACTGGACCTCATCCAATTGTGGCTCAGCTAGGCGTCGGAGTCTCTGCTCTAGGATTCTAGAGTAGATTTTACCAGGGACACTGAGAAGGGATATGCCTCTATGGTTTCTACACTGTCAATTGTCACCCTTTTTGAAAATTGGTGTTATGATGGCACTCTCCCAATCCTTTGATATGGTCTTGTTGCACCATGCTGCCTGTAGGACCATTAAGAGTAATAGGTCGCCTGATGCTCCCATGTACTTAACCATTTCTGGTGTTATACCATCATGCCCTGCTGCTTTGCCCATCTTGATTTTCTCCAGTGCTGCCTTCAGTTCTTCCATCTTTATGTCATCTTCACCATCATTGGTTTTCTCTTCTGTGCTAGTGGTTATCATTTCTGATGCTTCACCATGCTCACCATCCAGGAGTTCTGAGAAATATTCTTTCCAGCTTTCCATTACTTCCTTCGGGGCAGTAAGCAATTTGCCTTGCTTGTCCTTTATAAATTTGAGAGGGCATTGTTTTTCCTTCCTCATGTTCTTTAGGGTCTTATAGAACAATTTCTGGTTTCTTGCGCATCTTTTTCTAGCTTTTCTCCAAATTCTTCCCAGGACTTCTGTTTTGCTGCTAGCACCTTGTTCTTTGCTTCTGTTCTGAGTGTCACATATTCTCTATATTTCTCCATTTGTCCTGTTGTGTTTTTAGCTCCTAAGTATTGTTTCCATGCCATTTTCTTCTCTCTTATTTTCTCTTTGACTTCCTCTGTCCACCAAGGTGTCCTCTTTCTCTTGTTCCCTAGTCAGACTTCACCACATGCTTCTGCAGCAGCTGTCTTTATGATGTCCTTGAATTTAAGCCAGAGGGTTTCCAAGTCATCAGGTTGTTCTTCTGTGTTGCAATAAGCCCCTGATGTCTGGTCTTAATTTCTGGCTTGTAGGTCTTAATGCTCATTTCTCCCGTTCGTTTACTTAGTTTCTTGTGTGATGTTGGGCAGTTCCTAGGCTGAGCAACTCTTTCAGTTGTTCTTTTGATTGTAAGCAGGTAGTGATCACTTCCAATCTCTGGCCCCCTCCAGACTCTAACATCCCGGACATATTTGAATGAGCTCCTCCTAACAATGGCATAGTCGATCACTGACTTCTCATTCTTTGTTAATTCACATCTAGTGAATGCATGTATGTGCTTATGGGGGTACTTTGTGTTTGTAATGATCAGATTCTGCTCACTGCAGAATCTAAGGAGTCACTTTCCATTGTCATTGAGAGTATCTTCTCCATATCTTCCGATAACTCCACCCCATCTAGCATGGTCATTTCCAACTATGGCATTGAAATCTCCGAGCATGATAATTTCATCTAGGCAGTCATCCACTGTCCTTTGAAGCAGCTTGAAGAATTCCTCCTTGACCTCTGCTCTATCGTCCTCATTTGGCCCATACACTATGACCAGGTTGACTATGGTTTCTCCTTCTTTTAGTTTTACAACCATAATGCGCTCTGAGACAAAGTTCCATCCCTTGATACTATCTTTTTGGTTTTTGGCCACAATGCAACCCACTTTAGCTCTTTCAGATGTGGCACACCACTGTAGAGCAGCGTGTTGCCATCGAGATCCATCACTCCTTGTCCTCTTTCTTTGTTTCTGTTATAGCCAGGATTTATAATTTTGCTTTCCTCATCTCTTCCACCAGCTCCTCTTCTTTCCCATTTATACTTCTGTGTTCCAAGTTCCATAAGTCATAGTCCGTTCCAGTTTGTCGCCTTTAGAATCAGTCCAGTTTTCTCCCTTGTAGTTCTCGTAATCAAAAGTTTAAAGCAAACAGGTGATTGGCCTGTTGTGTCTTTGCATGGTGGAGGGGCTGCCTCCTTACGGCCTCCATGCATGCCGCTCTCCTCCTTTTTCAGCCGGGCTTGGGACCGGCCTAGGCAGAGTTAACTAATAAAGACAATGTAGAAAATGCGGTTCGTGAAGCTCCTCATCTCATTCTAGTTTTAAGGACTTGCAGTGGTTGTTCTAGATGACCAATCTATTTTATTTCTAATGTAGCTGATGTTTGGTGTTTTTCCTCCTACTTCATGATGTCATTGACCTAATGCTGTTCCTTTTAGTAACATTTCTTATTATCTCTATGTTGCGATCATCCTTTCCTGTGTTTTGGATATGATCATGTTTAACACTGAAAACAAAAAGCTCTATAAATGGGCTTATATCAACTGTCACAGTATTTCCACTGAGATACACGACTGCCTTTTCAGAAATATCATTTGGTAAGCCATTGTAATGCCCCTTTGACATCTTGTTTGTGTTTATCTGTCCATTCTTTGAATGAAAGTTTGAATATCCTTTATGACAGGCATAAAGCCACCTCTGCAGTTTGTTACTTACATAAACACTTCATGCACTCTTGGAGTGGTGGCTTTTGTAGCAATTTATGCTGCTGACCTTTACATAACCTCACTTTAACCACCTCTTATAACATGTCTGATGGGAGCAGTGGTCTTTCTTTTTTATTTTTCCAGAGACCCCAGGGAAACATGGATTTTGAATTGTTTAAGCAAGTAATGCTGTGTTAGGTGGGGGTTTTGATGATCTTGATTGCTTTTGTTATATGCTGAAGTGACTCATGCGAGCCAGTGGTATTGGTAATTACATATTTTTGTCCTTTGTTGCAGATTTGAACCAAAACACCGCTGGGAGACTAAAGGCAATATGTGATCAGGAAACTCAGCATCTGTGATGGATACATTTACAACTTGTTTGTTTTTGTTTTGGTTCAAGCTGATTTAATGATTAAATCATTGAATTACTTTTTATCTGTGCCCATTATGATGTCTTGTTGTTGTTTAACTAGGGCTGATGATCTTCGTGCCCTTTCGCAGCCAATACCAAGTTGAAGAATCCTTGATATTATCTACATTGTGGATCTAGACTTTTCCTGAGGCTTTTCTGCAACTTGAGCTGGAGTCATGAGCCCCAGTTTCTGTCACAGGTATTCCTTCTTAGCTTGCCAAGCATTTAAAGGGTCTTCACATTTGGTTTCAAGCTAGAATGGGAAAGAGGGGTGGCATACTGTGCATCACATCCAGCTGTGCTCTTCACTCATGCAGGGCTAAATTACTTTGCTCCGATTCTGGGCTGTCTCAAGGAATCATCATGCATCACGTCCTGATCAGAGTCACTTCCCGGCTTCCTCACCTGTCAGTCTATCCATGTTGAGATCCTCTTGCAAACAACCAACCAGATAAGAGCTGGAGTTAATTCTGGGGCTCAAGTGATTCTGCCAAGCTTAATGTGCAGTGCTGGGCTCTCAACATGTTTTTCACCACAAGAGAATCAGATGTTGGGCTACAGGTGTGGCTTGATCTCTGAGCATTGGCCAGGCAACTTGAAGGTTGCCTGTTTTCAGGATGCACCACATGGAAGTGCTTCAGAGTTTTGATTAGGTGTTCGACCCTGAAATTCATGCATGAACAATGTGAATTCCTTTGCATCCCATTATGTTGTCATAATTATCACCAACATAGCACTCACCAGCATGATCTCAAACATTCTTTAAAAATGTTAACCCTTATATGACATAATTCTTTTTTCCCCCAACACTGCAGAAGACATGAAAGGTATGGGGGAAAATATAAACGGAGGTGGGGAAAATAATGGAGTTTTATGGTCATATCTGGAAAGGAAGTTTACTATTAGAAAGAAATACAGAATTATAAGATAAGATTAATGTGTAGAAAAGGGAAAATATTAAAAGATTGGAATATACTGGAAAGTGATTAGCAAAGAAGGGTAATGAAAAGGAATAACACCACTAAACTTAAACTGATTTTTGTTCAAATCAGACGTTTATTTTTTAAAACATTTGTTAAGCATGAAACAAGTTATGCAGTACAGCTATTTCTCCTGAAATGTGTGTTTTCTTAGTACTAATAAGCAGTACAATGTTTTCTTAGTACAGTAGAACTCCATTTATCCGAACCCCAATTATCCGAACATCCAATTATCCGAACACTTGTTCTAGAAAAAAAAAAAAAAAAAAATCAGATGCCACAGTCACGTTAGACTAAAATTCTGAATCTTTTGATGCGGCAAACTTCAAATGTGTGCGAACAATTTGTAGAGAATGGGATAGGCTAATGGTCGGTCGCTTACGTACAGGAAGTCAGTTAGATCATAAAGTCAGTTAATATCTGGTTTACCAATAAAGTGTACGTGTGCGTTCTAGGTAGAACACTGGCTAAACAGACAGTTCAACTTAAAATAATTGTGTCTGCTACTACAGCAGAATAATTTTGGTGTACAAGTATTTCTCTGTGCGATATGGCATCTTCCAGCAGGCCTAAAGCATATAAAAGGAACCGCAATGTTTTGTCAATTGAAACGAAAACAGAAATTATCAAGAGACTAGGACAAGGTGAAACTGTGTCTTCACTTGCGAGGATGTTCAATGTTGGGAAAGCTACCGTCTCTGACATCAAAAGTAACAAGGATAAAATTATGAGTGGGACCCAAAGATGCAGCAATAGTGAATGCAATCAGCGACCCATAGCTTGACTGCTTGCATCAGAGTCAGCGAACCAGAGCTGACTAAGACCGTACTCCACCTCCACGTGGTGGTCCTCGAAACAGTCTGCATCAGTGCAGTCTGGCTGAGCGAGTACAGATCGCAATGGGAAGGCAAACCCGGTCCCTAAAAAATGCCATGCTGAAGTCGGATGTGTCGACCGAAAGGTGCAGATATCACAGCTACGGCGTAAACAGACACAACGCAACCACCGTCCTTTTCAGGGCGAACAAGGAAGAAGAAGAAATTATGAGTTTTGCATCAAAATTTGATAGTGAAAATGGGTCGAAGAAACGTAAAACCATGAGAAATGCGAAAGATGTGAAATTGGAAGAGGCTTTGTATATATGGTTTGTGCAAAGAAGAAGCAAAGGGGAACCTATCTCTGGTTCTCTGTTGTGTGAAAAGGCATTTCAGTTCAACAATCAACTTGACGGTCCTCCTGACTTTAAGGCTAGCCAGGGATGGTTAAGAAACTTTAAATCTCGTCATGGCATACGAGAATTGGAGATTCAAGGGGAATCTTTATCTAGCGATGCAACTGCCGCTAAAAATTTTAAAGAAACATTCTTGGCTTTTTTGGAAGAAGAAGGTTATTCACTCGATGATGTGTATAATGCCGATGAGACTGGCTTATACTGGAAATCATTGCCTCAAAAATCACTTGCATCTCAGCGCGAAGCAGCTGCCCCTGGGTTTAAAAAGTGCAAAGAGAGAGTAACAATTTTGGTAGCCGCAAATGCCAGTGGAAGTCATCGTTTACCGGTGCTAATGATCGGCAAAGCCAAAAAACCACGTTGTTTAAAGAATGTGACATGTCTCCCATTGTGTTACAAAGCACAGAAGAGTGCTTGGATGAATAGTGAAATATTTCTTGATTGGTATACAAATCAGTTCATCCCAAATGTGAAGAGGTTGAGAGAACAAGAAAAGAAAACTGAAAAAGTAATTCTTCTACCGGACAATGCACCATCTCATCCAGAGACGAATACATTGAATGCAGTTGATGCAAATTTTAAAGTAATTTTTCTGCCTCCCAATGTAACAGCACTGATTCAACCAATGGATCAGGGTGTTATAGCAAAGCTTAAAAAGATGTACAAGAAGGAAGTCCTGCGTCGTTTATTGTTGACTGAAGATGAAGAAAGTGTGGTGGCGTTTTCCAAAAAGCTTAATCTCAAAGACTGCTGCTATATGTTAGCTGATGCTTGGACCACCCTGTCACAAGATAATCTCAACAAGGCTTGGAGTAGATTGCTTGGGAAAAAAGGAGGAAATGAAACTACTGCAGTGGACACAAATGATGATTGTATAAATGAAGTTGTGGAACTGTTTCAAGCAATGCCCGGATTTTCGGACTGTGACAAAGATGATGTACACATGTGGCTAGAAGATGATAATGATTCTGGTTTTCAGTTTTTGAATGACGAAGAAATTTTGTCTTTTGTGCAAGAAGAAAACCAAATACATGTAGTGACCGATGATGAAGACTCCTCAGAAGTACATGATGTACTTGTAGATTATGAAGAAAAACCAAAACGTCGACCAAGTCCTGAAGAGGCCTTTATAGCACTAGAAACAGCGATTGCTTGGTACGAGCAAGAAGATGACAGCTGTCCTACACAGCTTCTGCTGTTGAAGAGAATGCGGGACTTAGCAGCCAAAAGGAGACTATCCAGTTTGGTGCAAAAGAGGATTCCTCATTATTTTAAATAGTGGGCTACATCTGTGCAAGTACATATATATGTAAGTTGCGCCTGGTTTTGAATCGTTTGTAATGTTATTTTGAAAACATTTCTCTTTCTTAACAAAAATAATTAATACAAGTACTGTAGTACATGCACTGCAGTGTAATAAAAGATTTTGGTGATACAGTGATCTAATACAGTGTGGGTATTATTATTACAGTACAAGTAAATATGTTTTATAGTGTATTTTCCTTGTGATGGTTAATTATTTTTAGAAATATGTGTACATGTACTCGATACATTATGTAATCCAATTATCCGAACATTTGATTATCCGAACGATGCTCGGTCCCATGGGGTTCGGATAAATGGAGTTCTACTGTACTAATTAGAGGAACATGTTTTACAAGGACTTTGTGGCTATTACATGGTTATTTTTTAATCTATCTTTTAAAAAATCCTTTCTTAGAACATTGAACAATTGGTTTTTAAGGATAAGATTTTTGAATGAATTTCAGGTGTAAGTTGGATATAATGAAACAGTATTACGCACAGACATACATTTAAGTATAAAAGATTCTGAATTCTTTTATGCTAATGTGCTAAACATTTTATATACAACTCATGCGCCCTTGTGGTGGTAGTTTTTGTAGCAATTTGTTGTTTTTGATGGGGTATCCATCCCATACACAGTCCCACCTATGTTGCTTTTTATATGTCTGATGCATTCTTCTTGTCTTCTCCTGGACACACATATGGCAGTGTACTGTAATCACCATTATCATTCTTCTTGTCGTGGAGCAGGGAGTCACTGCTGCAACTAGTTCCTTGCAGGAAACCTGCACCAGAGGGGTGTGACTTAAATACAGTTCTCTATTGATACAAAAAATACAATATTTTATTATTATTTTAGTTGTTGATTTCTTGTATTTTATTGTTATGTTCATGCAAGATCTTTGGCCTCACAATAAGTCTAAAGAAAAAAAATGTGATGGGTCAGGATGTGGATGTTGCACCAGTTATCACTATCGACATTTATGAATTGGCAGTGGTGCACCACTTCATATACCTGGTGTCTAATATCAATAAAAAAAACTTTCTCTGGACACAGAAATTGACAGCCACATTGGTAAAGCTGCAACCACATTTGCACGCCTCATAGCGCGTGTTTGGTGAAACTCTAAACTCACAATGAAGAACAAAGCTGCAGTAAATAACGCCTGTGTCACCAGCACACTTCTGTATGGCAGCAAGACATGGACAACCTATGCCAAGCAAGAAAGAAGGCTCAATACCTTCCATCTACAGTGTCTACGCCACATCCTTGGTATTTCGTGGAAAGACAAAGTGGCTAATGTCGAGGTGTTGTCACGTGCTGGCCTTCAGAGCATGTATACACTGCTTAGACAGTGCATACTATGCTGGCTTGGCCATGTCTGCAGTATGGAAGATGGTTGCATCCTGAAAGATACCTTCTACGGACAACCGGCAGATGGCAAAAGAACAGTTGGGCAACCACAGCTGATGTTGAGAGATGTGTGCAAGAGAGACATGAGGGCACTGGACATAAATCCAGCAACCTGGGAGAATGAAGCTGCCAAACGCGTCAAGTGGCGATGCTCTGTATGGCACTACCTCAGATTGGATGAAAAGAAACTCTCATGGCAAGCAGAAGAGAATAGAAAACGTTGAAAGGAACACCAAGAAAAAAAGCAGCTGAGAGCTGTCACCTCAGGGGCACATTCCTATAGTCAGTTATGACTGAAGGGACTATTATTGTTGTTAGGTGACTATACAGAAGTCACACACATGGTGCTGTATACATATATGAACTTATATGCTTAACCCCCAAATTCCAATTAAGACATATGGATTGATTAATTATTTATTTTTTTAGACAAGCATCAGGTCAAATTATGGAAGAAACAGCTGTATTGTAAACATTCAGTTCAAAGTTCAGTATAAAAATTAGTGCAAAATATGTTTATTTATGAAAATGAATGTTTATAAATTTATTTGTAATGCACATAAATTGTAAGTATATGCAAAAATGTGTACACTACGGCAGAACTCCAATTATCCTAATTAATTCATGACAAGAGTTGTCCGAATAATTGAAATTTTAGACATTTGGATTAAGGGAAAAAACACACTGTTATCCGTGAAAAATAATTGATTAATTAGTGTTTATTAAACACGAGAGCTTTCTGATATAAAATGGGTCCTAAAATTGGTTATCTTTTTTACACAAACCATTTGTATATTGCTTCTGCTTTGTTGTTGTCAGACTTTTTTCAGTGTGTTTATGCTAGAGCTACCATCTTCACTTTCTAATACAGAAATGAATTGAAGAAATGACTTATTTTTATTGTCAGAAATTGTGGCCACTCTTACAGCATATCTTTAGGTGATTTCCTTCCCCGATTCCCTTTTTTAATGTCAGAAATTGTGGCCACCCTTACAGCATATGTTCAGGCAATTTCGTTCCCTGATTCCCCCTAGTTCAACAATTATTCATTCCCACTTTGTCTGCCATTGCTAGAACAGTACATTTTCATTTATTTGACAATTAAAATTTTGTGGATGTCCATAATGGGTGTGAAATTGAAACTTAACACATTGAATTGACTACAGCTTAGAGCAGACTGCAGTTGACTAGAAAATTGACCACGTGGCTACTCAGTGAGTTAGGGTGGGGGGGGGGGGGGGGGGGGGGGAATTACCTACTTTTGCCCGCTTTCATTCGTTTTGGTTAATTGAGTTAGAATAATCGGAGTTCTACTGAACTTGTAAATGAAACAAAAATTCAGTTTATAACAGTAAGCAGAATGATTTTTAATTAACAGTTCAAATTTCACTTATTTCAAAAACAGTGGTCACTTTTAAGATTTGAGTTACAAATATCCTCAGTGACATCAGCTATAGAGCACATCTTCAAGCTTGTTTTGAAAAATAATTGTGTATATTTAAACATTTGTTTGTAAATTGCCAGTTATTACAACTGTGAGTGTGAGTGATAGAGGGTTCTACCTCAGCTCTCCTTGATAAAATGTTAGTGGAGCAATCAACATTTATCATATTCACAAATAAAAAAAAATAAAAAGAATCACCTCTCCATGTGTTTAAACAAACAAAGAGAATACTGGATATAATCCAAAATCACATCTTTCCAGCCTTGCTGCAGTTCATTCTGTGGAAGCCACTGACAAAAAAACTTAACACAAATATTAAGGGGAGAAAACCAAGTACATCATGCATAGACATTTCCAGTTTTGTAAAACCTCACTTCAAAATAAGGTTTATGTCACGTGTTATAACTTATATGAATTTACAGAATAGAAGAAGTAGGAATATCAAGCTCATAAACAAGACGTAGGTTTAAAGTTGAGTTCTAGATATGTCTCACACATGGTCACCAATTTTAAATACATTTTCAATTAATTTAAGAGCATATTTCATGTTTGTGACCTATGTTACAGTAAAACTATGCAATAATTGGGTCCAAAATGTTCAGGTAACTGCTGATATTATCATGGGATAACGAGATGTAAATTTCGAGAATGATCTGCAAACAAAAGGAGCCAACTTTTTATCATGTAGTAACTAAATTCATGGCACATTATGGCGGAACTTTTGCTTTCAATTTTTTTTTCCAGCATCTGAAAATACTTATTGTCACTTCAAAATAATGTTTTTCCCCAACGATTTTCGTATTAGAAGAAAGGCAACATATATCTAGTTTAGTGATAACTTATCACATATTTTCATAAATGGAGGTTACTTTTAAACATATGTATGAGAGAGACAAAGCTGATGTGACCTGGTAGTAGCCTTGGAAACAAGTTCTGAGAATACGTAACCAGTGACTGAATAAAACTGCATTGCTTTGATGCAGAGGGACCAATAATTGTAACATTAGCAAAATAGAGAACTTTATTGTCAAAGGGTTGAGAATTGGCTCACTAACATCTAGCATCTTCTTCTTCTTCTTTGATCCATAACCGCCAACCGTCAAAGCAGTCAGCGGCCATCACGCCTGGTGGCGTCTTGTAGGGCAGCAACAAATTGATTCCACTTTGCTCGGTTGGCGGCCATCCTTCGTACAGTGCCCCAACTGTGGTTCATTCTTTGCATCTCAGCTTCCACAGTTCTCCGCCAAGTTGTTTTTGGTCGGCCTCTCTTTCGCTTTCCCTCGGGGGTCCATAGCATAGCTGTTCTTGCGATGGTATCAGGGTCCCTTCTGAGGACATGGCCAACCCAACTCCAGCGTCTGCCAGCTATGATGGTGTGCATGTCCTCCTAGTTACTCCGAATAAGTAGTTCTTGGTTGCTGATGGTGTTTGGCCAAAAGATTCGGAGAATTTTCCTTAGGCAGATTGTGTGGAAGGAGGACAGTTTCGACATTTCCTTCTCTGTTACTCTCCAACATTCCGCACCATAGAGAAGCACAGAAAGTACGCAGCTTTCATACAGTCTTAATTTGGTGTTTGTGCTGTACTGGGAAGACTTCCAAATGTTGTTGAGAATAGCAAAGGCTGTTCTCGCTTTATTCATTCTGTTGTTAATGTCCTTGCTTGTTCCGCCGTCAGGTGTTACTATGCTTCCTAGGTAAGTAAATGTGTCTGTCTGTTCTAACTTCTGGTTCCTTACTGTTATTGGCTCAGGATTGCCCACATTTAGTGTCATGACCTCTGTCTTCTTCAGATTGATGTTCAGGCCAACCTGCTGGCCATACTTATTCAGTCTATCAGTTTTGTCTTGAATGTGTTGGTGTGAATGCGCGAGCAGTGCAATGTCATCTGCATATTCCAAATCTTCCAGTGTAGAAAACGTTGTCCATCTAATTCCTCTTGGACTGCCCTCTGTTGTCTGGCGCATCACCCAATCTATGACTGTCAAAAATAATGTTGTTGATAAGGGGCATCCCTGTCGTACTCCTGTTTTCACTTCGAAAGTTACATTACTCGATCCAACACTGCACGTAAAGTTAGAATAGAGGCTTTTTATAATGGAAACAATGCGGCTGGGAATTCCATAAGCCCTCAGAATTTTCCATAGGCTGTCTCTGTGTATGCTGTCGAAAGCCTTTTCAAAATCAACAAAGTTAATGTACAGCTGTCTCTGCCATTCTGAGCACTGCTCTATAATGTTCCTGAGGGCAAATATATGATCTGCACATCTTCTGTTCTTTCTGAAGCCCGCTTGTTCTTTCCAAAAACCAATTCTGGTTTCGTGTTTTGCGGTCTGGGCATCCGTTTTCATGCCAGTGAACATCTAGCATACTAGATAGATAAATACTTGTGAACACAATATCTTTTGTAATAAATAAAAAGTTTAACTATTTTAGTAGTTAAGTTCATACACACATAATACTTTGTTTTATATCAAATCTGAACACAGGGAAAGCATTGTCAGAAATGAAATTTCTTCATCTCTCTCTCTCTCTCTCTCACTCACTAAACATGCTGTCTTGCTGTACAACATTGCAACAAGGTATCAACAGTTTTATGTGCAGGAAAAACAGAAAACACATTATGACCTCCTTAATAATGTGATAGGGTTATTCCTTACACTATCCAGCATAGCTTCTCTGAAGAGACATAAAAAAGAATTGTTCTATTGCACACTGAGGCATAACATGAGGTTGGGGGGGTTGGCAACCTCATCATATAGAACAAATTGCCACAGAAACCACTGCTGCAAGAGTGTGTGTCACTTGGTGCATGTTTCCTGTGAGGGACCTAGTGCATGTTTCCTGTGAGGGACCTAGTGCGGTGGTGGCCTGCATGAACCATAGGGAGTGCAAACAAAAAATAATGATTCTTTACTCCTAATGATATTATGAGGGATGAGTTTTTTTTTATTTTGTAGCTTAATTTTTAAAACATTTACACAGCTTATAAAGTTTATATTATAATTCAAGCTGTATGAAACAAAGATTATTTAGTTGCCATAGTAGCCCATGTTACATAAGAAGCAAGATGGCATCAGGCTTGAGTTCAGTAATGTTTGAGTACTGTGGGAGCCCAGACATTTGTCTCCAGAACACAATGCATTGCGAGTTCAAATTGCAATCTTTCTGAATTAGAGGGGGGAAAAGACAACTTTTCAAATCATATTTACAGTTAATGAGACATGGTTCCATCACTTTACTCCTGAAAGTAAACATACCAGAATGGAATGGAGACACATAAATTCACCTCCACCAAAAAAAATTCAGTACTGTGATGTCAGCAAGCAAAGTAATGGCAACTGTGTATTGGGATGGCAGGGATGTTGTTCATGTGGATTTTCTAGAACAAGCCTGTACAATTACGTCTGTTTATTACAGTGATCTCTTAAAACACTCTTTGAAATCAGCTCTACAGAAGTGGCGACCAGGTCTTCTGTCTAAAGGTCTTTTATTTTGTGCACAACAAGGCTGCTCCGCATACATTTTTCTTCTTCTTCTGCATTCAGTTTGTAGTCATGCTAAATCTGCAGGCCTGTCGCCAGGACGAAGTCCACAGTCTTTACCAGGTCGGCGCGGCAGCCCCATAGCTTCTGCTGGAGCTCAGCACCCCTTGGCCAGGTCACACGTCGCGGTTCATCATGGGTTGGACAGTTCTGGAGAATGTGTTCTGGGGTCTGGATTCCTGTTCCGCATGGGCATTCATTTGTGTGGGATATCTTGAGGCGATAGAGATGTCCTAGTAATCTGCAGTGGCCGGTTCTCAGGCGGAACATTGTGGTCTGTTGGTATCTGTTTAGATGGTGTATTGGGTCATCTCTGCTGTATATATCCCCTTCCTCCTTCCACTGGTTTTTGTACTTGTTGTGGATTATGGTTTTTTGCTTCCCGATACGGCAATGGATGGCTGTATTGTTCCATTTTACTGCCACTTCTTGATAGAGCATCTGCTTTCTCATTACCAGCAATTCCACAATGGGAGGGTAACCACTGAAGGGCAATGGTTGATGACCTTTGGATGATGTTAAGCTCAGATTGATCTCATTCATCATGTTATCATTTCTGGTGTTTTGTATTGATTATAGTAATGATCTGCAGTCGATGAAGATTACTATCTTAGCTGGTGGTTGTTGTTCAGGTCTGGTGAAGATTTTCAGGGCTTGCAGCAGTGCCATAGCTTCTGCCCTAAAATTGGAGGAGATCTTTCCAGTTGGGAAGGCCTTTCGGATGATCTTTCCATTTAGGAATCTTATAAAAATGCCCCCACCACCGTTCTTTACTGCCCCCTCAGCAGATCCATCTGTGTATGCGTGTGTCCACTCCTTCGGGTTGTACTTTTCTTCAATCATTTCTTGAGCCAAAGTTTTTAGTTGTTGAGGGGTCTGGTGGCCTTTCTTTTTTATTTCAGGGACTTCTGTGAAGATAGATATATTTCCATGGCAGTCATCTGGCTCCTCATAATCAATTAACATTTCAATCTCAGTAGGTTGTTTTGGGAGGAGGTCTTCATGGCATTGATGCAGATGTTTGGAGATGTTTATGAAGCTGGTTCTTTTCAGCCTATTCTTTGTCAAACTATGGAGTTTGGCATGCATTGGATGATTTGGCATTCGTAGAAGCTTCTCACTGTGAATGAATACCTTTTCCTCACGTCTGTCATTCAGAGAGCGGATGTTGGTGTATCTCTCCATTGTCTGGATTGGAGAAGTCTTCATCCCTCCAGTGATTAATCTAAGGCCTGAATTTTGTACTTTCCCTAGACGTTCTGTGTTTGTTTTAGATGCTGTGGCCCAGGCTGACATGCCATATTCAAGTACAGGCCTGACTGTGCCTGTATAGACTTTTTTTTAAATGTTGGTATTTTACCCCAACTTGTGCCAGCCAGTTTCTTCATAATAGAGAGCTTTCTTATTGCTCTCTGTTCTACTGCATTTATGTGCGGCTTCCAGGTGAGTCTCTTATCCAACTTGACTCCCAGGTATGTTGGATTTTCCTCGATTGGAAGCTCACTTCCATTTAGTTGCAGTTTGATCGTTTCTTGGCGATTTGACAGAGAGAAGCAGGTTGCTACTGTCTTGGAGAGGCTTATCTGTACTCCCCACTCTGATGCCCATTTACCGATGGTATTTAGCGCTGCTTGCATCCTGAACTTTGCAGTAGGCAAATCAGCAGCACACCAGGCAGCAAAATCGTCAGCATGAAGAGCCCTGGAGATATGCCCGGACAGTTTCTCTGCAATATCATTTATATATATATATGATAAAAAGTGTGGGGGCGATAACTCCTCCTTGTGGCACACCTTGTTGAAGGGTGACGCGATGGCTCAGATTCCTGCCAAGTTTTACTCTTGCTGTGCGGTATCGGAGAAAGTCCCGTATCCAGCTGAACATTCTCCCTTCAATTTTGTTGTTGAGCATCTTAAGGAGGAGTCCTTCTTTCCATACCTTATCAAAGGCTTTTGTCAGGTCTACAAAAACAGCCAGAACTTTCGTTATCTCCTGAAAGGCATTTTCTATTTCCTGTGCTAGATATACCAGCTGGTCTTCGGTGCTGCGGTTTTTCCTGAATGCTGACTGTGTGTTATCAAGCAGATGGTTTTTTTTCCAGATGTTTCATTAATCTTGAGTTCACCATTCTTTCCATTACCTTACCCAGACAGCTCAGAAGGCTAACTGGTCGGTAGCTGGACTTGTTTGTTTTCTCCTTTTGTTTCTTTCTGATGGGAACAATGATTGCTTCTCGCCATCGATCTGGGAATTTTCCAGTACTCCATGATTGATTGAAGATTAGGAGGAGCTTGTGCCTGGCTACAGGTCCAAGGTTCTTGATCATATTATTTGTGATACCATCTTTTCCTGGAGCTTTCATGTTCTTTAGTTTTGGTATGGCAGCATTTAGTTCTCTCAAAGTAAGGGATGACTTCATGCAGGTATCTGGGTTTTGGTGCTTCAGTTTTTCTTTTACTTCCTTACGTACTTCTTGGATACGTGCATGTGGAAGTGATGTGGTGCTTTCTTCCTTGTAGAAATCTGCCAGGATGTTTGCTGCCATCTTTCCTGTGTGGTATTTTCCGTTTTCCTTGATGACAGTCTTGCAGTAGCTGGTTGTTGTTTCTTCATTTAGTACTCTTGTCAGATTCCACAGCTTGCTTGAGTCCTTTTCCATGTTGAGACTGCTGATCTTCTGGTGCCATCTCCTTTGGATTTCAGCTTTCTTTAGTTCATTAAAAGCTTGTTTTATGCTGTTGTGTCTCTGGGTGTTCTCTAATGTGGGACTTTGCTCCATAGTTTCCCGTGCTTTATTTAAGTCATTATGGAGTTTTCCCAGATTGTCACTCCAGTATGGTTTGTAGTCTCGTCATTTACCTCGTGGAATTGACTTCTTTGCTGCTTGGATGATTGCCTCACTGATGATGGAAATGTTTTTATTGATATTATTTGAGTGGGTAATGTTCTGACAGAGGTTATCGACTTGTTCTTTAAAAAATCCCCAGTTTGCTTTTTTGAAATTCCAGCTAGGAGACATATTAATTTGTCCTGCACTTCTTACCTCAGATATCTGTAATGTGACTGGCACATGGTCACTTCCCCCCAGTTGGTTATTTACTGTTCTAATGGTGAGTCGATGTATGTCATCTGTAGCCATAGTAAGATCTGGTGTGCTCGTTGTTTTCCATACTCTGGAATAGAAGGTGGGCTTATCCTCTGGTTGGTTTATTAGAATTAGTTTATTCTCTACCATCCAATCTTCCACCTCTTCTCCTCTCAGATCTGTTGCTTCATAGCCCCAGCTGGGTGAGTGGCTATTGAAGTCACCCATAATGAGGTGTCTTGATGCTGCAAGCTTCACTTTGTGTAGCTCCAGAGTTGTGGTTGGAGGGCTGTAGCAGTTTGTGATCATTAAGTCTCCACATGGCAGCAGTAGTTGGACTGTTATGTATTCAAGTTCGTCCTCACCAGATCTGTGTATCTCTATTGCTGGGATTGAGGTTTTAATCAGCGTGAGGATTCCTCCCTTAGTTCTTTTTGCCCTGTCTTGGCGGAAGGATTCGTATCCACTTATGAAGAATCGTTGGGTATCTTTTAGGTGAGTTTCTTGGATGCAGATTATATCAATGTTATTTTCCCTGAGGAATTCTTGTAACTCCGATTTCTTGTTCCTCACTCCTTCTGCATTCCATTGAGCCACTGTAAGATAGTGGGTTGGTTGGTCAGTTGCTCTACTTTGCCTTCCCCCGACCATTTGGTTGGCAAAGGCACCGGTTGCTTGAGTGGGCCCTTTCGAGGCTAGGGGCCCGGCTCCGCTCCTCCCCGGTTGTAGAAGATAGGAGCGACGCCATGACGTAAGTCGAGATTGTCGCATGACTCCATACTGCAAAAGCGTGTGTGTCCTAATTTTTCCCGTTGTCTGCGCCGTAGCTAACACACTCCGTCTTCGGCAGGCCGGGTTGTGTTTGTTGTTCAGGGTTGTCTCCCATAGCCTTTCCATCTCCCGGTGGTAGCTGCAAGGCAGCAGGTTGGTTTGTTTACCGAGGTTTACCTTCCCCGTGGCTAGAGCTTATAGCGGCTCTTACTCTCTTGATGCACCCGTCATAGGACATATGGGGGATTTCAGTGGGGGTATCAGTGCCACCTGTTACCCCTCCCCGTCCTGCTGGGAGGACATCGCCGTTTAGTCCGCGACTGCTTATTCGTCCAGCAATACTGACTTAATTCGCAGCTGACACACCATATCTGGAGGTCGTTCCACTATCCGCCACCCGTGGACGCGCCTGGTTGGGGTCGGTCGCATACATTTAATATGACTGAAGTAAGGTGGGATGTTCTTCTTTACAGATGTGGCAGCTTGCCTTGGTAGATAACAATGTCAATACTGCCTGAGGTTGGTCAGGGCACCAGAATTCTATATATGGTGTGGCAGCGCTGGTTAACAAGTGGCTGCTGCAGTCTTTGCTTACCCAGGATTTCTTTGCCTCAGAAGGTAGCGATCAGCTTTATGATTAATGATTGATTACAACACACACACAGCGAGCGATGACACAACGCCAAGCAGATCTTCTATATAAATAGGGAACGCCACAGTCAACTGGACCACTGCTGTTACCCGGACCTCCAATAATCTTGGTCCGTCACTCTTCCTTCTTTAACACTCGCTCACTATTGAGAATTATATTCAATATTGTAATGTCTATTTATCTTATTCAGACGTTACTGGTATCTATCTCCTTTCTTCCGTCTAAGCAAATCCTTATCTATTGATATTATCGCTCTAGGTTCAGGTTTTTTAAGTGATACCGGACTTCTCCGGGGTTATTCCTTTCCCTGCTTCTAGATGGCCACTATCTTAGACGAGTAACAGGACTGCGGTATGGACATAACTAATTCACTCTACGTACCCTTTTTCTACTGAGTGGAGCCTAATTCGCTCCTTCGTTCTTCAGTCCTGTCAAGAATTTATACTGTCAATATGTTGGGTTAATTGCTACCCAATCATGTCTCCTTGTCTCTGAGAATTGGCACAACACATTGTCTGCTTGACTATCGCCTTCAACATGGCTACCCTCGTCTATCTAGCGTATCTGCGCTGCTTCACTCACGTTTCTGACTCTTGCTGAAAAACGTGCCTAACCGGATTTTTGTTAACCTCTTTTCGGATTCCCCGTCTCATGCACATTCCTTTTTGCGCATCCCCTTTTTCTACTCTTTCTAGACTTTCCTATATCTGATTCTCACTATTCGTTCCCTTATCTGCCACACAGACCTGACTTATCACCTTGTGGCTTTCATTTGTTTTGGGCCACTAGAAGAACAAAACTTACCTCGTATATCTACTAATGTGTCGTCTGAATTATGTACATGATCTGTGCCTTTATTTTATTATGATTTGTTGCCTGGCAAAAAGGGCGACCAAGCCCAACCAGACGCGTCCACAGGTGGCGGATAGTGGGGCGATCTCCAGATATGTGTCAGCTGTGAACTAAGTCAGTTCATTATTGGACGAATAAGCAGCCGCGGACCAAATGGCGATGTTTTCCCAGCAGGACAGGGACGGGTAACAGGTGGCACTGCCACCCCCACTGAAATCCCCCATATGTCCTATGACGAGTGCATCAAGCGAGTAAGAGCTGCTATAAGCTCTAGCCACGGGGAAGGTAAACCTCGGTAAAGGAATCTGCTGCCTTGCAGTACCACCTGGAGATTGAAAGGTTTTGGGAGACAACCCAGAACAACACAACCCGGCCTGCTCATGCGATCAGTGGGTGCTGAGCTCAGTCAGAAGCTATGGAAAAGACTGGACTTTGCCCTGGCGACAGGCCTGCAGATTCAGCATGACTACAAACTGAACGCAGAAGATGATGATGATTTGTTGGTCATGTTCCCACAGGATGAACTGGCTGTGTGCTAGTAACTACCTATGAGATTGCCCTCCTACCAGGCGCGTCAGCCTGGTTGCAGATGGGTGAAGAACGTATAGATAGATATACGGGTTAACTGAGAACTACAATCTCTGTAGACTGGTATGTAGCTGAGTATTATCCATACTGTACAGCTTCTTTAAAAATTTTTATCCTGCAGATATTACATTAATACTGTTTTATTTGAATGATAGAAGAAGGTCACTGTAGACTGAGTCCGTCATATTGCCCGACCGGCACTGAATGTACGCCGTATCCGCATCGCTCCGATTCGCTGTAAAATAACCTATATAAACACTAACCATAATCACACCATATTTCTACTTGACCGTGTGTGCAGACTTGTGGAGGTTTTCTTTTGAACGGAACAACCTCTGACAAATTGTGGGTTTTTTTTTTTTTTTAGTCTATTCTGTATTCACACAGCTAGTCTTAAACCTAAGCCCGGGATCCAAAGACGCAGCAATAGAGAACGCAGTCAGCGACTCATAGCTTGACTGCCTGCGTCAGGGTCAGCGAACCAGAGCTGACCAAGACCCTACTCCACCTCCACGTAGTGGTCCTGGAAACAGGCTGCATCACTGCAGTCTGGCTGAGAGTAGGGATCGAAGAGGGAAGGCAAACCCGGTCCCAAAAAAATGCCGTGCTGAAGTCGGATGTGCCGGCCGAAAGGCGCAGATATCGCAGCTCCGCTGTAAACAGACACAACGCAACCAACGTCCTTTTCAGGACGAACGAAGAAGAAGAAACCTAAGCCCAATTCTATTTCGAGCATTGTCTTTGTTAAATTAAAAATAAAAACATAACGCACGACACTACGTCCAAAAAATAAAGCTTGCTTCGACCCACCTGGTAAAGGACTATAATGAAAATGGCAAATCTCTAGCAATTTTCACATTTCCTTCCCCTGGAGTTGCTTCTCAATCTTCTTCCTTTGGCTGCGTGCAACACGCCAACCTTCCGCTACGTCTGCCCAGGGACACGCGACTTAGAGCTGCTCACAAAGGGACATAAACAAAGAAGGTGGAAATGAACTCCCTTGAAATAAATGTAGGGGTTTTTGTATCTTGCGTTGTAAAGAAATAAGGAGGGTTCGGTGTTGATTTTCTAGCAAGTTTATTATTTGTGAAAGTGAGTTGATTAATTATGAAAAAAAAGTTCTTGTAAATTCTGAGAGCCCCGGGATAACATACGCCTGGGGACACTATTAGTTAGCATGTTACATCTGCGTCAAACAGTTTGTGTTCTCGCATTGGTGATTAGGGTAGCAGCTACTTTAATATAAAAATGCGTTAAAGGATCCCGTTACACGCCCATTAAGGCATATTGGGAATATGGTGTTAGGCTCATATTTTCTTGACCACTGCACGCTACGGTTGATGTGGTCAGCATCACGCCGGTAAACCCTCTTTAGTCACCCTTTAAGACATGCATTATAAGACGCAATGATCTATCTTTGTTTTCCAATAAGGGCATGAAATCCTCATGCGTGCGGATATGCTTTTCCTGGTCAACCATGTGTAATGTCGTTTTAAAATTAAGAATAATATACAAGGTACATGTAGTCCTATAGCAGGTACCGCATGCGGGAAGTGAAATGTTAAAAGCTGTACTCCACTAGCTCCAGGTTTATGAGATGAGGTGACTAGTTCCCTTCCTCTCTGCCTTCCGTAGGCCCTCATGTACAGCTAGATGGACTGGAGCGTGACGCAACCAAGTTTTTAACGCAGAACTCGGTAACTTTGCCGCGAGAGGGGAAGCATTCTAACCACTCTACCAGTCGGGAATAACGACTGTGAGAAAACTACGGTAAAATATGTCACATAATGATATAGTACAGCTTTCTCAAGTCACTAGACAGTTAACTTGTGGACAAATAAACCATCGCTGGAACAAACACGAAAGCTACCAATTTAGATAATAAATTTAAGTAATAATACATCGCCAGATTTACACTGGGTGCAGTGCTTTTTGCGGGTCTGTAGTTTATAAAAAGCTGCGGTCAATGTATTCTATTTATCTTTATTTCATTGTTTCTCTTGCCGGCACTGAGGACGACATTCTGACTGACATGCTTTTATTTTGTTCGATTGATTTCTTTAAAGTTTTTGTTTTCTGTATACTATATTACGTTTGAATGTTGTTTTGTGCTAAGGAAATCAAGAACGATTTTCCTATATCCTACTTGTTAAGAAACTCAAAAGCAATGGAAATAGATATGTTGTATTACGTCAGGATGTTTTGTCACGCGAAACAGCAATACGTAGTTTGTGTTTATTTTATTCATGAACTGAAATTTGTGAACATTCAACTTAGATCCAATGTTGTACCTCTTGCAGCGTAATTTCCATGGGGTCGTGCCAAGTTGAACATGCCAGGGCGGATGGGAACGTGAACAAAAGAATCTTAAGTACTCTAGGCTTGGCATAGAGGTTAATAGCACCGCCAAATGAAAGAGTCGAGTAGAAACAGAAGTCCCAGAATGCATTGAGTAAACACTGACAAGTGCCACGCCAAGGTGATGATCATGAAGAAGAGGATGGACCGTACAACATCGGGCATGCAGGAGACAGAAGATAAAATCAAAGACAGAGAGGCAGAAATAGCAGAAAAACACATGGAACTTCGACTGCTGAAGAGTTTCGAATTGCATAATCTAACAAGATGGTTCCAGCGTATCCCGATATTATTGCTTCTAATTAACAACTATTTAAATAGATGCGGTATTTGCACAATCACTATTTCCCATTTCGCTCTTTGGATTATGCAGGCGCCACACCACTACTTTTGTTCTACTCGCAAGAAACCTGCACACAAGTATTGAGGCGCTTATGGAATGATGGTTTCTATATCAGTTTATTTTAAACGATGAAGTTACCAGTCCTCTACACAACCTCATGTAATCGCCTCTTACGACATGATTGAGGCAGCTGTAGATCTGTTCTTTCTCAATCTCCTCAGAGACTCCCAGTGACTGCACGGGGCCGAGATTTGCATAGTTATTTCAAATTTCTCTCCTCCCAATAGAGACACATTTCAAGCCGTCATCAGTAACACAGCAAGATACGGACATTCACAGGGCATGGACAGTTACATATTTTACTAAGCAATCATTCAGAAAATCTTTCATTGAAAAGATCTGCATTCAATATTCCAGCTGTGAGGCCTTATGATACCTAGTTCCGTCATTATACAGTTGAGAGACACATATCCGAATAATTCTAGCGAGTAACCCGCCAAAAGTAATGGAAATGAATTATGACGTGTGCACTTTCTGCTACATGACCTGACGACGGTACTATTTTTCCTGTTATCATTTCATTCCTTTCCATAACATTTCACCTTCATTTTATCTTTGTTGTCAAACATATGTGGATGCATTGGCTATGAAGCCACTGAACAACCCGCCAGAGAAAGATAAAATGACAGGAGAGAAGTGGAATATGCAATGAATTGCTTTTTTTCCCCCTTGTTCAGAAGCGTGCAACACTGAAGACATGCTAATATTTGGAGGCTGAAGATAATCATATTATGTACATACATCAGTAATTTTAAGGAAATTTGGTGAAGGAGGAACATGAGAAGACTTATTGTAACTAAGAACGAATGCTTAACCTGAAAGACGTGCTTTGCTTTACTGACATCCGGTGATGAAAATTCTGGACAAATATGGAAAAAAAAACTGTAATATATTTGTGTTAATTATGGTAATATTATTTGAGCAAACGAAGCAAAGTTATGTCACTTTACAACATCTTATCAGTATGTCTTATAACATCTTATCAGTATGTCTTATAACATCTGATCAGTATGTCTTGTCAGCTTTGTAAAAAATGTTCCGTATCAGTTCTCGTTGTCTGGGCAATGTTCAGAACAGAGGTTCAAGGTTGTAATTCGTCGTTCTTGAAGTCCAACCAACAACCAATCTCAAACTTAGCTCACAAAGTCGGTTCGAAAAACGAAGAATTCGTTTTACGACTTAAGCCATGCAGTCACCGCGGAGGATGTGTGGGCAACTTTACTTTTGTCTCTGGTGAACCGGCACTCCATTCTGTAATAAGAAAATATGTCAGTTTGTAAACGTTACTTTTAGAGCTTAGCTCGTCTGCATGTCTGTCAGCAGGGAAAGAAGGAATGCGGCACAGAAATAAACAAATGAGAAAACGGAGAGTCGGTGATTGAGTTATAACAAATTAGTGGTGCCTAAGCTTGCTTGGTGAATGGCAAAAACACAGATGCATGCAGGGACACGGAAGTGCGCATGCTATTGCAACAGACATGAAAAAAAGCAGCCAGTGTTAACACCCGATAATTGAATAGAGTAATGGAAATTCCTAATAATTAAATGAAAGGTTGCAGATCCTGATAGCGCAAGGAGTGAAAGATGGATCGAGCATTGTAAAAAAAGCATCGAGTTTAAATCGAATGAAGATGAAAAGATAGCTGGGTACGCATACCGTAACCACGTAGCTAAGAAATGTACATACGTACGTGTAGGCTGTTTTATTTCATCCACCGAAACTCCACTTCTAACCCATTTATCCACGTCAGATTGTCCCTAAACTAACTTACCCCTCGGTTTCCCAACCCTCTTGCAGCTTCCAGCGGTCTAAGTATTTTTCAGCAGTTCGACCAGTACCCTTATCTCTTCAGCCTAAAGTGACTACACTCGCTTCCAAACATTCCCGCATATTCTTTCCCTCCACACAACTCACCACATCATACCAACCATAATTCCTCTTTAGTGCGTTTATCTCGTTTCCACTTTCCCAGGTGAATTTTTCTTTGCTTCTTCTTGTACTGAATAAAAAATGACATACGGGTAATGCCAAATAGTAACTGTTATTCACAATAAAATCTATTCTTCATTCATTCTGTCCCCCTGTTTATTTACCCTCGGCGAAAAAAACATTTACATATCGCAGAGCACGCCCTTACTTGTCGTTTTAAATATACTGTTAATTCACAACGACGGCTGTTGCCAGAGATTATTCCTTGATGTTAGAGAGCTACCATTCCTTTCCTCGCAGACTTACGGCATCTTTTATTGTATGTCAGTCTTCATCTACGGTGTGCACTTCGCTTGTAGAATGCCTGAAAGACATACGGCTTCAGCATACCTGGCAGGAAACAGATTTTGGAAGAACGAAAGAGTGATAGAGAGAACAGTGACTAACGTATTAATGTAATGTGTAGAGGCAGGTGATGGGACGGACATATCTTTTTTAATGTAGCTAGGTATATGGTTGTACACACACACAGCCAGAGAGAGTGAGAGAGAGAGCGCGTATATAGATCTAGTCACATGATATGACATATAACTGAGGGGACTATTTGAAAATAATATGTGCTGTATTTACTTAAAATGTCGACGTAGAAAAATTTAAATTCAAATAATACCGTAACAAACTACAATCCAATTTACGATGAAAGTTTAAAACGTGCCAAATGCTTGACGGGGTTTTGAGGGAAGATAAATGCAGTAAAATTGGAATCCATAGAACAAATATGCCATTTAAACATTTAAAGTTACGTGAATTTAGCTTTAAGGTTAAAATGGACTGCTTATTGTAGAAACATTAGTTTTCAAAGTCAGAAACTGAACAGCTGTTTGACAGTAACAATGAATTGTCGGACCTGAAGCTTTCAGTTTTTTAATGTTATCATCTTCAGAATTCTTATTTTCCACCTTGCAGTTCTATGCTGAACATTGGCTTTAACCCAAATCTCTGAGTTCTTACTGTGCTGCTGGGCATATTCTCTGTTCAGTTCATTCATGTCTACGTTGTTCTTGTATTTCCCGTAACTGTTCTCTTCTCCAGGTTGTTATGCCTTCCTCGTTATCTCCTACACTGGGAATATAGACTGCCTTGTGATTCTAGAATAAGTTGCTCACAGTGTTTGTCTGTTACCCCCTGTGACGTACGTCTAGTTTGACAAGTGAATTTTCCCTGATTTGATGGATGATTAAAGGGACTTTAGCTTTTCATAACATTAGAACCCCTGAACATCAGTATTGTTGTAACTTTTCATCAACGAAGAGTAGCGGCTATGATCAAAGCAGTCAAAGACGATCCCCAGAACAGAGAAGCAGAAATTTAGCATCTCCGTGCGAACACTGAACCGTTTGCAAGATGGACACGAGCGGTCAGAAGAAAGCTTCTTGCAGACTTCGCACCTCTGTGGCAACCGGCAGCCTTGCCCGAAAGACTATGGAACGGGAGAGACGGAGCGATCAGCGTAGCGGATACGATCTGAGGAATCAGGAAACTCACCGCGAACGAGGCTAGTCTCGCAGAAATTTCACATCCTCGCGCGAGCAGCCTGAGACGAACGAAGATCGGAAGCCAATCGGGCCATCGCGGTTAGCATGGCGGCTAAATAACTTCGACTTTCACTGGGATCTGAAGAGGCGCGAAATTTTCACACGACCCATTTAACTTACATTCCCGTTAGATATATACAGAATCTGAAAAGGGCAACTTTATCATTCGTTCTGACAGCGTTCTAAGATTCACTAGCATATAGTTAAATTCCTGCTAGATTTCATCTAAATTGTTGGCTATTGGTGTGGTGAAGTGGGATGTTATAAATATTTATAGGGACTTAGTGTACTGACTGAGATCAGCTGTGAAGGTATCTATATCTATTAAGAGTAGTGTATTATAGATAACCTTACTTGCTACCACATATCTATATATCTCAGTCAGAATTATTCTGGAATAGTGTGATGACTACGTTATGTGTCTAGGGTATGTGTAGGATGAAGTGTAAGTCAAAACAACAACAGACAGATAAACAATTTAATTTATTCCACTATACTTGACAACACTGGGACACTCACATACATATAACACTCTAAAGGATATCTTAAGGAGTCACTGATAACTTTTCAAATAACAATATGTATTCATTGCTGATATGAATGAATATGTGTCCTGATTCAATTACAAAGGAACCAGGAATCACAATCAATTTTAATTACAAGTATATGTACAGAATTTATCAATATGAATATTGTAGTGACATATATTATTAAAAATATCCTATGTGTGTCAGTTGTGTAGTAGTAAAATGAGGTAATACTGGTTTTGTTTTGTTCAAGCTCTGTTGGTATTTGTCATCATGACTTCAATAGTTTGTCTTAAGGAAACTAGTATTGGAGATGTTCTCAGTTCCTGATATTAATACAATTAAATCCCCTCTTAAGGTGATTTTTATACAGTCATTTCAAGATGAGGGGACATAATGTTGAGCTCAGCTGGCCAAATTAGCTTATCTTGCGTGATGGCGGCAGGAAAGGACTCCTCTGCTCGAATTCTCCCCTGGGCTCTGGAGACACCTCACTGATAGCTAAATGAACCAAGGAGTATGCTGTCCGACTCTGGATTCAGCAAAGCTCTGACCAGGTGCAGCTCAATACCATCAAGACCACGGTCCCTGAAAACAAGAAGGATATACCTTCTACTTCATAACTAATTGATACTCTAGTTCTACACTGAACACAATACAACACAAACATTGAGTTCAGAGCGTTAGGCCAACTGTCAGCTTCATCTGAAATACTTTATACCAGTATTTACCTCCTTAATGGTTACCACGCCTCTGCACTTCCAGCATTATTTCTGTCTAATCAATCATCCAGGTGTCAGTGTACTATTTGGCCATTCCATGCCGTTTTACTTCCCTCCGACACCCTCTGTTCAGGCTGGAGCATTATAGGCTGTATCTCCTGTTTGCCACTGAACTACACATATATATACAGGCATAAATTAACAATTTACATTCAATTTTCATTAAAAGATACTGAATGGTTCAAGCTTACCACAATTTCATGGAAATAAACACAGATACGTTGATTAGCAATGAATTCTGGCACAATTACTGGCACAAATTCCCATCTGCTTATGTTCCAGGCTTTTATTTTAGCAAAAATGTGAGCTGGCTTCAACGCACTGTCGCTTTATCAAGATTATTTGCACTAGTGGTCTCGAACTAACGCTCCTAAGTGAGTATATCAGCGAGTCTAGCCAATGAGGCCACGTTTCGACAAGTGTTTGAAAAAATGTTACCTTTCTACGTCTCCCTAACAACCAAGATAGTATTTATAGCCCGACCAATCGTGGTTTGTTTTTCATTTGTTGCGCTCCAATCAATTTGGAGTTTACATGGTAGGCTATTTCTGTAACGTAAGGTTTTTTCAAACACGTTATAAAAAAATTTTATGAGCAGAAATGATTTCATGCTGTCAGGCATCCCCAATATTTTATTTTGGTTATAATTTATTAATTCCTGGACTATTTGCGTAACGTTTTACATATTCTTTGTCAGCAAGCCCTAAGGAACCCAAATATCCAAATTTAAAAGAGCTACGTGGCTGCGTTCAAAATATGTATTTTCTACCTCCTGTTTCGAAGATGTGCTGTCTGGGTACTGTTATGTTTTCAACCGTAAACCCATCTATTGTTATCTTTCCTAATAAGCGTTTTTTATGATTTTAAAACCTAACTCTGGGAAGGGTAGTGTATTTTATCACTGTTCGTCCGAAAAAGTTAGTGCATGTAGTCTTACACGCGTGATGGCAGCATTTGTGTATCGCGCGAAGCGTGTTTAGTGTTCGGCTTTCTGCCTCTCCCTTCTCGTTATCCGTTAGTTCATCTGTTCGTTCGTTTTGGTAACGCAGTGTAGAAAAAGACATGAATGGAATTTAAAATTTAGGTCAACTTGCATATTTCAAGGTTTTTCTTAGAAAGGCAGCACATTTTATTGTGTGTTTGGGAAACGCGTGTATGTTGCAGAAGGCCTTTATTATCAACGTGAAAGCGTTACAATTTGCAGACGAAGCAGAAAACAAAGGGGATTTCGAGTACTGTCATTGTGACAGCACTGTTCTTTACCATTCTTCTTCCTTTATTTATTATATGTATTTATTAGGCTTTATATTTACTAGATAATTTATATATGTGGATTAGAATATTCCACGACACCTCCCCTCTTAAAACAGACATTATATGTCAGTCCTTTATTCTATATACACATAGAGAAATTTATTATTATTTCTGGGGTTTACGGTGATTCTCATCACACGGATGGCGGCTTAAAAAATCCGCTCCCAAATTGGTTTTTCCAGATATATACTCAATGCTAAAATTATATGGAGCCAAAAGTAAAGACCATCGGAGTAACCTGGAGTTCTCATGCCTAGCCTGTGCTAGAAACGATAAAGGTTTGTGGTCTGTTTGCAACTTAAATGCCTTCCCATATAGATAAATATTGAATTTCTTTATCGCCCATATTACTGCAAGACATTCTTTTTCGCTAGTTGAGTAGTTGATTTCAGCTTTATTCAACTTTCTGCTAGCATATGCCACTGGGCTTAATTCCCCATCCAATGCATCTGATTTCTGTAGTAGAGTTGCACCTAACCCAATATTACTTGCATCCGTCCTTACTATGAATTCTTGACTTAAGTCAGGTAATTTCAAAATGGGTTTACTTGTGAGCTTTTCCTTCAATTCTTGGTAAGTCATTTCACATTGTGGTGTCCATGTAATGCGATCTGGATGTCCTTTACGTGTCAATTCAGTTAACGGTGCACATATGGAATTAAAGTTTTTGATATACTTCTGGTAGAAACCACATAATGAGACAAAGGATCTCACGTCCTTCTTGGTTTGTGGTCTCGGGGCTTTCTGTAGTTTCTCTAAATTCTTTGGGTCAGGGGTCATGTTTCCCTGATAAACTGTGTGTCCCAAAAATTCCAATTCTTTACATCCAACGCAACATTTGGTTGGTCGGGCTGTTAAATTTGCCTCCCTAAGTCGATCAAACAGCATGTTCAGAGAGTCAATGTGTTCCTCAAATGTTTCTGTTGCTATAAGGATATCATCCATAAAATTTGTTATACAGGGATTATTCAGAGGATCCAATAATTTTCTCATCATTCTAGAGAAGACACTAGGCGCATTCTTCAATCCAAATGGCAATCTATTAAACTCATAGTGTCCTTCTGAGGTACTAAAAGCTAGGTATGGTCTAACCTCAGGCTTTACTGGAATCTGATAGTATCCTTTACTCAGATCCACTTTTGAGAAATATTTAGCTTTATTTAGTCTGGCAAACAGCTGATTTGTATCCGGCAATGGATCCACCTGTCCTTCTGTAATAGCATTCAGTCTCCTGTAATCTATACAGAGTCTATGTTCTCCAGAGGGCTTCCTTAAGAGTACAACACCGGAACTATACGAAGACTCACTGTGCGAAATAATTCCTTCCTTCAACAGATAGTCTATCTCTTCCTTCAAAGCTTTCTCCTTAGCAAACGGAATCGAATATGGTTTCATACAGACAGGTGTGGAGTCTATTAGTTTCATATCATATTCCAATAGGTTTGTATGCCCTGGTCGGTCTGTTAACACCTCTGCATGATTATTTAGAACCTGTTGCACTCTCTCTTTCTGAGTTTTCGTTAAATGTGTACTGATTTTCACCTGTGCTGCTGTCTCACAGGGGTGTAATGGATATTCAAATGATGAAAGTGGTTCCTTTTTCATCTCCATGGCGATGGACAAGGTCAACAAGTGTGTCTCTTCCTGATGTTCTCTTTCCAAATATTTCTTCAGGAGATTCACATGATAGATTTTTTCTTTCCCCTTCTTATCTATCTTATAATTTGTTCTAGACACCTTCTCTAAAACTGTATATGGACCCTGCCATCCAATTTGTAACTTATTCTGACTCCCGGGCAAAAGAAGCAGTACTTTCTCTCCCACAGCCAAATTTCTGTCTTTCGCCTTCCTGTTATAATAGGCAGCATGTTTCTTCCTGGCTTGTTTCAAATTTTCATTGGCAAGTTTCCAGCCAGTTTTCAAACGAGTGGTCAGCTCATTCACATATTGGTATGAAGATGTAATGTTTTCCTCTGCCTTTTCATCAGTCCACGTTCTTAACAAAGCTTCAAGTGGACCTTTTATTGGCCTTCCAAACAATAATGTTGCCGGGGCCATACCGGTTGAACTATGGGGTACCTCCCGATAAGCAAAGAGGGCGGCGTGCAGGTACTGGTCCCATGTATCTGGTTTTTCGTGTGCCAACTTTCTCAGGATCGACATCAATGTGCCGTTAAATCTTTCCACTTGGCCGTTCCCTTGGGGATGATACACACTACAATGGAAGTGTTTGGCCTGGAAGATCCTGAAAACTTCTTCAGTTAGTTTCCCCTTGAACTGAGAGCCATTATCAGTCAAGATTTGATTGGGAAAGCCTAACCTTGTGAAAATTGTGAGCAATGCCTCTGCCACATGTTTAGAATCAATCGATGACAGGGCTACTGCCTCTCCCCACATAGAACAAGTGTCCACCAGAGTCAGAATGTAGCTGTTCCTTCTCTTGGTTCGGGTGAGAGGTCCCACAAGATCCACGGCAACTCTCTCAAAGGGTGTTCCCACTATGGGCATTTCCCCCAGAGTTGCTGGTGCAGTCCAATGTTTAGGTGCTACTCGTTGGCACTCTGGACAGGATTTTACATATCGTTTGATATCTTCAGTTATTCCTGGCCAGAAATAGTGACAAGCTATTCGCTGTCCTGTTGCGCTGATTCCCATATGACCACTGAAGGGAATCGCATGCCCTAGTTCCAACACTTTAGTCCTATATGAAGTGGGAAGGACCAGCTGTCCGTGACCATTGGATTCAGATCCAGCCTTCCTATATATCAGTTTGTTCTTCATATAAAACTCTCCCTTGCCTGGAGGTGTATGAGATTTGGGCAACTTCTTGAAACATGGCTTGAGTGTTTTGTCCTCAGCCTGTGCCTTCCTCATCTCATCTGGGTGAGTATTTATTGGATTATCCTCCTCCTTCTTTGACTGTGATCTGGTCTGCACTGTTGCCAATATCACAGGTCTCTTGGGATTCCCCAAGAAGACATATCTACACCCCAATATTAGAGGGTAGATTGGCTCATTTATCACTGCTGCTTTTATGATTCCTTCCACATATCGCGTTTTCACTTTTATTCGGGCGACGGGAAGTGTCATGGTAGCTACATCCTTGGTTGCAGTTTGAATCTCCACTGTTTCTGTGGTGTATTGATCGGCCTGCACCAGGTGAGAACTCACAACGGAATCGTAATCTAAACCGGTATCATATAAACATCTTATAGTGACACCATTACAGATGACATCTTCACACACTGGGGGTGGTATGGTTCCTGTAATTCTTCAGGTTTGCCCTTCTTTTCCTTTTTCCCCGATGTCATAGCAGCAAAATGAGGAGGTTTCCTTCTACAATGGTCAGTGTCATGATTGTTCATCTTACAATTTTTACACCACCTTTTTCCTTGGTTGAAAGATTTTCTTTCATCATATTTCCTTTCATCGAATTGTGGGAATTTATTTTTATTTTCATACCGTGGCCTATCAAATTGGTGCTTACCTTTATTTTGATCCTTAGGATCAAATTTATTAAAGTTCTGTGGTGCCCTAAAGTTATCCACCTGTTTCTTTTTATTACCTGTTACCTCTGCTTGAGCTGCTTGATACCTTTCAGCAACATTTAGCAACTCACCCAGCCTCTCTGCACCTTGTTCCATGAGAAACTTTCTCAGGTCTGGAGCCATGGACTCTCTTAATTGCTCTATAAGGACCATTTCCTTAAGATCTTGGGTTTTCCCCAGAGAAGTCCATTTCTCCAAGTATGTCTCTATTCGTGCAGAGAACTGGTGATAGGTTTCACCTGACAGTAGTTTAGCATTCCTAAATTTTTTCCTATAAAATTCTGCATTCTTTTCATACCTTAACAAAAGAGCCTGCTTTAGCATGTCATAATTTTCCTGATCACCTCTGCTCATTTTTGCAAAAACTTCATAAGCTGCCCCACGAAGTCCCTGAGATAACTTTAAGCTCCACCTTTCTCTCTCTAACCCATACGTGGTAGCTAATAGTTCATACCTATTTAGGTAGCTCTCTATATCATCGTCTTTCTCAACAAAATGATCTAAATGAAAATTCATAGCTGAGGTTGAGGCTCCTTGAGTAACCGTAGCATCAGAGGCAAAGGGACTGGCACCATTTTCAGGAGCATGGCCTTGAAACTCAAACTCCCTTAGTCGTAACTCATGTTCCCTTTGTAATCTCTTCTCCTCCTTTTCTGCTTCCCTTTCTGCAGCTAATTTCTTCTCTTCCCTTTCTGCAGCTAATTTCTTCTCTTCGGCTTCCAATGCTTTAGCCTCTTTGTCAGCCTCAATCTGCAACCTCTTAGTCTCAGCCTCAGCTTCAAATTGTAACTTCTTAATTTCCCTTCAGCCTCTAACTTTCTTTCGGCTTCAAACCTTCTTTCTTCGCGTTCAATAAATTTGTCACATTCCGTAGTGACATAGGCAACCATAACTTGCCCATCTAATCCTAACTCTTTTGCAGTCTGAACAGCAGCAGATCGAAACTTGGCCAGGTCCGCCATTGTCTATCAGGTAAATTTCTACAATGTCTAACCAACAATTTAATCTCTAAATATATCTAATGGACAACACAGGCACCGTGAGCTCAACCTTATTTAATTCCACCCAAGGATACCTTTTAATTCTTATATTCCCTGAAGTGAATTACCCCCAATATTTTTAATAGGGAAAGATTCAAAATCCCAAGAGCGAGACCCCAATATATGTGGTGAAGTGGGATGTTATAAATATTTATAGGGACTTAGTGTACTGACTGAGATCAGCTGTGAAGGTATCTATATCTATTAAGAGTAGTGTATTATAGATAACCTTACTTGCTACCACATATCTATATATCTCAGTCAGAATTATTCTGGAATAGTGTGATGACTACGTTATATGTCTAGGGTATGTGTATGATGAAGTGTAAGTCAAAACAACAACAGACAGATAAACAATTTAATTTAATCCACTACTCTTGACAACACTGTGACACTCACATACATATAACACTCTAAAGGATATCTTAAGGAGTCACTGATAACTTTTCAAATAACAATATGTATTCATTGCTGATATGAATGAATATGTGTCCTGATTCAATTACACAGGAACCAGGAATCACAATCAATTTTACTTACAAGTATATGTACAGACTTTATCAATATGAATATTGTAGTGACATATATTATTAAAAATATCCTATGTGTGTCAGTTGTGTAGTAGTAATATGAGGTAATACTGGTTTTGTTTTGTTCAAGCTCTGTTGGCATTTGTCATCATGACTTCAATAGTTTGTCTTTTGGGACTAGTATTGGAGATGTTCTCAGTTCCTGATATTAAGACAATTAAATTCCCCTCTGAATGTTATTTTTATAAAGTCATTTCAAGATGAGGGGACATAATGTTGAGCTCAGCTGGCCAAATCAGCTTATCTTGCGTGATGGCGGCAGGAAAGGACTCCTCTGCTCGATTTCTCCCCTGGGCTCTGGAGACACCTCACTGATAGCTAAATGGACCAAGGAGTATGCTGTCCGACTCTGGATTCAGCAAAGCTCTGACCAGGTGCTGCTCAGTACCATCAAGACCACGGTCCCTGAAAACAAGAAGGATGTACCTTCTACTTCATAACTAATTGATACTCTAGTTCTACACTGATCACAATACAACACAAACATTGAGTTCAGAGCGTTAGGCCAACTGTCAGCTTCATCTGAAATACTTTATACCAGTATTTACCTCCTTAATGGTTACCACGCCTCTGCACTTCCAGCATTATTTCTGTCTAATCAATCATCCAGGTGTCAGTGTACTATTTGGCCATTCCATGCCGTTTTACTTCCCTCCGACACCCTCTGTTCAGGCTGGAGCATTATAGGCTTTATCTCCTGTTTGCCACTGAACTACACATATATTTACAGGCATAAATTAACAATTTACATTCAATTTTCATTAAAAGATACTGAATGGTTCAAGCTTACCACAATTTCATGGAAATAAACACAGATACGTTGATTAGCAATGAATTCTGGCACAATTACTGGCACAAATTCCCATCTGCTTATGTTCCAGGCTTTTATTTTAGCAAAAATATGAGCTGGCTTCAACGCACTGTCGCTTTATCAAGATTATTTGCACTAGTGGTCTCGAACTAACGCTCCTAAGTGAGTATATCAGCGAGTCTAGCCAATGAGGCCACGTTTCGACAAGTGTTTGAAAAAATGTTTACCTTTCTACGTCTCCCTAACAACCAAGATAGTATTTATAGCCCGACCAATCGTGGTTAGTTTTTCATTTGTTGCGCTCCAATCAATTTGGAGTTTACATGGTAGGCTATTTATGTAACGTAAGGTTTTTTTCAAACACGTTATAAAAAAATTTTATGAGCAGAAATGATTTCATGCTGTCAGGCATCCCCAATATTTTATTTTGGTTATAATTTATTAATTCCTGGACTATTTGCGTAACGTTTTACATATTCTTTGTCAGCAAACCCTAAGGAACCCAAATATCCAAATTTAAAAGAGCTACGTGGCTGCGTTCAAAATATGTATTTTCTACCTCCTGTTTCGAAGATGTGCTGTCTGGGTACTGTTATGTTTTCAACCGTAAACCCATCTATTGTTATCTTTCCTAATAAGCGTTTTTTATGATTTTAAAACCTAACTCTGGGAAGGGTAGTGAATTTATCACTGTCCGTCCGAAAAAGTTAGTGCTTGTAGTCTTACACGCGTGATGGCAGCATTTGTGTATCGCGCGAAGCGTGTTTAGTGTTCGGCTTTCTGCCTCTCCCTTCCCGCTATCCTTTTGTCCATCTGTCTCGTTCGTTTTGGTAACGCAGTGTAGAAAAAGACATGAATGGAATTTAAAATTTAGGTCAACTTGCATATTTCAAGGTTTTTCTTAGAAAGGCAGCACATTTTATTGTGTGTTTGGGAAACGCGTGTATGTTGCAGAAGGCCTATATTTAACGTGGAAACGTTACAATTTGCAGACGAAGCATAAAACAAAGGGGATTTCGAGTACTGTCATTGTGACAGCACTGTTCTTTACCATTCTTCTTCCTTTATTTATTATATGGATTTATTAGGCTTTATATTTACTAGATAATTTATATATGTGGATTAGAATATTCCACGACAATTGGAGTGAACTCCTTTCTGTGCAGACGGTAATTTATACTTTAGCTTCGAGTGATCAGTGCTCTAGTTATTTCATTTTTATTTCACTGGATTGTGGAGTAAATTTAAACTTATTAAATAAACCCATTTTCAAAGTTCCAGTGCAAACTAAATGTTACATCTATAGGTTAATTTCCTAATACAATAGCCGCGTAAATTAATTTTGCAACTGTTAAGGGAATTGTGACTTTAATACAGTTTAGTTCTGTATAGATAGATGTGCTTTTAAAATTATTAACCTCACGGATAGTTTTTTTCTTGATTTATCAATTAAAGACGCGAGCGCAGAAAATAGTCTAACTGTAAATGTATCGCGCGTTAGATTTTAATATGATTTCATTGCATTTCATGTTTTTTCTATTTGTATCCAGAGTGATCTTTCGAACCTCGCATCCCAGCAATTAGGCAGCATTTAAGCAGCCATTACGCAGCAATAGAATATATATAGAGCCTTGCCGACCAAGTTCGATTACTCCAGTGACATATGAACTTTTTTTAAAGCTAAACTTGTGGCGACCTGTTGCGGGTCTCGCTCCTCTGAATTTAACTGAGAACAAAGCCACCCAAGAAACACTTTTAAAATACTAATTCATAAAGTCGTTAAAACTGGAAGCAGAACAGTCGCCAGTAGCAATATTCTACTCATGCTCTCTTTTTGTGAAGAAGAACATAGATTTACCTGAACACTGTCTGTCAAGTATATTCAGTGGATTTTAACCCCTCCCCCCCCCCCCTCGAAGAAGAACATATCTCAGTGTTTTGTAGTTGTGACATTACGACGAAATAAAGTTATCTCCACCAGCTGTGCCCATCTTAGAAACCACACCATACCTCACACTTAGCCAAGTGCCTGCGCCATTCATTAGGAACTTTTATAATAAAAAAAATAAAAAACAGTAGCCTTTACGCTTCACCGTCTGGCGATTTTTTGAGACTATTAGCTACCAGCCCACCTCGATAAATCTGGGGCCTGACACAGAAGAAATAAAAAGACAATTTCCATTGTTCTACGGTATTATCTGCTGTTGTAAAATTCCTAGGAAGTGCCAGAATTCACCATTTGGTAAGTCTGTGTGTGTGCCTGTGTGCTGGCCAGCCAAGCGTGTTTTTGAATGAAAGGAGATTTAATCTTTTTTTACCTTTATAATTAGTTCGACCTAGTATTAAGGTGTACTGTATTCATTGTACGGGATCTCTCCTAGCGGGATTGTTTAACTGTGTTCATTTCCCCCTCCCTTAAAATTTGTTGGATAAAGGAAAACATTTGAGAACCCTAGCTTTTCCTCTACCCCCTTATCACTGTAACCCCTTGCCTCAGAGTAATAAATTTACCATTGGGTTAAATTGCCTATCTCTGATCATCATCATCACCCCCCTCCTTGTCTTTGGGACTGGGTCTTTTCTGTTAGTAAATACAAGCGGGAAAAGGTGTATGGAATCTGTTGCGTGCATATTTTGACGCACATATTACAAAAATCGATATGGCTATTTAATATGGGAAAAATATAGACATTCATTCATTTGTGTATGAAAATGCTGTCTATGGTAAAAGCGAGAGAATCCATGTTTGATTCACACTTTTGATTATAGGAGTAATCGTTCTGGATATTGATCCGGCGCAAGGATATTGCGCTTACGTTTGTACTTATTTTTTAGGGCCAGAAAATATATTAATTTGCTTATTGTGTTTATGGCCTGAATTCATATGTATTACATATTATTAGTACAAGTAGAATCAGTCCTATATTGTATATTTTGGATGGGTAGGAGGGACTAGATTCTTGTTATTCCGGTCTAGCGGAAGTATGAGTTGTCTTGACAAGTCGTGATGAGTTCCGATGTACCGTGATAATGGCGGGTACGCACTTTTCAAAGGGCTGGTAGATTCTTAAGGAAATATAATTCATGAAGTGGTTTTCTTCTAAAGGAGATGGTATCTCTACTATAGTTTATGTTAGAGACTCTCCTAAGGTACGGTACAATGTATAATTCGGACTCCATGTATTGCCAGACCCTATTTTGATGATCTCATGTCGATTCGACCTAGATGGAACATTGTGCTTCGTATCGCTAGGGTCGTGTTTTGTATCGACGAAGATGACAGACTTTCCTGCAGCGGTTATGGCTACGTGAATTAACCTGATCACCGTAGAGCTGTATGGAAACATTTATGAAATCATTTATATACCCATTATAAATTAACTCTGGCTTATATTCTCCTTCCTATGAATGAGTGAACGACAACTCAGGGAGGCAGCCATGTTAGATTTCGGTCATCATATGTTTTGATCACTGCCAAGAGAACAGATTATTTATCCTATTATCGGACAGTGACAGGGAGATCTCAATCTTGCTAGAAACCCCCCCTTCGTGGTTTCATAATATATACTACAAACTATGGACGTCAAGTAACTTTAGTTATTTACCGATCTGCCTTCACTGACGCGTTTAGTCAGATAGGGGGATGCGGCCATAATGTATCATGACATTGAACTTTTGATGTACTGCCCATTATTTCTGAATGTGTCATGACTTCAGATCTGCTATGTATACCTACAAATTGATATGTCAACATACCATGATGTACTCGTATGTCCCAGTGTGTACGTCTGAATAAATTGAGTAAACAAAGATTCCAGCAGTCTGCATTGGTGCCTTGTAGACACAAGTGTATGAGTGGTTATATTGGTCAGCACACGAACAGTACACCATTCGCGGTAATCACACTCTACACTTCTACTTCATACATACACCATCCTGCGTCGGTTGGAGTGACCAAGTTTAGGGCCTGCTTCCCCTGGAGCCTTTGCCTTCCCTAACTCAGGACTAGGGTGAGTTACCCATTTACAGCTGGGTAGACTGGAGCATGCCTGATCTCAACAACACACCACTCTTCCTTACAGAGCATACAGACTGACACTTTACAGAGTGGAAAGAAGAAAAGAAACTTTACAGTGGCGAGCCAGATTCCTGGGTCCAGCTTACGCAGTTTTGTGTTGAGAATCACAGTTTACAGCTGAAAGAACATTTGTTTGACCACATCAACACCAGTAGGACAGCTATACAGTCGATGTCAGCTTGACCTGTATTACCGATAGGATGCTGTATCTAGGTCAGCGCTTGTTGACAGTTTTTCGCTGTACAGACAGTATTACACAGGACAGTGGTATCAAGTGTAGAAAATATCTGGAGCAGTATTGTTGACATTTCTCAACGTACAGAAGAATCACAGTGTTGTTGAACATAAAGTGCATAGTTCATCGTTGGATCTTCATATGCTCAACAGAGAAAAATTGACAGTGTAATAGTTTAAAATTAAATCTATTACTGAATAAAGTGGCAAGTTATTAGTATTAAAATAAACTGTGCCTGCTTTACAACACTATACCTGCAACACATTCCATTCATGACATAAATTATATTGTATGCTATATGCTATTTATGCTTACATGTTATTTGTTATGTATTAAATTAGTTTATGTTCTGTGTGACTAGTACAAGGTATGCCGAGTGACATTGGTCTGGTACTAGTATTCTATAGGTACACATTTTCTTAATTGGAAATTTGTTAGCAACAATTTGCTGCTATTTCTGTTAGTTGTGATGAGGTGTTCTTTTCTTCGTTGTTTTTGTTAATAATTTTGTGTTCCTTAGTTTTGTTTGATTTGTTTGTATAATTGTAGGTCTCATCTTTTCTATTTTTCATTTTTTACACCCTTATGTTTATTCACTGTGGCGTTTTTTGTCTTGTTATCTTATTGCAGTTATCATCACGGTTTCTGTGATCATTTTTTTCATTTCTCCTATTTAATTTAATTTGATCTCTGCAAATGTTTTCAGATTGTCTTTTCTTGTTTGTCCTTTGTAATGTCTTTAGTTGACATATGACGTATAGTGGTATACACTGATAGTATAGTACAGATCAGTACTTTATGATTGTTATTGTTATAAAACAAAATGTACAAGACCTTTGTAAGGCTTGTCTCCCAAAGTGATTGGTAAAGGGAAATATTTTTTTCCACAGGTACTCAAGTGATCTTTGATTACATTGAGGTATACAAGACCTTTGTAAGGCTTGTCTCCCACAGTATTTGAGATACAGTTATTGTTGTCCACAGGTACTCAAGTTATCATTGGTTATTATAAACCATACAAGTTTGGACTAAGACTAAGTCTATGGTATAGACTTGTCTCCCATTAAAATGAAATAGGGTAATTTATTTACTTTTTCAGGTTTCTGATTTAAGAAGACAATATGTCTACATTAGATTATTTTATTGCACAAGGAAAATCTCTTGATAAGACTGGAAAAGACTTAGAACAATGGGCTGTTGCTCAATATGACAAAGCATTAGCTGCAGAAGAGAAAAAAACTGCTGCTGCTGTTGAAGAAAGAAAAGCTGCTGCTGAGGAAAAAAAAGCTGCGGCTGAGGAGAGAAAACTTCAAATAGAAGAAAAAAAAGCTGCTGCAGAAGAAAGGAAAGCTCTAGCTGAAGAAAAAAGATTAGAAAAAGAAGCTGATACTGCTGCTGAACTTAAGAAATTGCAGATGCAAGTGGAGGAAAGGAGATTTGAGGCAGAACAGAAGAAATTAGAAGCTGATGCAGAACAGAAAAAACTAGAAGTTGCTGCTGCTGCAGAACAGAAGAAATTAGAAGCTGCAGCTGAACAAAAAAAATTAGAAGTTGCTGCAGAACAGAAGAAATTAGAAGTTGCTGCAGAACAGAAGAAATTAGAAGCTGCTGCAGAACAGAAGAAATTAGAAGCTGCTGCAGAACAGAGAAGATTAGATAGAGAAGCTGAAGAGAGAAAAGCAATAAGAGAACATGAGTTTGAATTAGAGAAATTAAAATTGACATGTATGAGTAATGTTAATCAGGCATCTGGTGGTAATGGTAAACCCTTTGTGTACAAGGTCAAGGTACCAGCGTTTAACCCTACCAGTGATGACATAACATTTTGGCTTTCTAGATTTGAACGGGCTTGTCGATCTCATAATGTTGACAAATCACAGTATGTGAATCAGTTGTCTGAAAATCTAAAAGGGGAGTCCCTAAGTAAGTTATATTTTGTTGAAGAGGCCGACAAAGATAATTATGATGCTGTTAGGGCAGCTTTGATAAAGAGATATCAGCTGTCTGAAGAAGGTTATCGTCTTTTGTTTAAAACAATGAGACCTGAGGTAGGTGTAGAATTCTCAGATTTCATCTCAAAAGCACGAATTACACTTTCACGATGGATTGAATTATCCAAAACAGAGAAAACATTTGATGGTCTTACGGATTTATTGCTAAGAGACAAGGTCATGTCTTCTGTAAATAAATCATTCCTAGAGTTCTTACATGAGCGTAAACCTGGTACAATAAAGCAAATGGAAGAATATTGTGACCAGTATGCCACGGCACACCCTGACATGATTCTTAGTAACTCTAACATTAAAGAGAGTATGCCAGTTGCTTCGGCAACAGAATATAATCAGAATTACTCACACAAATTCCAAGGAGCTAAAAATAAATTTGATAAAAAGGTTAATTGGAATAAGTATCAAAACCAAGATAACCGCTCAAATCAGAGTTCTTCTTTGAAGAACTGGAATCGGGCTGATAGTCCTCGACACGCGAGGGGTACCCATAATGTTAGAAATTCTCGGAAAGGGAGTAGCTATAGGAACTACCCAAGTGCTTCATGGAGACAAAAGAAACAATATTACAGGGATACTCAATATAATGAGCATGATGATTATGATCATGAATATTATGATTCAAACCCAAATAGGGGTTATAACAGAGGCAATAATAATTATAGAGACAATTATAACCGAGGTAGATCACAACACAAAAGACATGGTAAATCTTATTACCAGGCTAACTCTGCACAACAGGAGTTCCACGACACCGATAATCAGAATAATGATAAAAAAGACTCCAACAGTGTAGCAAATTCCGCTTTCGATTTTGCTAGAGCATCTGAGTGTTCGCAATGCAAAACATTATTCGATCCAACCACAGTGTCTACTTTAAGCTGCGGTCACCCGCTTCCCGCTCTCCATGCGTCAATTGCGCATAATGGAAGGGGTGCTCTTGTCTTTAATAGGGGCCTAATAGATGGTATGAAGGCTTATGGCAAGTAATGAGAAAATTCAATTTTGATACCAACATCATAGATATCATTGAAGCACTATACAAGGACGCAAGCAGTGCTGTTTTTGCAAGCAACGACATTGGAGAATTTTTCAAAACAACTGTAGGAGTTCGGCAGGGATGTATCCTGTCCCCAGTGCTCTTTAATATTTATCTAGAACATATTATGCAGGAGGCTCTCTACGATTATAAATCAACCATATCGATTGGAGGCCGACCTCTGTGCAACCTACGTTTTGCTGATGATATTGATCTGATAACTGGATCAGAATCAGAACTTCAAGACCTTACCTCTAGACTGGAGAAAGTAACAAGAACGTATGGGATGGAAATTAATATAGAAAAAAGCAAGATATTGGTGAATAGCCATAAGAAACATGTTCCGACCAACATTACGTTAAATGGGCAAACGTTAGAAGAAGTTAACACCTTTAAATATCTCGGGTCCACTATATGTAGTGATGGAAGATCAAGTAAAGAAATCAAGACAAGACTTGAGATGGCCTCAGCTGCCATGACAAAGTTGAATGTGATCTGGAAAAGTAACATCAGTTTTCCTGTGAAGATCAAATTATACAAATCACTTGTATTATCTATTCTCTTGTATGGGTGTGAGAGCTGGACACTCACTGCAGATACGGAGCGAAGGATTCAGGCTTTCGAGCATAAATGTTATAGAAGAATTTTGCGCATTTACTATAAAGAGCACAAAACAAATGTCTATGTTAGAGAGAAGATAAACACCTATGCAGGCCACCAAGAACCACTTTTGTCAATAGTGAAACATCGAAAGCTTGCCTGGTTTGGGCATGTAACTCGTCATGACTCCCTTTCGAAAACGATCCTCAGGGGACAGTCGAAGGTAAACGGAGAAGAGGAAGGCAAAGAAAATCCTGGGCTGATAACATCAAAGAATGGGCAGGACACGGTTTTTCCACACTTGTACGCATTGCTGAGGATAGAGAGCAGTGGAGGACCCTGTCTGCTGATGCTTCCACCATGGCACCCCTACGACCCATGACGGGTTACGGGCTGAGATGAGATGATGAATAGATGGTACTCCGGTATCAATTCTTTTCGATTCGGGGTGCACTACCATTGGAGTGAGGCAATCACTCGTAAATCCTTCTCGAGCTACAGGCAATATAGTCAAATGTGTAACATTTGGTGGCACATTGGAGAAGTACTCCACTGCCATTATCAATATTGCTACGCCTTTCTTTACAGGAGAGGTGCAAGCATGTCTCTTGCCGAATCCGATCGCTGATCTTATCATCGGTCGCATTCATGGAGTGAAAGAATGCACTCCACAGCAAATTTCTAATTGGGAAAATGTTAATATGCAATCTGCTAATGCAGTAATCACTAGGGCTCAAGCTCTTAATATGCCACAATCTTCACATTCTGAAGATAATGATGCGCAGATCCAAGATGATCCCTTGGAGATTTCCCACGATTCCTTTATCAAACAGCAGGAAGATGATCCTACTCTAAAGAAATTCTTTACTCTGGCAACAAAAGGTGATCCGAATAAGGATACAAATCGTAAATCTTGGATTACGATGAAGAATGGCGTACTTGTACGTATGGTACAAGACTCCGCTAAGTCCATTCATTCTCAAATCCTTGTGCCTAAAAATATGAGAGTTAAAATCTTACAGCACGCTCATGATTCGCAGTGTGCTGGACATATGGGTTTTTCCCGTACTAAAGCTAGAGTTCTTCAATCTTTCTTTTGGCCTGCTGTGAATAAGGACATACGAATCTATTGTCGATCTTGTAAAGTATGTCAAGAGATTAAATCCAGAGGTCCACGCCATGATGCACCTATTCAGGCTGCAGACATTCCCATTCGGCCATTTCAAAAAATGGCGATAGACATCATTGGTCCATTTAAGATAAAGTCTGCTAGAGGACACCAATTTATTTTGACGTGTGTTGATATGTGCACACGTTGGCCGGAGGCTGTTCCTCTAAAGAGCATAACTACTGCTGATGTCGCAGATGCTCTTTGGTTAATATTTTCTCGTCTGGGGTTTCCAGCAGAAATATTATCCGACCATGGTACCCAACTCATATCGGATACCATGTCTCAAGTAATGTCGACTCTGAAGATAGAGAGATCGCTGAGTAGTATTTATCATCCTATGTCCAATGGGATGGTGGAACGTTTGAATAGAACTCTGAAAAACCTACTAGGTAAGATAACAGAAGATCATCCTCAGGATTGGGATAGGGTTTTACCCGCGGCTCTCTTTGCATATAGAGAGGTCGCCAACGAACATACAGGATTTTCTCCCTTTGAACTTGTCTTTGGCGCGAAACCGCGAGGTCCTATGTCCTTACTTCATGATCTTATAACTGCTGATAATATTGTCGATGACACAAAATCCTCTTATTAATATGTCATCGCACTTAGACACAAGATTATTGAAGCATGCAAATTGGCAACTGCTTCTTCTGAATTTGCGAAACAGAAGGCAAGGGAATTTGCCAATAAAAAGAGATGTTTGCGTCAACTTTGTCCAGGTGACAAAGCATTTGTCTTGCTACCTTGTAGGGAAAATAGACTTCTCATTTCTTGGAAAGGTCCGTACGATATAATATCAAAAGTTTCCGATGTTGACTATATCGTCGATATTGACGGGAAGCGTAAAACCTTCCACATCAACATGCTCACGGAATTCCATGAACGTCCTGATTATTTACAACCTGTTTTCCAGGCAACGGACGATTTTCCAGTCCAACATGGACAGTACTCATCTCTGTCAGTAATACAGGATGAGGAAACGAGTTTCTCGGATGTAAATTTACCTTTTCCAATGATTCCTCTTCACTCTAATGAATCATGGAAAGATGTTGCAATTTCTCCAGAATTATCTCCAGGAGAGCAGAAACAAGTTTCTACTATGTTAGAACAATTTCAGGATGTCCTTACTGACATTCCTGGTCAAACTGATGTCATTCAACATGACATTATTCTTACTGACCATAGTCCTATAAGAGTCAGACCGTATCCTATCCCGATACATTTTCAAGCACAGGTAGAGAAAGAGTTAGATGAGATGATAGAGTTAAAAATTATTGAACCATCCACATCAGCATATTCTTCGCCGATGGTTATAGTACGGAAAAAAGACAATAACATACGTCTTTGCGTGGATTATCGCAAATTGAATCAAGTGACTAAATTCGATGCTGAACCTATGCCTTTACTAGAAGAGCTACTTACGAGACTATCGAATTCTCACTTCTTTACTAAACTCGATTTGTCTAAGGGATATTGGCAAGTTCCACTATCCGAACACGCCAAACCGTTTACTGCTTTTTCGACGCCTAGGGGTCTATTCCAATGGAATTTCATGCCTTTCGGTCTTATGAACGCCCCTGCAACATTTGTACGCATGATGCGTCGAATCCTATCTCATCGCTCAGATGTCATTGCGTATCTTGATGACATCTGTCTTTTCAGTGATACTTGGAACGATCACTTTAATGGTATAAATGAACTATTGTCTATCTTACGCGAGCATAACCTGACAGCGAAACCATCGAAAGCATGTATTGGTTTTAGCGAAATATCTTTCTTAGGACACCGTGTTGGTCATGGGTTCCTAAAAACAGAAGACCATAATACAAGTAAGATACTTAACATTTCTATTCCTAAGACTAAAAAGCAAGTACGAAGTCTCTTAGGTCTAATACAATTTTATGGACGATTCATCCCGAATCTGTCCTCCATTATGTCACCTCTTTCTTCCTTGCTAAAGAAAGGGTCTCCTAATGTAGTCCATTGGACTCAAGAATGTCAATCCTCTTTGGATAAGGTTAAAACTATGTTTTCTACTTCACCTATCCTAGTATTGCCTTCTAAGGATAAGACATTTATTCTTCGTAGTGACGCTTCATCCACCGGGATTGGAGCTGCACTAATGCAAGAGTACTCTGGAACTCTGCATCCTGTGATGTATATTTCTCGGAAATTAAATGCCGCAGAGAAGAATTACTCGGTCCTAGACCGTGAATTATTGGCTATGGTTTGGTCAATCCTTAAACTGCAAAGATTTCTTCTGGGCGCGCATTTCATTGTGGAAACTGACCAGAAAGCTCTTACGGCTATTCAGAGTAAAAATCTGAAGAGCGCGAGATCAACGCGATACGCGATTGCTCTACAGCCATTTCATTTTTCGGTGCGAGCTATCCGTGGGTCAGAAAATGTGATGGCAGATATTTTGTCTAGATGCCCACATGATTCATAACTGTTATACAACTTTGATACAGTTGTTTCTATGTTGAAATGTGTACACATATGTAATATATCATATATTGATTGTAACACTACTTAGCGGTTCATTGATATTTATTCACCGCTGATCTTTCAATGTTTTTCGTCTTTGATGATCATGATGTTAAGATATCTTAGATGAAATTTATGTATAAACTAATGTGGAAATTGTGTCATTGCTAATATTGTAGTATGCGTTGGTGACACCTCTCTGGAAATATTTATACTTAGAGAAGTACTTTCTCTAAGGTCATAAAACTTATGCTTATCATCTGCGCATTGTTATTGGTGCGTTGTGAGCCTATTGTATGTTGCTCCTAGATGTATTTCAAAAAAAAAATGTACCATTTTTTTTCCCGAGGGGTGTGGTAATCTGTTGCGTGCATATTTTGACGCACATATTACAAAAATCGATATGGCTATTTAATATGGGAAAAATATAGACATTCATTCATTTGTGTATGAAAATGCTGTCTATGGTAAAAGCGAGAGAATCCATGTTTGATTCACACTTTTGATTATAGGAGTAATCGTTCTGGATATTGATCCGGCGCAAGGATATTGCGCTTACGTTTGTACTTATTTTTTAGGGCCAGAAAATATATTAATTTGCTTATTGTGTTTATGGCCTGAATTCATATGTATTACATATTATTAGTACAAGTAGAATCAGTCCTATATTGTATATTTTGGATGGGTAGGAGGGACTAGATTCTTGTTATTCCGGTCTAGCGGAAGTATGAGTTGTCTTGACAAGTCGTGATGAGTTCCGATGTACCGTGATAATGGCGGGTACGCACTTTTCAAAGGGCTGGTAGATTCTTAAGGAAATATGATTCATGAAGTGGTTTTCTTCTAAAGGAGATGGTATCTCTACTATAGTTTATGTTAGAGACTCTCCTAAGGTACGGTACAATGTATAATTCGGACTCCATGTATTGCCAGACCCTATTTTGATGATCTCATGTCGATTCGACCTAGATGGAACATTGTGCTTCGTATCGCTAGGGTCGTGTTTTGTATCGACGAAGATGACAGACTTTCCTACAGCGGTTATGGCTACGTGAATTAACCTGATCACCGTAGAGCTGTATGGAAACATTTATGAAATCATTTATATACCCATTATAAATTAACTCTGGCTTATATTCTCCTTCCTATGAATGAGTGAACGACAACTCAGGGAGGCAGCCATGTTAGATTTCGGTCATCATATGTTTTGATCACTGCCAAGAGAACAGATTATTTATCCTATTATCGGACAGTGACAGGGAGATCTCAATCTTGCTAGAAACCCCCCTTTCGTGGTTTCATAATATATACTACAAACTATGGACGTCAAGTAACTTTAGTTATTTACCGATCTGCCTTCACTGACGCGTTTAGTCAGATAGGGGGATGCGGCCATAATGTATCATGACATTGAACTTTTGATGTACTGCCCATTATTTCTGAATGTGTCATGACTTCAGATCTGCTATGTATACCTACAAATTGATATGTCAACATACCATGATGTACTCGTATGTCCCAGTGTGTACGTCTGAATAAATTGAGTAAACAAAGATTCCAGCAGTCTGCATTGGTGCCTTGTAGACACAAGTGTATGAGTGGTTATATTGGTCAGCACACGAACAGTACACCATTCGCGGTAATCACACTCTACACTTCTACTTCATACATACACCATCCTGCGTCGGTTGGAGTGACCAAGTTTAGGGCCTGCTTCCCCTGGAGCCTTTGCCTTCCCTAACTCAGGACTAGGGTGAGTTACCCATTTACAGCTGGGTAGACTGGAGCATGCCTGATCTCAACAACACACCACTCTTCCTTACAGAGCATACCGACTGATACTTTACAGAGTGGAAAGAAGAAAAGAAACTTTACAGATACTTCTCCTCAAAACCCCCCTCCCCCTTGTCATATTTGTATTCTGTAACCTTTGATTTCTGACTGTAAATTGATAATTATTTGTGACTTGATTCATATGATAATAAAAGTATTAAAACTTTATTAGCATTGGTGTCGGCTGGCCCAAATCAAACATTTCCCATATTTGTTATTGTAGTCCGTATTCATGTACGTTGAGCGTCAGAATCACCAAATCGGTGAGTGCGCCTGAGTGACTGGAACTGACAAACAATTGTTTGCTCAGAAGAGTGGTAGGAGTAGTTTTGAGAGTCAATTATTGTCGTAAACCAAGACTGTCCTTACTCTTCCCATTACTTGTGAATCTACTACCTGACTTTCCTAAATCCTTATTCCCACAGAGCCTTCACTATCATTCTACACTCTAAAGGGACCAATATCCATCAGAACTCTCTCAGAAAAAAATTACGACACCCCCCAGCGTCTTCGTTAGCGATTTAGTTCTTATTTATCAACTTTCCGAAGACTTAATGCTCGCTTAGTCACAGTCAGACACGGAAAATACGACATTAGTCACATAGTCAGACACGGAGAAATAGCTCATTAGTCATAGACATGGAGACGTAGCTCATTAGTCGCAGACAAGGAGAAGTAGCTCATTAGTCATAGACATGGAGAAGTAGCTCATTAGTCTCAGACATGGAGAAGTAGCTCTTTGGTCGCAGACATGGAGAAGTAGCTTTTTAGTCGCAGACATGGAGAAGTAGCTTATTAGTATCAGACATAGAGAAGTAGCTCTTTAGTCGCAGACATGGAGAAGTAGCTCTTTGGTCACAGACATGGAGAAGTATCATTTTGATCACATATAGATAAATAGAATTTTGGTCGCAGACATGAATAAATAACTCATTAATCACAGACATGTAGAGGTAGCTCTTTGATTACAGACATGGAGAAGTAGTTCGTTAGTCACAAACATGGAGAAGTAGTTCGTTAGTCACAGACACGGAGAAGCAGCTTGTTAGTTACAGACATGGAGAAGTAGCTTGTTAGTTACAGACATGGAGAAGTAGCTCGTTAGTCACAGATATAGAGAAGTAACTCGTTAGTCAAAGACATGGAGAAGTAGCTCTTTAGTCACAAACATTGAGAAGTAGCTCGTTAGTCACAGGCATTAAGAAGTAGCTCGTTAGTCACATATATGGAGAAGTAGCTTGTTAGTCACAGACATAGAGAAGTTGATCGTTAGCCACAAACATGGAGAAGTAGCTTTTTATCACAAACATCCAGAAGTAACTCTTTGGTCGCAGACGTGGAGAAGTAGCCCATTAGTCTCAGACATGGAGAAGTAGCTCTTTGGTCACAGACATGGAGAAGTAGTTCGTTAGTCACAAACATGGAGAAGTAGCTCTTTGGTCGCAGATATGCCAAGTAGTTCGTCAGTCACAGACATGGAGAAGTAGCTCTTTGGTCACTGACGTTGAGAAGTAGGTTATTAGTCACAGGCATAGAGAAGTAGCTCTTTGGTCGCAGATATGGAGAAGGAGCTCTTTGGTGACATACATGGAGAAGTAGCTCTTTGGTCACAGACATAGAGAAGTAGCTCTTTGGTCACAGGCATAGAGAAGTAGCTCATTGGTCACAGACATGGAGAAGTAGGTCATTAGTCACAAAATCAGACATGGAGAAGTGGGACATTAGTTACACAGACATTCAGAAGTAAGCCATTTGTCACGTAGTCAGATATAGAGAAGTAGGCCATTAGTCACAGGAATGGAGATGTTCATTAGTCACAGTCAGACATGGAGAAGTTAAAGTTAGTGCTTAGTCATACAATAAGATATAGAAATATAGACCATTAGTCACAGTCAGATAAATAAGTAGGCCATTAGTCACAGCCAGACATGGAGAAGTAGTCCATTTGTCACTCAGTCAAACATATGCAGAAGTAGGCTATTCGTCACACAAACCACGTCTGATTATGGGGTTGTCGTGAGTTAGTCTGTTTCACAACACGGCCTTCTGTATAATTCTGAGTAACTCTAACCACACCGCGCGCCATACATTGTAAGAACTGTATGATACATTGGCCAATGGAAAGACTTCCTTATTCGTGTGTTTACTGAAACGTACTAGGCTTAACATGGAGTCTCAATCCGTGCAACCGAGTGAAGGATGCCATTTAATTACATAAGTAGGAAAGAAGTACCACCGGGAAGAGGTCTATAATTCAACAACTGGAATGTTACTTTAGAGGAAGGTGTAAAGATTTCCTCGAAAAGTAGTTTATTAAGAGAGAAAAATCGAGTGGAAAGGCCTCGACACATCAGGTTAGTCCCTAATTTAGCTGTTTAAAGTATGCATAAAATAAAATGCACTTAGGAGACTAAAAGATTATTAGATAGATAGATAAAGAATAATTCAGGGTATAATTTAAGCTTTGGATGAATAAAATCGATCCAGAAATAAGAAAGATAATTGGGAAAATAGTTTTTCATAATTGAACAGAGACAAATTATGCCTCATTTTGAGATTCGCAATACCACTTTAGCCCCCTGCGTTCCGATACGCCGGATGTGCTAGTATAAATAGACCTTGCCCTTGCTAAATTGAGGATATAAGATTTGAAAAGCACAGCGAGCAGAAGAAGCGGTAAAATTGTTAATGAAGTGTGCCTTTGCCAACTGCAACTGAAGAGCAGACCATAGATGCCCATTAACAGCTCGTCTGTGTGTGCCTGAGGGTAAGAAAGTATATATATATATATATATATATATATATATATATATATATATATATATATATATATATATATATATATATATATATATATATATATGTATTTCCATCAGTTCACTACAGTGTGCGATAGGGAGTATGTAGAAGTGTTTCTGCAACCATTGTGTAATTTCTGAAGGACTTACCAGACTGTGTATATTCAAAATAAATTGCGAATGATGACAAAAGTGTGTCTGTAGGTTTTGAAAAGCATTTAAAGAATTATTTCTTGTTGGAATGGGACACATACCAGGAACATAAGGAAGGATGACAGAAACTGTTTTAATGTATTGATCAAGGTATTACTTAGTATTTTATACTAGACCAAATCATTGTATGGAGGCGTAGCATGGACAAATGGATCTAACTAAGGATTTAGAAGGAAAGTGTAGTCACGGTGAACTGGCTGTGGGTAATACTAGTATAAATTGTCCTGTGCATCTGCTAGCACATTGTCTGACACTGTCTATCATCTCCATCTTGTGTAATAATGGAATAGTGATGGACCATATAGGGGTTACGTTTATTTTTGTTTCAGGTTTTATCCTGAAAACTAGACCAACTTTAACGAGTCATCCACCTCTGTTGGACTCTGTGGTGCGAGTGCTCTTGTGGTCAACAGAGCCAGATACCCAGCTTCCACTGCCTGGAGAAATTCATAATACTTGTCCGTCCATGGCAGGAGTGTGAACGATCTCTAAACAACAGATAAGTGGCAAAACAAAGCCACTAGTCATCGTATCCAGATTATACCCCGACATTAACAAACAAGATACTAATAAAGACAGCCTACAGTGTATGATGAAAAGTGTGGACATAAATTTACCCATTACTAGCTTCACAGTCAAGAAATAGTGACAAAACTCATTAGTATCATATAAATGTTCTTTAAAAGGAGATAATTAACCCAGGTGATAACCTTCACCAAGTGAATGACTTTTTAAGATTGTTAATTATTTTCAATGTTTATTGATTTATTGTTGTAAATAAATTTGATTTCATTTCAAACTTTCCAGACCGAAAAGAGAAACGGTATAGGCTAAATAAATTGTAAATATTTACCAGCCGACTTACTTACTTATAAAAGTTGAGTTTATGTTCTTGTTGGAAATAATTTTGTTAATATCCCCTAGCAGAGTCAACAATAATAATAATATATAATAATCAAGGGAGGATCTTGAGAGGGAGCCCATAGGGATCCAGGATAATACAATAACATCATACCTGGAAACTTATACAGCTTGACCCTACCTTTAATATCCATACACCCTTACTCTTTTCAGAGAAGGGGGTATTACTTATAAGACCAGACTCTTATCTGGTACTATCCTGGTATCACCTGAAACAACTTTTTGTCCAGGATATCTTATATTTTAATAACATCTCACCCCTCTTGCGACTTTGGTGTCTCAGTCCGGGATTTCATTTACTACCCTGGGATCTTTTCTTTGAGACATTCAGACTTATAGTATCATTTATTACATCATTTGAATTAGCAGTAGGAGTAAAATATTATAATAAAAATAAAATTTAGTAAAAAGTAAAACTAAATAAAGCAATTTGTAGTACCATTGAGTACAAACTGAAATTGTGGTGACAGTGGTCTTTTAATTAATTAGATTTGTTTTAATTAGTGTTTGATTGATAAATAGAGTGTTTAAGTGTCTGCAAGTTATTATGTATGAGCATGGCAGACTTGGCAAAGTTTAGATCTGCTACAGTGCAGTCGGCAAAGGAGTTTGTGTTAAGTGGGGAGGCCCTTATTCAATATGTCACTACAGAGTGTGACAAGTACATAGAAAGAGAAGATAGGAAGTTGGAAGCAGAAAAAAGATTACAAATAGAAGCTGATAAAGAAGCTAAGCAGTTACAAATAGAAGCTGAAACTAAAAGGTTACAAACAGAAGCTGAGGCTAAGAAACTTCAACTATAAGCTGATAGGGAGGCTAAAAAACTTCAACTAGAAGCTGATAGGGAGGCTAAGAGACTTCAACTAGAAGCTGATAGGGAGGCTAAACAAATAGAAGCTGATAGGGAGGCTAAACAAATAGAAGCTAAGAAAAGGGAGGCTGAGAGAGAAGAAAAGAGGTTGCAAAGGGAACATGAGTTAAGATTGAAAGAGCTGGAACGTCAAGGAAATGTTACTGGTAATGGAAGTAGTCCAACCGACTCTGACACTAGTGCAAGTAAAGGTCCCTCAAATGGAGCCATGAATTTCCACTTGGATCCATTTGTGGAGAAAGAGGATGAAATTGAGTCATATCTAAGTAGGTATGAGAGATTAGCCACTAACTATGGCCTAGAGAAAGAGAAATGGAGCCTTAAGTTATCACAAGGCCTGAGAAGAGTCTCTTATGAAGTTTTTGCAAAACTGGGGAAAGAAGACCAGGAGGATTATGACATCTTGAAGCAAGCATTGCTGGTTCGATATGAAAAGAACTCAGAATTTTATAGGAAGAAATTCAGAACTGCTAAGCTACTTTCTGGAGAAACTTACCGCAAAATCTCTGCCAGATTAGAAACCTACTTGGAGAAGTGGACTGCTCTGGGAAAATGTCAAGACCTAAAAGAAATGGTCATGATGGAACAAGTGAGAGAGTCTATGCCTCCAGACATGAGAAAATTTCTTAGGGAACAAGGTGCAGAGAGATTGAGGGAGATTTTAACAGTTGCTGAGAGATATCAGGCAGCTCAGAAAGAGATAGCAGGAATTAGGAAGAAGCAGGTAGAAAATAGTAGGCCACCTCCAAACCAAGATGAGTATAATAGGGACCAACAACACAGATACAAACAAGACTATGACAAACACAGATTTGATCATAGAAACAGGAACCCTCAGGTACAAGATAAGAAACCCTACAGACAGGGAGATAAGTGGTGTAAAATTTGCAAAATTAACAACTACAATACATTGGAATGTGGTAAGAAAGTCCCTCCATATCACGCTGCATGTATGATAACAGTGGGAAAGCACTAAGATTATGTGTCTTTATGATTCAGGATTGGAATTTGACTCAGTCGTGAGTGCATCCTTAGTGAACCCTGATCAATATACCACAGAAAAAGTGGAGATACAAGGGGCATTAAAAGGAACAGCCACCATGACACTTCCCATAGCAAGGATCAATGTCAGGACTCGCTACGTGGAAGGAGTGTTCAGTGCAGCAGTGTGTAATGATCCTAATTACCCGTTAGTGTTAGGAAGGAGATATGTTTTCCTAGGGAACCCAATAAAACCTGTGATCATGGCAACACTCCAGACCAGGTCAAGCCCTAAGAAGGAGGAGGGAATACCACTAAATATTCATCCGAGAAAGATGAAAAAGGCCCAAGCTAAAGATAGCTCATTAAAACCTTGCTTTGGCAAATTGCCAAAAAGCCATAACACCCCTAAGAAAGGACAGTTTTATTTAAATGATGGTTTGCTCTACAGGAAAGCTGGAGCAGGACAGAATGGGTATGGACAGTTAGTACTGCCATCATGTTACAGGGAAAAAGTTATGGAATTAGAACATGTTGTATCAGACGGTGGACATGGGAAAATTGGTACCACCTGTCAAAGAGCATCTGTGAAATATTATTGGCCAGGTATTGCTGAAAACATATTTCAGTATGTGACCGCCTGTGCACAATGTAGCAAGGTGAACCCCACACGTTGGGAAACTCAACAGGACATAGAAACGCATTTGGGGCGGACGTAGGCCTGAAAATAAAAATAAGGTAGGCATAGTGGATAGGACAGCACCTTCTCACACACAGTCTTCCAATAAACCAGTTACCATGGCAACTCTCCCGTCTCGTACCGAGAGGGGAAACAACCCATCCCGCACCGACACAATGTTGCTCGGAATTCCTGGAACTGGCTAAAAATAGAAGTATGGTTAGTCAGCCAATTTTGAAACTGAAACTGAGGGGTAACCCCAGGAAAATTGGGAGTGGGAGATTGGGCAATTGGCCTAATGCTCAGCCCACATCACTATATGGCTATTAAATTAGCATTATCAGGGCATCGGCAACAGTGGTAGTTGGCCGGCCCATATACACGGTCCATTGGAAGTATGAACACGGACATGGACTGAGATTATATATTATATAGCAAATGCTAAAGGAAGAATTGATTTCTTGGTGCAGGAAAATTCATTTCCCCATATGAATCATATTATCGTGCCAGTGAGGTTTAGCTGAGAGAACCCTCTCTTGAACATAGGCTCTGTCTGGATTTGGGAAATAATTACAGTAACAGAGTCACTAGTGAAGGGCATTACCAGATTCCCGTCAAGCCTGAGCTCAGACCATTGCTGGCTGTGAGCACCTCGGAGGGGCACTATGAGTTCCATATGTTGCTTGTTGGGTTGAAGAATACTCCGAGTGTTTTATCCAGGATGATGAGGAAATTACTGGATCCCTAATGAAACTTAGCCATCACCTAATTTTGTGGATGACATCCTCATCACATCGGAACTTCTGAGGAACATCTATTGTCTCGGGACATGTCGTTGGACAGACTCAGAGAAGTGAAAAGGTGAATATTAGTTGATAATCAGCAATTAGGCAGGCAGCAACACCTGTGCTGTTTATTAACACAATAGGCGGTGTATATCCCTGGATCTCAGAATGTTGGGGCAGATTTCTTAAGTAGGCACCCATCTGAAGGAAACCAGGAGAGTAGGAAGGAAGAGTGAACCCCATATTGGGAGAATGCCGTGATTGTGAATCCAGACAGGAAAGCTCCGCCAGATGGTTCACGCTTTTAAATGGGGGAGCTATGTCGTGAGTTAGTCTGTTTCACAACACGGCCTTTTGTATAATTCTGAGTAACTCTGACCACACCGCGCGCCATACATTGTAAGAATGTATGATACACTGGCCAATGGAAAGACTTCCTTATTCGTGTGTTTACTGAAACGTACTAGGCTTAACATGGAGTCTCAATCCGTGCAACCGAGTGAAGGATGCCATTTAATTACATAAGTAGGAAAGAAGTACCACCGGGAAGAGGTCTATAATTCAACAACAGGAATGTTACTTTAGAGGTAGGTGTAAAGACTTCCTCGAAAAGTAGTTTATTAAAAGAGAAAAATCGAGTGGAAAGACCTCGACACATCAGGTTAGTCCCTAATTTCGCTGTTTAAAGTATGCATAAAATAAAATGCACTTAGGAGACTAAAAGATTATTAGATAGATAGATAAAGAATAATTCAGGGTATAATTTAAGCTTTGGGTGAATAAAATCGATCCAGAAATAAGAAAGATAATTGGGAAAATAGTTTTTCATAATTGAACAGAAAGACAAATTATGCCTCATTTTGAGATTCGCAATACCACTTCAGCTCCCTGCGTTCCGATACGCCGCATGTGCTAGTATAAATAGACCTTGCCCTTGCTAAATTGAGGATATAAGATTTGAAAAGCACAGCGAGCAGAAGAAGCGGTAAAATTGTTAATGAAGTGTGCCTTTGCCAACTGCATCTGAAGAGCAGACCATAGATGCCCATTAACAGCTCGTCTGTGTGTGCCTGAGGGTAAGAAAGAATATATATATATATATATATATATATATATATATATATATATATATATATATATATATATATATATATATATATATATATATATATATATACAGTACTTTGCAAAAAAAATGGCAGTCATATTTTCGCAACGCAGCACACTCATAGAAGCAAATAATAATAAAAACTGTATGTCCAGAGGAAGATTGGTATCTCCCCTATCTATTAACAGTGGTTTCAGTACAATATAATGTTGCCTTCTCCAGCAAGGCAAGCCTGGATGCGGCGAGGCATATTTCCCACAAATGTTTGTAGGTAATTGAGAGTCAGACTGTCCCAGTATTTTTCAGCTACCTTCTTCAATTGTTCAACGTCTCTGAGTCCATTCTTTTTTAAATGATTCTTGAGTAGTGCCCAAACGTTTTCAATTGGGTTTTGATCGGGACTGTTGCTGGGCCACTTCAGCACTATCACATTCTTCTCTTGCAGCCATGCTTTGGGGGGTATGAGCTGTATGATTTGGGTCATTGTCATGTTGAAATGTGCACCCATCGGGGTACATGACCTGCATAAATGGCAGAAGGTGTCCCTCTAGTATGTCGATGTACCTTTCTTTCGTGAGAATTCCTGTGAAAACACACAGTGGGGTGGCACCTCTTGCTGACACCCCTCCCCAAAGATGGAATTTCTAGGTATGTTTCGGTCGCTGGTACACAGGCGTTACAGAGCCTTTCGTCCAAATATTTATTTGAGCAGGATAAGACCAAAGAGAACATTCATCTGAAAAAATCACATTGTCCCATGACAAAGTTTGGTGTTCGTGGCACCAGTTCAAGCGCATCTGTTTGTGAGTCTCTGTGAGCAATGGTGACGAAATTACCTGCTTTTTTGTGTAATTCATCCTGTGTAGCTCCCGGTTGACAATAGCATTAGATACCTCTGGGCTTCCCAACTCGATCATGCGCTGCCGTATGTTTTCTACACTCTTCATTGGCCCAGCCCGAACGATTTGGGCGAGACACCGATGGTCCTTTGTGACCAAAATTCTTGGCCTCCCACTACCTTCTTTTCGCTCGATTCCATTACTTGCTTTTAATTTACTCACAACTCTGTAGACAGTCCGCTCAGGAATGTTCAAGGTTTTAGAAATGTTGGAACATGTTTGATTTCCTTCATTCCAAAGCTGTGAAATTAACATACACTTTGACTTTGTATCCATTTTCTGCCACTAGCATTAGAAATTGTCGTCTGCTCTTATATCAAGGGACGTTACTCTACGCTAATTTTTTTATTACTTTTGGTAGTGTTTGCTCACTTAAGTGGAGTGCAAATTTGGGGCAGAACATGCATATTTAATTAGATTTCAGCTTATTTAGCTGAGCAATATGACTGCCATTTTTTTTGCAAAGTACTGTATATATATATTTCTATTGATTCACTACAGTGTGCGATAGGGAGTGTGTAGACGTGTTTCTGCAACCATTGTGTAATTTTTGAAGGACTTACCAGACTGTGTATATTCAAAATAAATTGCGAATGATGGCAAAAGTGTGTCTGTAGGTTTGGAAAAGCATTTAAAGAATTATTTCTTGTTGGAATGGGACACATACCAGGAACATAAGGAAGGATGACAGAAATTGCTTTAATGTATTGATTAAAGTATTACTTAGTATTTTATACTAGACCAAATCATTGTATGGAGGCGTAGCATGGACAAATGGATCTAACTAAGGATTTAGAAGGAAAGTGTAGTCACTGTGAACTGGCTGTGGGTAATATTAGTATAAATTGTCCTGTGCATCTGCTAGCACATTGTCTGACACTGTCTATCATCTCCATCTTGTGTAATAATGGAATAGTGATGGACCATATAGGGGTTACGTTTATTTTTGTTTCAGGTTTTATCCTGAAAACTACACCAACTTTAACTAGTCATCCACCTCTGTTGGACTCTGTGGTGCGAGTGCTCTTGTGGTCAACAGAGCCAGATACCCAGCTTCCACTGCCTGGAGAAATTCATAATACTTGTCCGTCCATGGCAGGAGTGTGAACGATCTCTAAACAACAGATAAGTGGCAAAACAAAGCCACTAGTCATCGTATCCAGATTATACCCCGACATTAACAAACAAGACACTAATAAAGACAGCCTACAGTGTATGATGAAAAGTGTGGACATAAATTTACCCATTACTAGCTTCACAGTCAAGAATTAGTGACAAAACTCATTAGTATCATATAAATGTTCTTTAAAAGGAGATAATTAACCCAGATGATAACCTTCACCAAGTGAATGACTTTTTAAGATTGTTAATTATTTTCAATGTTTATTGATTTATTGTTGTAAATAAATTTGATTTCATTTCAAACTTTCCAGACCGAAAAGAGAAACGGTATAGGTTAGATTACTTACTTACTTAGTCGTTCCCCTTCTACCGTGAGGTGTAGAGGTTTGGAAGAGAGAGCGCCAGACTATCCTATCGGCTGTCTTCCTCCTGGCCTGGTTCCATTTTAGTCCTCGGTCCTTCAAAGATTGTCTAATGTTGTCCTCTCAGCGGACTCTGGGTCGTCCTGGGGGTCTGGATCCTTGGCTCTTTGTTTCCCATGCTTGTCGTGGTAGCCGGTCTTCTCCCATTCTGCAGACATGGCCAAACCATCTTAGTTGGGATTGTTCTACTTGGGTCTGCAGGGGGTGGGATTTAAGGCCTTGACGTACCATCTGGTTGCGTACCATGTCTCTTCTTGTTACTTCAACCACCTTCCTCAGATACCTCATTTCTGAGGTTTGGATCTGGCTTTTGTGGGTTGTAGTCATTGCCCATGACTCGCATCCATATGTCAAGACTGGGACATAGGTGGAGCGGTATACAGCAATCTTCGTTTTCTTGCTCTCGTTTTTTTTCTCTCTCTTGCTGAGGAATCCTCGATTTATGGCCTGAAAAAGTCTCCCAGCTGCTGCTTTTCGAGTGGCCAACTCTTCTTTGATGCCTCCCTTTCGGTCAATAATAGCTCCGAGGTATTTAAAGTGGTCTACCTGCTCCAGGACCTGTTTTCCTAGCTTAATCTGATGTCTTCTTTCTTCTCGTGATATCACCATGGATTTTGTTTTAGAGCTGCTTATGACCATTCCTCTCTTCTCCAGCTCTTCCTTCCAGACTTGCAGGTTGAATTGGAGATGTGCCTCTGATTTAGCAATCAGGGCAACATCATCAGCAAATGCCAGCTCCGAAATACAGACCTGTCTCATCTTTCAGTACCCCACTGAATACTTTCTTGTTCTCTCCTTACATGCCTTAATGACATCGTCCATGAGGATTATGAAAAGGTAAGGTGACAGGATATCACCTTGTCTTACATCAGTGGTGGTCCTGAACTCTTCTGACTTATGGTTTGCTGTCCTCACATAATTTCTGCAAGACGTGTAGAAGCTCTGTATAGCATGAATCAGAGGTGCTGGAATGTTCTTCCTTGCCAAACAATCCCAAAGTTTGCTCCAGGGGACCCTGTCAAACGCCTTTTCCAGATCTATGAAACAAAGATGGATCTCACTCTTATACTCAAGGGCCTTTTCACTCAGCTGTCTGAGTGTGAAGATTAGGTCTTGAGTACTTCGGTTTGCTCGGAATCCGCACTGGACCTCATCCAGTTTGTGCTCAGCTAGGCGTCGGAGTCTCTGCTCTAGGATTATAGAGTAGATTTTACCAGGGACACTGAGAAGGGATATGCCTCTATGGTTTCCACACTGTCGATTGTCACCCTTTTTTAAAATTGGTGTTATGATGGCAATCTCCCAATCCTTTGGTATGGTCTTGTTGTACCACGCTGCCTGTAGAACCCTTAAGAGTAATAGGTCGCCTGATGCTCCCATGTACTTAACCATTTCTGGTGTTATGCCATCATGCCCTGCTGCTTTGCCCATCTTGATTTTCTCCAGTGCTGCCTTCAGTTCTTCCATCTTTATGTCATCTTCACCATCATTGGTTTTCTCTTCTGATAGGCTAGATAAATTGTAAATATTTACCAGCAGACTTACTTACTTATTAAAGTTGAGTTTATGTTCTTGTTGGAAATAATTTTGTTAATATCCCCTAGCAGAGTCAACAATAATAATAATAATATAATAATCAAGGGAGGATCTTGAGAGGGAGACCATAGGGATCGAGGATAATACACTAACATCATACCTGGAAACTTATACAGCTTGACCCTACCTTTGATATCCATACACCCTTACTCTTTTCAGAGAAGGGGGTATTACTTATAAGACCAGACTCTTATCTGGCACTATCCTGGTATCACCTGATACAACTTTTTGACCAGGATATCTTATATTTTAATAACATCTCAACCCTCTCGCGACAGTGCTATCATATCAGCATTAATGATAGCTCTGTTAGCATCCGGCAGACACAGTGGTAGGACCCTGGAGATTCACGGCCTATCAACTGAGAAACATTGATCTAGAAAGATCTACCAGTAGAGAGCTCCTTAACGTATGATTTAAGAAGGTATAATTTACACCTTCTTACACTGGGAGACAAGAAGTATTAATACCCTGCCAGATACAATTGAGCCGCTGTAGCGCAGTGGTTAGTGCACTGGCTACCTAGTTCAGTAGTCCATGGTTCGATTGTGGGCATGCTATGAGAACTCGAAATTGTGACAACAGGCAAAATTGACGGAACAAGAGACATATGACTGCAAAAAGTGAAGATCTGGCCTATTTGACACAGTGGCATGGTAAAGAGTCCAGAAAACAAAATCCATCAAAAGCATTAGAGGCAGGAAATTGGGAAAAGGAATTATGACGTCGGAAGTCGATATGGCATATTTGAAGAAGGTAATTTCTGTTAAATATTTAGCAGTGGTCACACACAAGTGCAGAATCAGAAACAGGGCGGTGCCACGTCATCCAACATGACAACGCTATCTCTTATTTTGTCAAAGCAAATCCGTTTGGTATGCAGATGTTGAGACACGATACCCTACAACATCCGCTGGGCAGCCAGTACTCCTGTCAGATTTCATTTTCACATGTTCGATCCACTTACAGATGCAGTGAAGGGACGCATGTGGAGGAACGCAAGAATACAAATTGTGCGGTTTAGTCAGACGGTTATGATATTTCGAACAACAATTTTTTTTAAAGGGGGGAAGAGAAAGTTACGCTGGAGTTTAACATTATTTTATTGTCGGAAGAAAAACAAGGCAGTTATACTAAAAATATTATTTAGTATATTGTTTCAGTAATAAACAGCTATGCTTTGAAGTTTTGTTTATTCCATAACTCTCGCTGATATTTTTTCATAAACATGGCAAAAGTTCAAAAGCAGCGAATCCTTAATAAATGAAACACATATTAATACTGCAGTGCGCATCCTTGGCTAGTTCAATGACTCGATGGCTAATTAGAAAGACAAGGAAATTCTATGTTGAAAAAATCAAACGTACATTTTCAAATGGGGGAGAGATGTTCGGTTAGATATTGTCAAGATCATTGAGGAATGAGGAAATACTGTGTTTGCTGGAGATAACATGGACGACGAAGACAACGGAGGAAGGGCAGGACAAAGAAGAGGAAGGAGAATGCTGAAAAATATCCAAGTAGCATCATTAAATAGATAAATGCAGCAAACCTATACAGCCACATAAAGACCCCAGTTATCTGTTGATGTAAACACGAGAAACGTATCATGCAGGCGCAAAATAAACAAAGAAATATACCAAACATCTGTAATGCACGATAAGTAATAGTAACATCATTAATATAATAAAGCTTCATTAGTTGCACAAAAATACTGACAAATAAAACAGTGAACGTTAATTTTTCTGTTGAAACGTAAGTGGACATGAAAATTACTCTACAAAACATTTAGCCAAATTAATCAACAGCTATTCCCTCACTGAAGCAATATGAAAATACAACATTATGCGGTAAAAATCAACAAAATAACATAAAATACAATAAACATATTTATTTGTCTGTTGTTTTTCTGTTGTCTAGTGTTCTACTTCTTTATTTCCTACGAGTGCCTGATAACATACCTTTATGTTTGTCTCATATAAATTTAATATTTAACTTTATCTTCATTCAAAGGTTACCGACATATTTCTGATGATCCATTGAACTGGGCATTTCAACGAAAGACAGGAGTAATTAACACAACAGAATCATTTTTGGAAAGACGATAAATGAAAGTAAGACGAACTTTGGAGTGTTAAATCACGATGTACAAACAATGAATTAATAGTCATGTACATCATAGCAGACATGGGCAAGGATACATGACAGACTGTCGTGCAAGAGAAGTAACTAGATATTTTATTTTTCTAATAAATATAGGTAACAGCAGTCACACAGCAGATGCTGCCCTATGAAAACTTTCACTATACTAGGTCCAGATTTATGTGGTGTGGTCACCAGTTCTCTTTCTCGCTGCCTTTGCCTTCCCTAACCCAAGAGCAGAATCAAATATCCATTTACATCTGGGTATACTGGAGCTTGGCGCTATCAGGTTTCGAACCTAGAACCTAGTGACTTTGCCGCGAGAGGCAAGTGCTCTAACCACTTCTCTGCTACTCGGAAAATAAGAAAAGAACATCAATAAATATAATACGTAATCTAGAATACAACATGCTATAAACCCAATGTAGAACCCAAATGAGGTTGAATGGTGAATTTTAGTCATCAAATTAAAAAAATAATGCTCCAACATATGTAAAATAGTACGTATACGTAGGACTACACTGTAAGATGTGAACTTCAGGAAAAGTATCAGTCTTATCTTGGTAGCCCAGAAATCTCTCACCATCATCCTGATTGTGGGAGGCGACAACAAAACATGATGATTACCTTGTTTTCTTAATTCTGCTTACCAACACATACATACACAACCAACATATATATGACTTGGGTTGATTGGTACGTTTTCTTATCTGTTATTTGCTACATATAGCAGTTACGTTCAATAACTATGACCGTTCAAGAAAATGATAGGAGTAATCAGAAACAGGCAGTGAGAAGATAGATAGATAGATAGATAGATAGATAGATAGATAGATAGATAGATAGATAGATAGATAGATAGATAGATAGATAGATAGATAGGCAGGCAGGCAGGCAGGCAGGCAGGCAGGCAGGCAGGCAGGCAGGCAGGCAGACAGACAGACAGACAGACAGACAGACAGACAGACAGACAGACAGACAGACAGACAGACAGACAGACAGACAGACAGACAGACAGATAGATAGATAGATAGATAGATAGATAGATAGATAGATAGATAGATAGATAGATAGATAGATAGATAGATAGATAGATAGATAGATAGATAGATGAGCAAGTCATATAGGCAGACAAAGAGAACGGTAGACAAACTAATAAATAGAACGGCGGATATACACATAACTAGATTGGGCAGATAGGTAGATGTCATCATTTTAAAATTGACTTTTTTTTTATCTGAAGCTGCTTGGCACCATTGGCTATGTTTATTCCCACATTACTCCACCCCCTGTGCCTTGTTGAGTCCACGCGAGACTAACAAGATTGACATTCACAACATGTAAATTATATTTATTTTTTTCTCCCTGACTTTCTATTTGTCCCAAATGTTTCTTAAAACACTGCCGTACATGTGGTTTTTTTTTTTTTTTTTTTTTCGTTTTTTGCCCCTAAGATGGCTGGCTGGGTTTTAAATTCTCAAATTTTTCTTTAAAAATTCACCCTAAACACTGTTCAGTGCGTAAATTAGATATTTCTTTCCTGAGTTGCCAGAATGGGTTTAATGACATGCATATCAAAATAAGGCCCGCGTGACTCACCAATAAGTGTCGTGTGCAACGTCTTCGTTCACGGCTGATTATTTTTGATTTTCTGTATGAAATGAGGTGCCTAGTGTGCCTGTGCCCTTAGCAGCACTACTGACGTCTTATTTTATATTCGTTCATTAATTTCTCGCAAATATGATCAATCCCATTCAGATAACTGCCTAGGGACGACAACTTTCGTGTAATTCTATCGTCATGCAGTGATCTGCCCTAAACAATACATCAAACAGACAATGCAAAAAATATATAATAGAAACATTCACAAACACGTGCAAACACACACACTCAAAGCAAGAAAGCAGGCTTTTAACATGCAGAAAATATCTTTTCTGAATTCATCTGAGCTGCAGGCCTAGCATTCACACAAATGAATATTACCATGTGGATGCCAGGAAAAGGGGTAACTTAGATAATGTGGGACCATGGCATTGTTTTTAACAAATCGTCTAAGAATGCATGTCGAGCCCTGATGCAAAATGTTACAATAACACGTCTTTCCCCTGCTGTCTGTTATGAATCACGTCATAAGAATTGTGTGATCTTTGATTCAAAAGGAACAGCGGAAACAAAGACGGTTTCAAATGCGCTTCAATTGGCGTCTTAAGGTTCCGCTCGCATTAGTGTGTTATACCTTCTTTTTCTTCTTCTTTTTTGTTCGTGACGTATCTTCCTTCCTTTCGTTGTTCTACTTATATGTCTGCAATCTCTCCACGTTTCTGTTAGTTTGTTATTATTATCTTTTTTTTTCTTTAACAGTCAATTTTGTTTGTCTTCTAAATTTCGAAGTCTACATTATTTATTCCCCTCCCCCTCCCCCCCCCCCCCCCCCCCAATTAATTAAAAGGCGTGAAATTTAAATGAAGATCAACGTTTCCGTTAAAAAAAAATCTTTCTTAAATTTGGTTTTTCTATCCACGTGTCTGCCATTTCCTCACTTTTGTGCCTGTATTTGTTGTTCTTTCCATTTTTTCTTTCCTTCTTTCTAAATGTTGAAACCCGCTGCTTTTACGATTTTACTCTAGATTATAAGAGCAGAATAAATGAAGGTCAGCTTTTCCATTTAGAACTCCGCCCCCCCCCCCCCCCCCCCCAAAAAAAAAAAAATTCATTTTGTTTTTCCATCTATGTGCTGTCATTCCTCCACCTTTCTGTTTGTTATTCTTTCAAATCTTTCTTTCCTTCTTTCTAAATTGTTTATAATTATTTTTCCCGAAATTATAACAGTGGAATTGAATGAAAGTCAACGTTTGCATTTATAAAAGATCACACACCGTGCAAATTAATTCTTCTTTTATTCGTGGTCAGCAAAGCCAAAGATCTGCGATCACGTGCAAATAAAAAAGAAAAGAAACATAACTACAGCTATAAATAACAGAACATTTACTTGCCACAACAGTTCATAAATAATGTTCGTTGTTTTTTTTTCTCTCTCTCTCTCTGTCGAAGAATCAATCGGTGTGTCGTGCATGCACATGCGCTGCACTAAGTTAACACAGTACGACACATTCGTGTAAAAAAACAAAGAGGGGCTGCTACGTAACACTTTGTACACGAGTTAATGTCATGCATTATGGGTAAGATGAGACAAAAATTCATATCTGAACTTTGTTCCGCGGACTGAGTTTTTTTAGGATTGCAACTGCATGCGGTTACACCTGATTGCACAATCCTTGACCATTGTCAGACTCGTTAGATGAAGTATCCTGAGATGACGTCAGCGAAAAATTCGCGGAATCTCTTCTACCTATTTCATTTTTCTTTCCGACCACTTGGATAGGTCGTGGATGCTGTGAGTATTTAAACCTACTACCTACCATATTGTGTTGGTGGTGAGAAGGGTGATGAAGATGTGGTAGATGGTAGTCCTCCTTGCGAGCAGTTCCAGCACCAGAGCCACTTCTAAATCCTACCAACTGCAGATCTTCCATTGCAGGCGGAATGCTTAAGTCTGAAGACTCTAGCGTGCTGTTTGCAAAACTGCTTCGGTGTCCTTCATCGCTGCTGACTGACGTGTTTTGCTGCTTTTGACGTGTCAGTGACGAAGAATGGACGTTGCCATCATAAACGAACGCGCCGTCGTTAATGTTGTCATCAAATCTGTATCTAACTTCCGTGCTGGCTTGCCTGATATGAGCGTCCTCTGCGTTGCCTAATTGTCTGAACCTGCTGTTGTCACCGGCATTGCTGCCTAAAGAACAGTTTTTGTCACCACTGCTCTTTTGTATATGATAACTCACGTCGCCAATGTCTTCATCGGATATGGCTATTCCCCTTCGTTTTTCTCCATCGTTGCTTTGTAAATCTTCTACAATTGGAGGCGGGAGGGGATCAACGTAATCAAAATGTTCCAACATGTGCCTCTCGCGTTCCCTGAAGGTGCTTGCTGCTAGGGAAGACTCACGAACTTTGTCTCTAAAGGAAGACATTAAAGTTGGAAGAGGTTCGGTAGGGTTTGAAACCACAGCAGCCTCATCAAGGCTTGACGAAAGATTATTAACACTGGAATAATACTCACCGCACTTATTCCTAATACTGTTTCTATACTCCCTGTTGTCCATAATGCAAGGCTTCTTCCTTAATATTACACCATCTTGATTAGATTCATTGCTGCTATTTGAAGAAGATGGAGTACTGTTATGAACATCTGCTCTCACGTTAAAATGACTTGTGTCTTCTGATCGTGATATACCAACAGTGCCTTGCCGTGTAAGGCTGCTGGTCGGAGTCTGTTGCTTCTCTTTGTCTACCGAGCCTTTACTTCGGACCGATTCATCAAACGTTACCCTCTGTCCTCCATTTCTGCGAATTCGAGACCGTCTGAAACTAGCTGCCACGGGATTGCCATCTAGATCCAAGACAATATCTGTGGTAGTGTTAATCATGTCACATTCATCAGTGCCAATATCTGAATGATACTGTTCCTCACTGCTACTTGTCGCCCCAGCGGGTACCGGCTCCAGATACTTTTGAGGGAAGTCTCTGCCGCTCAGTCGCTTAACTTTGGTTTGGCTATCATTTTGTGCGGTATCTCCGTGTCCTGTGTGACTATATTTGACCACGTTTTCTTCTGGTATGGCGTATAACGGCTGGCGCAGCGATACATAGTCAAGTATCCGGAACTGCCATTGCTGTTTGATTGTAAGGCAGAACCAAAGGGCAACCCACAGAACCATGTAGCAGACCTCGCAGATAATCCCTGACAATAGCAGCTGGTCCCCGGTCAACCGCATGAGAGATACCAAGTCGTAGAGGAGAGGGCCCTTGCACACGGCGAACACGATCAACGCAGCCATGGCGCACGAATGAGGAACATAGCCTTGACATCCACTGTTAACGACAACTGTCTGTTTGACGTAGCTTTCCGGGTGGTGGTGGCGTTCTACTATGTTGAACTTCTCATGGAAGTAGTGGCAGCCATACTCAAACACGGTCATCGTGGACAGCATGAGTATCGTACTTCCAAAAAGATAGAGGACCAGGCCAAGCGCGCAACTCAGGGAGAGTAATACGTTGGGGTACATCTTCTTGTTGTAGCAGACACAATACAAGACGGAGAAACTGTTGAAACTGAAGACGGAATTCAGCACCATGGCTAAAAGTTGCAGAGCAAAGACAATAGTCAATGGCTTGTTAGTGTACCAGAATACGGAGGAGTAGCGGACAAGGAAACAGGCCAATGCGACGCAGAAATTGACGAAAGCGATGCTTGCCGTCACATGACCGCTCCAACCTTCAGTGGGCACTCGTGGTGTAGGCAGAAAAACATGGGTGGCGTTCGTAAACTGGGTAAAATTGACACTGCTACGTATCTCACTCATCAGCGCCCTCTCATGAGAGTACAGGAAGTCTAAATTACTCGACCAGGACACCTCTGAAATTAAAAGGTTAGGAATTAATACACAGCGAATTTTAATATAGAGTTCTTAAATAATTCCGTCTATTTTACAGTCTTAAAAAATTAATACAAGTATACAGACCTTGCTCCGTACAGCTCCAGTGAGACTCTGAAGAGACACAAAAAGAATACTGCTACCTTAGTCATGTCGTAAGAAGCGACAAAAATTAGGTTGTGCATGGGACTGGCAACCTCATCACGTTAAACAATTGGCTACAGAAACCACAGCCGCAAGAGCACATTTAAAAAAAAAAATAAAGTTTTGCCTCGTTTTGGCGAGGCGCGTCCCGTTCAACCTAGTCGGTTATATTAGGGCGCATGTCCAAATATAAAGACCCTTAGGTCTGAGATTTAGTCTTCTTGCAATGACACCTACACTACAGACATTAGGAACCAAAACAACAAATGCCCGAGAATAGGCAGCCTGGAAGAACCAACATAAGAACAACAACAAATGCAATATACTATATAGAATAAAGAACATTATATACCTTGGTTGTAACACATATTTAGTTTAAACGGGTATTCTATGCACAGGGTAAGCACCAGTTTTCTTGTGTATGTACCAAAAAACGATAACAATAAGGTACAACACTAAGTGATATTGAAATTATTTTTACAGATGCAGATGAGCAAAGTGAAAATATTTCGATAAACAACACACTCTTCAGCTAATACACCATAAAGAAAAACTATTGGGAAATGAGCAAATTGTAACCAGTGTTAAATAATAAGAAAAGAAAGAAGAAAAAAAAAAACACTTGCACAACAATTCATTTATATGGTTTAGCTCGAGCTATTTTTAGCTTGTTGTTCACGTCTGATGTTGTTGTATGTTGTGTTAGGTTACAAACGTTTTACGTTGAAATGTTGTTTGTAGTTCGTTTTCGTGCATCAGGAAAGCTAACAACACCAATAACACCATTTATCCATTAACTTATGAAATATGAGATTGTTTAAAATGAATACTGTGAACGTGTGATACGAGGACAATGCATTGGTGTGAATGTTTTCTGTAGATCAGAACCTATGGCATCAGAAGTGGTAGGATACAAAGAAACGTGTCGCTTGACAACGAAACACAAATTCTAGACGCGTTTTCAAACTAATGCATTATTAACTTCATTAATAATTATTAAATATTAACAATCGTTCGGTTAATCCAATGACAGACCGAGCAGGACGAAGTAAAGAAAAGTATTATTGAAGTGCTCAAATGGAGATTCTTGATAGTCAATCAATAGCAGAGATGGCAAGTAATGAATATGATAAATGAAGACAGCTGTCCACGGAGCAGGCCGGGTAAATAGCGTCTAGCAGGTATTTGCACACGTGTCTATCACGTCGGCTAACTTTACAACGTCAATCCGTGATCATCTGTTTACGTATTTCACATCCTAGCATACTATATCAGGCGCTAGCTTTTCCTCACTATCCTTCATGTGTTTCTCTCCAGTGTATACATTTCTTTATTTTATCCATACGTCTATTTGTCCATCTCTATTTTCGTATACTTTTCCGTCTCTTCGACTGACTCTTTTTTCTTATCTGTGTATTCCTTTATCTCTTTCTCTTCTTTTTTATTGTTCACTTCTAAGCACCCCCACCCCTCTGTAGGATTAGGCGATGACTTTACCCATTTCAACATATTTTTCTTCTTCTTATAATTAGATACTAGGAGGGGTAAGAGAGATAGGGGGAGATCAAGGAGCACACGGATAAGACAGGTGGAGATCAAGGATAAGAGTGGTGGAGATCAAGGGTAAGACAGGTGGCGACAGACATGGAAAGTGCTTGAGCTGATGGCACGAGACAGTAAGTCTTGGCACAAGTTTGTTGAAGGCCCATGCTCCTGGTGGAGCTGAATTATGATGATGATGAATTAGAAACTGTAAAATATGAGTATGCTGTTGTTGTACTTGCGAATAGATGAATCGGTGAGATATAAAAGATGAGAGGAAGGAAAGGCAGAATGTTAAACGGGTTTGCGCACCCTTTTCTCAACCCTTTGGAAATAAAGTTCGTTTCTCTCTCTCTCTCTCTCTCTCTCTCTCTCTCTCTCTCTCTCTCTCTCTCTCTCTCTCTCTCTCTCTCTCTCTCTCTCTCTCTCTCTCTCTCTCTCTCTCTTCTCTCTCTCTCTTTCTCTCTCTATCTCTCTCTCTCTCTCTCTCTCTCTCTCTCTCTATATATATATATATATATATATATATATATATATATATATATATATATATATATATATATATATATATATATATATATATATATATATATATATATATATATATATATATATATATATATATATCTCTTTCTAACTTTCTCCCTCTCCCTCTATCTTCCTAACTTTCTCTCCTGCGTGCCCAATTCTCAACCCTTTGAAAATAAAGTTCGTTCGTTCGTTCGTTCTCTCTCTCTCTCTCCCTATCTTTCTAACTTTCTCTCTCTCTTTCTAACTTTTTCTCTCTCTCTCTCTCTCTCTCTCTCTCTCTCTCTCTCTCTCTCTCTCTCTTTCTTTCTCTCTCACTCTCCGATTACTTCATCACGGATAAGAACTTCTCTACAAACATTTTAAACAGAAGGTGAACGTGAGGTGTAAGCAAGTTATATCGACTTTTTTTTTTTTTTTAAGTTTACCTGAACTTTAATCTCTGTGTTGTTTAGCTGTCTGCCTCCAGTGGTACGAATCATAAACATGCAATATTGCAAGTTTAGTCAAGATATCTCAAAATCTCAAAACGCGAGCAAGCCGAGGTAAGCGAGGGAAGATAAGGAACAAAAGAATGAATGAAGGAACGAAATGTATTTATTTTCAAATAGCTGAAAATTGAGTACAAGGCATGTCTATCTTTCTATCGTTTACCTCCCCCCCTTACTTTATTCTTTTATTCTCACATACACCTTAGATTTTATAGAGACAACTACAGACAGAATATGAGAGAGAAAAGAGAGAGAGAGAGAGAGAGACAGAGAGAGACAGAGACAGAGGCGAGGAGAGGAGAGAGAAAGAGAGAGACTAGAGAAACCCAGAAAGAAAATATCCGATTTGGACGTTTGCCTTCAACCAAATGCAGCGTTTACAGACCTGGCCAGTAGGCACTGCAATTTGGCTGCATTAAAAAGGAGTGTAGCTCTCCATTAGGCTTAAAGGTAAAAATGTGGGGAATACTTTACTTTTACATTCACCGTGTATCCAAACTTTACTTTAATTTTATCTTCACCAAGCATTCACACCTTACTTTACTTTTATATTCACCGTGTAGCCCTAATTTACTTTTGCATTCACCGTGTATCCATACTTTACTTTACTCTGACAATAACCATGTATCCATACTTTACTTTACTTTTACATTCACCGTTTATCCATACTTTACTTTACTTTTACATTCACCGTTTATCCATACTTTACTGTTATCTTCACCAAGCATTCACACGTTACTTTTACATTCCCCTGTAGCCCTAATTTACTTTTACATTCCCCTGTAGCCCTAATTTACTTTTGCATTCACCGTGTGTCCATACTTTACTCTACTTTTACATTCACCGTGTATGAATACTTTACTTTACTTTTACCTTCACCGTGTATCCATACTTTACTTTACTTTAACATTCACCGTGTATCCATACTTTACTTCACTTTTACATTAACCGTGTATCCATACTTTGCTTTACTTTAACAGTGTATCCATACTTTACTTTACTTTCACATTAACCGTGTATCCATAATTTATTTTGCTTTCACATTAACCGTGTATTCATACTTTACTTTACTTTTACATTCACCGTGTATCCATACTTTAATTTACTTTCACATTCACCGTGTATCCATACATTACTTTACTTCTATATTCACAATGTATTCATATTTTACTTTTACATTAACAGTGTATCCATACTTTACTTCGCTGTGACATTCACATGCATCTGTACTTTGCTTGTATATTCACCGTGCATCCATAAAATTAAAAATTCACCACCAGGGGTGTAGAGTTGGCCAAAAAATGTTCCGACTCCTGACTTCGACTATAGTTCTTTTTTACTAGTCATATGGCATAAAAGTATGTACTTATATGGTGTAAATGTACAAGTATGGTATATGCGTGAATTAATGAATATATGGCTTTCGTAGATTACATTTTTAACTATTCATTCATTCATTCATTCATTCATACAGTAATACAAAAGAAAAATTCAAAAGTTTTTAAAACATATGATAGTTTTTAATTTAAATTAAATTAGTTCTTTAAAAACAGAATCGTGTGAAATAGGTCCGGCTTCAGTGCTGCTTTCAAGTCGGATTTGATTATTCTGAGGGAAGTAAACAAACGTTCCTCAGTGACTGGAGTGGGTGGTAACGCTATGACAGTCAAAGCAGCATCTTGAAATCTCGGGATAGCAGGGTCATGCATTTTGAGCGCTCAATTTAGAAGTACGGTCACATTTCTCAACTTCTTTCAATGCTAGATAATGTAACGATAGAGCGGGATTTGCAGAACCCTCGCTCTTTCTAATTTAAACAGCAGAAGATTTTTTTTTAAACTCACTATTTAATAAAAAAAACTTCACAAGGCACTTTTTAACTTCCGTTGCTTAAAATGCACTAAGTTAATAATAAACAACTACTTTGAAATGTTATTACAACTTTTAAGCGCCCCCCGCACCTTTTTTTTATTTTGGCTTGGATCAAACATGGATCTGCCTTGGCTTAAGTCTAGTAAAATTCGGAGTCGGGACATTTTATATCGACTAAAAAACGACCGACTCCGCGATTCCGACTCCTTTCTTCGACCCCACAGCCCTGTTCACCTCTCACATATAGGTAACCGTCTTTGATCTTTGTGCATTGAGTGTCAGGAATATACAACTTATATCCTTGATCTTTTGTGCATGCAATCTCATTGCATCAGTCATTAGTTTATTTGATATTTTCTGCATATAATATCGGGGAGCCTAAATATATGTTTGAAATTGTAAATTTATACTGCATTAAACTTTTTTCGGTGGTCCTATGATAACCTTCCTTTGATCTTTTGTGAATACGGTGTGTTGTGTGCTTATTTTCGTTTGTAGCTTTCGCAAGCTTGTTTATAAATATCTGATATTTATACGAAAGTTAATGTCCAGGGATCTTTCTTTATGTACCTGGCAAACAAGTATTAGTTTACTTTTGTGCACACATCTCTTTCTCCAAAGAAAGTAATAACTGCCGAGTGACGGTTTATAACTTTAATAAACATGACGAACTTACCAATAGACCCAGTGATGTGGTCAGGAAATTAGTACACAATCAAGATTAATAATAATAATAGTCACTCATATATATGAAACAATCCTTTCAATAGTGAAACATGAAATACAATTGTATACTTTCAATCTACTGAATATTGTATGCATGAACATATCTTACGGGCCATACACACACACACCCCCAGATACACATCTCTACAGCCAAACGGCTGAAACCTCAATCCCCTCGTTTTTCCATACACTTTTCTGCTAAACTCTCTTCTCTTTTAGCACACGACTCGCTAGCAATCCTTTCCTGCAATTTGCGAGCTTGTCACACTGCCAGTCTCATCACGTGACATAGAGTGGCTAATGGGCTGGGGTAGCGAAGCGATGTCCTGGGCATTCAAACTAACTGCATTTTCTAACTCCCAACATTGCCCCCCTGTTCCCGAGCGGAAGCCAAGGGTTTTCGCTTGAGAACAGTGGATAGTTAGCCCAAGAACTACTAATATATTAGGAAAGAAAAATCATACTGCTCAGAATAATATATATATATATATATCTCAGTCAGAATTATTCTGGAATAGTGTGATGACTACGTTGTATGTCTAGGGTATGTGTATGATGAAGTGTAAGTCAAAACAACAACAGACAGATAAACAATTTAATTTATTCCACTACACGTGACAACACTGTGACACTCACATACATATAACACTCTAAGAGGATATCTTAAAGGAGTCACTGATAACTTTTCAAATAACAATATGTATTCATTGCTGTCATGAATGTATATGTGTCCTGATTCAAATACAAAGGAACCAGGAGTCACAATCAATTTTAATTACAAGTTATATGTACAGAATTTATCAATATGAATATTGTAGTGACATATATTATTAACAGTATCCTATGTGTGTCAGTTGTGTAGTAGTAATATGAGGTAATACTGGTTTTGTTTTGTTCAAGCTCTGTTGGTATTTGTCATCATGACTTCAATAGTTTGTCTTTATTGGAACTAGTATTGGAGATGTTCTCAGTTCCTGATATTAAAACAATTTACTTCCCCTCTTAAGTTTATGTTACAATGTTATTTTAAGATGGGGGTACATAATTTTGAGCTCAGCTGGCCACATCAGCTTATCTTGCGTGATGGCGGCAGGAAAAGACTCCTCTGCTCGATTTCTCCCCTGTGCTCTGGAGACACCTCACTGATAGCTAAATGGACCAAGGAGTATGCTGTCCGACTCTGGATTCAGCAAAGCTCTGACCAGGTGCTGCTCAATACCATCAAGACCACGGTCCCTGAAAACAAGAAGGATGTACCTTCTACTTCATAACTAATTGATACTCTAGTTCTACACTGAGCACAATACACCACAAACATTGAGTTCAGAGCGTTAGGCCAACTGTCAGCTTCATCTGAAATACTTTATACCAGTATTAACCTCCTTAATGGTTACTACGCCTCTGCACTTCCAGCATTATTTCTTTCTACTCAATCATCTAGGTGTCAGTGTACTGTTTGGCCATTCCATGCCGTTTTACTTTCCTCCGACACCTTCTGTTCAGGCTGGAGCATTATAGGCTTTACATCATGTTTGCTACTGAACTACACATATATACAGGCATAAATTAACAATTCACATTCAATTTTCATTAAAAGATACTGAATGTTTCAAGCTTACCACAATTCATAGAATAAAACACAGATACGTTGACTAGCAATGAATTCTGGCACAATTACTGGCACAAATTCCCATCTGCTTATGTTCCAGGCTTTTATTTAGCAAAAATATGAGCTGGCTTCAACGCACTGTTGCTTTATCAAGCTTATTTGAACTAGTGGTCTCGAACTAACGCTCCTAAGTGATTATATCAGCGAGTCTGGCCAATGGAGCCACGTTTCGACAAGTGTTTGAAAAAATGTTACCTTCCTACGTCTCCCCTAACAACCAAAGATAGTATTTATAGTCCGACCAATCGTGTTTAGTCTTATATTTGTTGCGCTCCAATCAATTTGGAGTTTACATGGTAAGCTATTTCCGTACGTAAGGTTTTTTCAAACACGTTATAAAAAAATTTTATGAGCAGAAATGATTTCATGCTGTCAGGCATCCCCAATATTTTATTTTGGTTATAACTTGTTAATTCCTAGACTATTTGCGTAACGTTTTACATATTCTTTGTCAGCAAGCCCTAAGGAACCCAAATATACAAATGTAAAAGAGCTAAGTGGCTGCGTTCAAAATATGCAATTTCTTCTACCTTCTGTTTCGAAGATGTGCTGTCTGGGTACTGTAATGTTTTCAAACGTAAACCCATCTAATGTTATCTTTTCTAATAAGCGTTTTTCAGGATTTAAAAACCTAACTCTGGGAAGGTTAGTGTTTTTATCACTGTCCGTCCGAAAAAGTTAGTGCATGTGGCCTTACACGCGTGATAGTAGTAAGTGTGTATCGCGTTACGCTTGTTGGGGTGGCATTAATAGCGAGACGCGTGTTCAATTTTGCATGCGTTCCTGATTTTCAGCCCTCCCTTCTCTCTATCCTTTAGTCCATCTGTCTTTAGTTACGCCGTGTATAAAATGGAATGAATGAAATATTAAAATTAGGTCATTGATCAGCTTGGTATCTCAATGTTTTTGCAAGAAATACAGCACACGTTTCATTGAAGAACGCGGGTAATAATACAGTAGGCTTTTACTATCAACGTGAAAGCGTTACAATTTGCCGACGAAGTAGAAAACAAGGGGGATTTCGAGTACAGTCATTGTGACAGCACTGTTCTTTTACCATTTTTCTTTTCTTTATTAAATGTATTTGTTAGGCTTTATATTTACTTGATAATTTATATATGTGGATTAGAATATTCCACGACATCTCCCCTCTTAAAACAGACATTATATGTCAGTCCTTTATTCTATATACACATAGAGAAATTTATTATTATTTCTGGGGTTTACGGTGATTCTCATCACACGGATGGCGGCTTAAAAAATCCGCTCCCAAATTTGTTTTTCCAGATATATACTCAATGCTAAAATTATAGGGAGCCAAAAGTAAAGACCATCGGAGTAACCTAGAGTTCTCATGCTTAGCCTGTGCTAGAAACGATAAAGGTTTGTGGTCTGTTTGCAACTTAAAGGCCTTCCCATACAGATAAATATTGAATTTCTTTATTGCCCATATTACTGCAAGACATTCTTTTTCGCTAGTTGAGTAATTGATTTCAGCTTTATTCAATTTTCTGCTAGCATATGCCACTGGGCTTAATTCCCCATCCAATGCATCTGATTTCTGTAGTAGAGTTGCACCTAACCCAATATTACTTGCATCCGCCCTTACTATGAATTCTTGACTTAAGTCAGGTAATTTCAAAATGGGTTTACTTGTGAGCTTTTCCTTCAATTCTTGGTAAGTCATTTCACATTGTGGTGTCCATGTAATGCGATCTGGATGTCCTTTACGTGTCAAATCAGTTAACGGTGCACATATGGAATTAAAGTTTTTGATATACTTCTGGTAGAAACCACATAATGAGACAAAGGATCTCACGTCCTTCTTGGTTTGTGGTCTCGGGGCTTTCTGTAGTTTCTCTAAATTCTTTGGGTCAGGGGTCATGTTTCCCTGATAAACTGTGTGTCCCAAAAATTCCAATTCTTTACATCCAACGCAACATTTGGTTGGTCGGGCTGTTAAATTTGCCTCCCTAAGTCGATTAAACAGCATGTTCAGAGAGTCAATGTGTTCCTCAAATGTTTCTGTTGCTATCAGGATATCATCCATGAAATTTGTTATACATGGATTATTCAGAGGGTCCAATAATTTTCTCATCATTCTAGAGAAGACACTAGGCGCATTCTTCAATCCAAATGGCAATCTATTAAACTCATAGTGTCCTTCTGAGGTACTAAAAGCTAGGTATGGTCTAACCTCAGGCTTTACTGGAATCTGATAGTATCCTTTACTCAGATCCACTTTTGAGAAATATTTAGCTTTATTTAGTCTGGCAAACAGCTGATTTGTATCCGGCAATGGATCCACCTGTCCTTCTGTAATAGCATTCAGTCTCCTGTAATCTATACAGAGTCTATGTTCTCCAGAGGGCTTCCTTAAGAGTACAACACCGGAACTATATGAGGATTCACTGTGTGAAATAATTCCCTCCTTCAATAGATAGTCTATCTCTTCCTTCAAAGCTTTCTCCTTAGCAAACGGAATCGAATATGGTTTCATACAGACAGGTGTGGGGTCTATCAGTTTCATATCATATTCCAATAGGTTTGTATGCCCTGGTCGGTCTGTTAACACCTCTGCATGATTATTTAGAACCTGTTGCACTCTCTCTTTCTGAGTTTTCGTTAAATGTGTACTGATTTTCACCTGTGCTGCTGTCTCACAGGGGTGTAATGGATATTCAAATGATGAAAGTGGTTCCTTTTTCATCTCCATGGCGATGGACAAGGTCAACAAGTGTGTCTCTTCCTGATGTTCTCTTTCCAAATATTTCTTCAGGAGATTCACATGATAGATTTTTTCTTTCCCCTTCTTATCTATCTTATAATTTGTTCTAGATACCTTCTCTAAAACTGTATATGGACCCTGCCATCCAATTTGTAACTTATTCTGACTCCCGGGCAAAAGAAGCAGTACTTTCTCTCCCACAGCCAAATTTCTGTCTTTCGCCTTCCTGTTATAATAGGCAGCATGTTTCTTCCTGGCTTGTTTCAAATTTTCATTGGCAAGTTTCCAGCCAGTTTTTAAACGAGTGGTCAGCTCATTCACATATTGGTATGAAGATGTAATGTTTTCCTCTGCCTTTTCATCAGTCCACGTTCTTAACAAAGCTTCGAGTGGACCTTTTATTGGCCTTCCAAACAATAATGTTGCCGGGGCCATACCGGTTGAACTATGGGGTACCTCCCGATAAGCAAAAAGGGCGGCGTGCAGGTACTGGTCCCATGTATCTGGTTTTTCGTGTGCCAACTTTCTCAGGATCGACATCAATGTGCCGTTAAATCTTTCCACTTGGCCGTTCCCTTGGGGATGATACACACTACAATGGAAGTGTTTGGCCTGGAAGATCCTGAAAACTTCTTCAGTTAGTTTCCCCTTGAACTGAGAGCCATTATCAGTCAAGATTTGATTGGGAAAGCCTAACCTGGTGAAAATTGTGAGCAATGCCTCTGCCACATGTTTAGAATCAATCGATGACAGGGCTACAGCCTCTCCCCACATAGAACAAGTGTCCACCAGAGTCAGAATGTAGCTGTTCTTTCTCTTGGTTCGGGTGAGAGGTCCCACAAGATCCACGGCAACTCTCTCAAAGGGTGTTCCCACTATGGGCATTTCCCCCAGAGTTGCTGGTGCAGTCCAATGTTTAGGTGCTACTCGTTGGCACTCTGGACAGGATTTTACATATCGTTTGATATCTTCAGTTATTCCTGGCCAGAAATAGTGACAAGCTATTCGCTGTCCTGTTGCGCTGATTCCCATATGACCACTGAAGGGAATCGCATGCCCTAGTTCCAACACTTTAGTCCTATATGAAGTGGGAAGGACCAGCTGTCCGTGACCATTGGATTCAGATCCAGCCTTCCTATATATCAGTTTGTTCTTCATATAAAACTCTCCCTTGCCTGGAGGTGTATGAGATTTGGGCAACTTCTTGAAACATGGCTTGAGTGTTTTGTCCTCAGCCTGTGCCTTCCTCATCTCATCTGGGTGAGTATTTATGGGATTATCCTCCTCCTTTTTTGACTGTGATCTGGTCTGCACTGTTGCCAATATCACAGGTCTCTTGGGATTCCCCAAGAAGACATATCTACACCCCAATATTAGAGGGTAGATTGGCTCATTTATCACTGCTGCTTTTATGATTCCTTCCACATATCGCGTTTTCACTTTTATTCGGGCGACGGGAAGTGTCATGGTAGCTACATCCTTGGTTGCAGTTTGAATCTCCACTGTTTCTGTGGTGTATTGATCGGCCTGCACCAGGTGAGAACTCACAACGGAATCGTAATCTAAACCGGTATCATATAAACACCTTATAGTGACACCATTACAGATGACATCTTCACACACTGGGGGGTGGTATGGTTCCTGTAGTTCTTCAGGTTTGACCTTCTTTTCCTTTTTCCCCGATGTCATAGCAGCACAATGAGGAGGTTTCCTTCTACAATGGTCAGTGTCATGATTGTTCATCTTACAATTTTTACACCACCTTTTTCCTTGGTTGAAAGATTTTCTTTCATCATATTTCCTTTCATCGAATTGTGGGAATTTATTTTTATTTTCATACCGTGGCCTATCAAACTGGTGCTTACCTTTGTTTTGATCCCTAGGATCAAATTTATTAAAGTTCTGTGGTGCCCTAAAGTTATCCACTTGTTTCTTTTTATTACCTGTTACCTCTGCTTGAGCTGCTTGATACCTTTCAGCAACATTTAGCAACTCACCCAGCCTCTCTGCACCTTGTTCCATGAGAAACTTTCTCAGGTCTGGAGCCATGGACTCTCTTAATTGCTCTATAAGGACCATTTCCTTAAGATCTTGGGTTTTCCCCAGAGAAGTCCATTTCTCCAAGTATGTCTCTATTCGTGCAGAGAACTGGTGATAGGTTTCACCTGACAGTAGTTTAGCATTCCTAAATTTTTTCCTATAAAATTCTGCATTCTTTTCATATCTTAACAAAAGAGCCTGCTTTAGCATGTCATAATTTTCCTGATCACCTCTGCTCATTTTTGCAAAAACTTCATAAGCTGCCCCACGAAGTCCTTGAGATAACTTTAAGCTCCACCTTTCTCTCTCTAACCCATACGTGGTAGCTAATAGTTCATACCTATTTAGGTAGCTCTCTATATCATCGTCTTTCTCAACAAAATGATCTAAATGAAAATTCATAGCTGAGGTTGAGGCTCCTTGGCTAGCAGTGGCATCAGAGGCAAAGGGACTGGCACCATTTTCAGGAGCATGGCCTTGAAACTCAAACTCCCTTAGTCGTAACTCATGTTCCCTTTGTAATCTTTTATCTTCTGCTTCCCTTTCTGCAGTCAATCTTCTTTCTTCTGCTTCCCTTTCTGCAGCTAATTTCTTCTCTTCCCTTTCTGCAGTCAATCTTCTTTCCTCGGCTTCCAATGCTTTAGCCTCTTTGTCAGCCTCAATCTGCAACCTCTTAGTCTCAGCCTCAGCCTCAAATTGTAACTTCTTAATTTCCCTTTCAGCCTCTAACTTTCTTTCGGCCTCTTTTTCTAATCTTCTTTCTTCGCGTTCAATAAATTTGTCACATTCCGTAGTGACATAGGCAACCATAACTTGCCCATCTAATCCTAACTCTTTTGCAGTCTGAACCGCAGCAGATCGAAATTTGGCCAGGTCCGCCATTGTCTATCAGGTAAATTTATACAATGTCTAACCAACAATTCAGTCTCTAAATATATATCTAATGGACAACACAGGCACCATGAGCTCAACCTTATTTAATTCCACCCAAGGATACCTTTTAATTCTTATATTCCCTGAAGTGAATTACCCCCAATATTTTTAATAGGGAAAGATTCAAAATCCCAAGAGCGAGACCCCAATATATGTGGTGAAGTGGGATGTTATAAATATTTATAGGGGACTTAGTGTACTGACTGAGATCAGCTGTGAAGGTATCTATATCTAATAAGAGTAGTGTATTATAGATAATCTTACTTGCTGCCACATATATATATATCTCAGTCAGAATTATTCTGGAATAGTGTGATGACTACGTTGTATGTCTAGGGTATGTGTATGATGAAGTGTAAGTCAAAACAACAACAGACAGATAAACAATTTAATTTATTCCACTACACGTGACAACACTGTGACACTCACATACATATAACACTCTAAGAGGATATCTTAAAGGAGTCACTGATAACTTTTCAAATAACAATATGTATTCATTGCTGTCATGAATGTATATGTGTCCTGATTCAAATACAAAGGAACCAGGAGTCACAATCAATTTTAATTACAAGTTATATGTACAGAATTTATCAATATGAATATTGTAGTGACATATATTATTAAAAGTATCCTATGTGTGTCAGTTGTGTAGTAGTAATATGAGGTAATACTGGTTTTGTTTTGTTCAAGCTCTGTTGGTATTTGTCATCATGACTTCAATAGTTTGTCTTTATTGGAACTAGTATTGGAGATGTTCTCAGTTCCTGATATTAAAACAATTTACTTCCCCTCTTAAGTTTATGTTACAATGTTATTTTAAGATGGGGGTACATAATTTTGAGCTCAGCTGGCCACATCAGCTTATCTTGCGTGATGGCGGCAGGAAAAGACTCCTCTGCTCGATTTCTCCCCTGTGCTCTGGAGACACCTCACTGATAGCTAAATGGACCAAGGAGTATGCTGTCCGACTCTGGATTCAGCAAAGCTCTGACCAGGTGCTGCTCAATACCATCAAGACCACGGTCCCTGAAAACAAGAAGGATGTACCTTCTACTTCATAACTAATTGATACTCTAGTTCTACACTGAGCACAATACACCACAAACATTGAGTTCAGAGCGTTAGGCCAACTGTCAGCTTCATCTGAAATACTTTATACCAGTATTAACCTCCTTAATGGTTACTACGCCTCTGCACTTCCAGCATTATTTCTTTCTAGTCAATCATCTAGGTGTCAGTGTACTGTTTGGCCATTCCATGCCGTTTTACTTTCCTCCGACACCTTCTGTTCAGGCTGGAGCATTATAGGCTTTACATCATGTTTGCTACTGAACTACACATATATACAGGCATAAATTAACAATTCACATTCAATTTTCATTAAAAGATACTGAATGTTTCAAGCTTACCACAATTCATAGAATAAAACACAGATACGTTGACTAGCAATGAATTCTGGCACAATTACTGGCACAAATTCCCATCTGCTTATGTTCCAGGCTTTTATTTAGCAAAAATATGAGCTGGCTTCAACGCACTGTTGCTTTATCAAGCTTATTTGAACTAGTGGTCTCGAACTAACGCTCCTAAGTGATTATATCAGCGAGTCTGGCCAATGGAGCCACGTTTCGACAAGTGTTTGAAAAAATGTTACCTTCCTACGTCTCCCCTAACAACCAAAGATAGTATTTATAGTCCGACCAATCGTGTTTAGTCTTATATTTGTTGCGCTCCAATCAATTTGGAGTTTACATGGTAAGCTATTTCCGTACGTAAGGTTTTTTCAAACACGTTATAAAAAAAATTTTATGAGCAGAAATGATTTCATGCTGTCAGGCATCCCCAATATTTTATTTTGGTTATAACTTGTTAATTCCTAGACTATTTGCGTAACGTTTTACATATTCTTTGTCAGCAAGCCCTAAGGAACCCAAATATACAAATGTAAAAGAGCTAAGTGGCTGCGTTCAAAATATGCAATTTCTTCTACCTTCTGTTTCGAAGATGTGCTGTCTGGGTACTGTAATGTTTTCAAACGTAAACCCATCTAATGTTATCTTTTCTAATAAGCGTTTTTCAGGATTTAAAAACCTAACTCTGGGAAGGTTTGTGTTTTTATCACTGTCCGTCCGAAAAAGTTAGTGCATGTGGCCTTACACGCGTGATAGTAGTAAGTGTGTATCGCGTTACGCTTGTTGGGGTGGCATTAATAGCGAGACGCGTGTTCAATTTTGCATGCGTTCCTGATTTTCAGCCCTCCCTTCTCTCTATCCTTTAGTCCATCTGTCTTTAGTTACGCCGTGTATAAAATGGAATGAATGAAATATTAAAATTAGGTCATTGATCAGCTTGGTATCTCAATGTTTTTGCAAGAAATACAGCACACGTTTCATTGAAGAACGCGGGTAATAATAATACAGTAGGCTTTTACTATCAACGTGAAAGCGTTACAATTTGCCGACGAAGTAGAAAACAAGGGGGATTTCGAGTACAGTCATTGTGACAGCACTGTTCTTTTACCATTTTTCTTTTCTTTATTAAATGTATTTGTTAGGCTTTATATTTACTTGATAATTTATATATGTGGATTAGAATATTCCACGACACCAATCTTGCATAAAATGCAATGAAAATCGTCAAATGGTTCAATGGAATATCACTTGAAAAACAAAACAAGATCAGACAATGTCAACATTTGTCACTTTCCAGCTACATTTCTTGACAATAGGGGTGCCAGAAAGTTTTCTGATCCCTTGATGGGGATAATTGTATATCTATATTCTTGAATAAGCAAGAACCATCTGTGTAATCTACTATTTGTCGTAGTTATTTGGTTTAGGGATGTTAGTGGACAGTGATCCGTCTGGAGGTAGAAGTGTGCGCCAAGTAAATAGCGTGATAACTTGCCCATACACGAAATGATGGACAAGAGTTCTCCTTCACTTGTGGAATACCGAGTTTCTACTGGTAGCAGCTTCCTGCTTACATACAAGCATGGATGTGGAGTATCATTGAACCATTGTATTAAGCAACCACTAATGTCAGTCTGGGAAGCATCAGTCCTCAGAAGAAATGGCATAGTGGTATTTGGCAACACCAAAATAGGTGCCTTGGAAAATACAGTTTTAATTTTGTTCAAAGCTCCACTGTAAGTATCGGACCAAACAATTTTATTAAGAGCACCCTTTCTAGTCAAAGATGACAGGACCGAAGAAATTGATGAAAAGTTCGAAATGAACTTGTGATAGAAGGTAATGAGTCCTAACATGCTCCTAGCTTGTTTCTTTGTCCGAGGAGTATCTAATTCTAATATGCGTTTGACAGTTTGCTGATCAGGATATAACCTGTGGTTACCAACACGGTGACCAAGAAATGAAATTTCTCGACAACCAATCCGAACCTTTGAAGGTCTAACTGTCAAACCATGCTTTCTAAGTAGCAATATAAAGATTTTAATCCTGTGATATTTTCTTGCCAAGAACTATGAAATAAACAGATGTCGTCTATGAATGTGATGATATCAGACCTATCTCATAAGAGTCTCCGCATCATGCGCACAAAAGTCGCAGGAGCATTGACGAAGCAAAACACATATAATTCCATTAAAAAAACCATATGGAGTCATAAATGCGGTTAGCGGTTTGGCCTTCTCAGTTAAAGGGATCTGCCAATAGCCCTTGGATAAATCTAGTTTGCTAAAGTATGTAGCCTGGGATAGTTGTGATAAGAGATCCTCCAAAACAGGCATAGGCTCAGCATCTGTGATAGTGACACTGTTAAGACGTCTAAAATCACAGCAGATGCGAAGAGATTTATCCTTCTTTCTAACTAGAACCAAAGGATAAGCGTAAGATGATTCAGAAGGAGAAATTATGCCCATACGTAGCATATCCTTAAGTTCACTATCCACCTGAGATCTGTAGTGTAATGGTATAGTATACGGTCTGAGTTTGATAGGGTGATCATCACTCAATATAATATCATGAGAGATAACATCAGTGCGACCTGGAAGTCCAGTCAGCACGCCAGAGAAGATTCTAAAACAGCAACAGCCTGTTCTCTATAACCAGGATCTAAATCACCTGATACAGTTACATCTCTCCAAGATTCCGACGATTTTAGAGACAACAGCCGAAAATTAAAAGAGATATCGCTCGCTGTAGAATCATCAGATTCCACAACAGCAGGCAAAGTGTGTCGAACAGGTACATCAGAAATGCTGTCCAAGATAGGTTCTAACTCAGCAGGGCGCTCCACATACAATTTTAACATATTAATATGAAATGTTTTGATTTTGCCCCTTATGTCAATGGCATAATCTACATCAGTTTTCTTCTTGTTAAGTCATAATTTTTTAGTAGGAGTTAAGTGTTAAGGATTTTTATGTACGGGGCTGTTTTTTCTAGTAAACACGTTTAAAGTAATGAGTTGATTTTTATTTGGGTACTTTTTGTACGCTATATTTTCTTGAACATTGCTCAACTGAGTATGTGTTAGTTTAAAAAAAAAATAAAGAAAGTGTTCGAATGTTCTTAGTAGTAGTTTGGGTGGGGGGGAGACGGATGAGCTGAGCTCAGTTGTCAAGCAGTTTAGTTCGCACACGTGCGACTTCGCTGAGCTGTACTGAGAAACGATAATCTCAGGCAGTGTGTATCTGGCAGGGCTTCGAGACGGTTGCTTTGTCTCGCTAGTGTGACCAGAAAATATTATTGAAGAGAATATATATATATATATATATATATATATATATATATATATATATATATATATATATATATATATATATATATATATATATATAATTGAAGGAAATGTTTTTTCCAGGAGATTTATTATTCTAATGCCATGGATTACGTTGGCTCATATGATGTACCTAGTATTGCAATGTATGCAATCCTTTTCCTGATGGATGTTCTTTCATATGGATATTAATGAACTGTATTGTGAATTGCAATGTATGCAGTCAATCTCTGGATATTTGAGATATTTTCTAAAGAACTGATTTGTGAGTTGCGGTGTACGCAACCAATCTCTGGATATTTAAGATGCCTGTGATTTACTGTGTTCTGCAACCTATTTGCCATGGATTTTGTATGCCATTATAACTTGTGACAGTGTACTGTTCCTGATGTCTACGTTACTGTGTCAATAAACTGTATATTGTGAGTTGGAAACCATTGGTCTTACCCGTTGGTCTATTCCTGACCATCGTTACTGTGGTGTGGGTGATTGCAGAATATAAACAAACCTAAAATACCCATGACATTCGCCTATATATATATATATATATATATATATATATATATATATATATATATATATATATATATATATATATATATATATATATATATATATATTTACACCTGTCGGCCACCTGTAAGCCCGACGTTACTGACATTGTCCTTGTCAAAGATATGCCACACCCCCCACCACAAGCATTCTACAAAATATCTACATTAACAGAACATTATGCACCATAATAATAGAAGGGATGGCCTGTGTGGCCTGCTGATGTTGTTATGTTAAAACATACTTTAACACTTCTCAACCACCTTAAAAAAGCCCTGCCAGGAAATTAGCAGTTTATTTTCCTTGGTCGGAAAAAGTAGCCATACTTGTTCTCCTGGTAAGAACGAACGTCATTTTTCGAGATTGGTTGCAGCACAATCTCGACATGCGCGAAGCAATATGAATCATACTTGATGCTTAAGCACATGCATCCACAAGGCGTTGTCTGAGATCAATGACCAGTTCATAGCTGGTGCGGACAGTATTATCCTCCACTGATCCTAACAGTACATCCTTGAGTATGTGCATAGGACCTCTAGGGTTGGCACAATAAACCAACTCAAATAGCGAAAAGCCAGTGCTCTCATGGGGCACTTCGCTGTAAGCAAATAAGACCGATGGCAACATTCGGTCCCAGTCACGAGGACATGTCTCAGTGACTTTGCCTAACAACTGCTTCATTGAGCCATTGAAACGATCGCAAACGCCAATGCTTTCCGGATGGCATGGGTTAGCGAAAGAATGCTTAATTGATAGCATGTTCTCAATACCTTTCATCATCTGAGACATAAATTGAGTAAAGCGATCTGATAAGATTTCTTCATGAAATCCTATGCGGCAAAAATTTAACAAATAAAGCATCAGCGACAGCTGCTGATGTGATATTATTCAACGGTATCGCCTCAGGCCAACGTGTACATAAGTCTATGCACGTTAGGATATATCGATATCCTCTATCAGACATGACTGACATAGGACCAACTATGTAAACCGCAAGCTTGGTAAAAGGCCGTAATGGTAAATCAGTAACTTGTAAGGGTGCAGCATGGTGCTTGCCCCTACGTGCTACCTTTTGACAAGTTGTGCATGACCTGCAGCATAGCTTTACGTCTTTGTTAACACAAGGCCAATAACAATTCGAGGTGACACGAAACAGAGTACGCTTAATCCCCATATGACCAGCTAAAAGCAAGTCATGGGCAGTATTCAATACAATAGGCCGAAAACTCGTTGGAATAACTACCTGCTTCCTGACTGAAACATAGTTGTCAAAGCATCTAGTCAGTACTGAGTTTTAAATTTCGAACCAGTAACGTGAAGTTCTCGTCTCCTACACACGTTTGCTCTCTGCTAGAGCAAACAATGGTTGCAAAGCAATATCTTCGCGCTGTTTGACGCGAACGACTGGGCGAAACCATTATGAGCATTCCGAAGAGATGCTCTCTCATTAAACGGTGTAGATGGCTCTGCCTTGTATTCAGTGGCATGCTGGGCCCTAGTAACCAGAGCAGTAGTCAACACTGGGTGATATTCAACCCATTTATGTATCTCCTCTGGAGAACAATCCTTAATACCTGATTACCAAGTATTATGTCAGCTACTGGATGGTCAAGGAAACATACCCTTTCCTTACATGTAAAGAAAGGTGTGGCTATATCTATTTCTGCCACTGGGTAACACTCTATACTCCCTCCAAATGTTATGCACTTCACTGTTTTAGCAGTGAAGGCAGATTCATCAATTAATGATCGATGGACTCCGACAGCGGTACAGCCGGAATCACGAAAGACACTTACAGGCTTGTTATACAGGAACCCAGTATATAACGTGAGGCGTCCCATGTTCTCACAAGATGACATAGCGGGTAGAGCATGTCTGCAGACCAATCTGGGTTGTGAACCAGGTTGGAATAAAGATTTGCGCCCACAACAATTTTCATCATTAAGTGAGCTAACAACATATGCTTTGGCATGGTCGGCTCCCTTACCATCATTCTTCTTTGTAGTTACATATGCATTACCCTTATCATGGTTGTTATTGTCATGATGCCCACAGTGTTTGCTAGTACTGTTTCCATAGTATTTCTTATAAGGTCTATTCCTAGCACATGACCAACAACTTCCATTATTCCTATTACCACTGAAGGGTGCATTGTCTTGTGTGGGTCTATGATCCATCCGTTTGTGATTCATTTCATCACCACGGCCATAATTGTGCCGCCACTGACCTTGGTTTAAATAACCATATTCTCGTCTCTGTGAGAAGTTAGATAGTGATCTCTACCTTGGGAAGTTACATTTTCCACGGTAGTTGGATCTATAGCCTTGCCTTACTCTGCTATCCACACTCTGTGAACGAGGTCTCTGACCACCGTCTCTATTATCATGACGAGCCACACATACTGGAAATGCATCCTTTATCGTTGGTTTGTGAACTTCTTTATCTGGGTGAGCTGTCATATATTGTAGCACAAGTATCTCCATTGCCTCAAGGTCTTTCTGTTTCCTTTCTTGAAAAATGAGGCAAGATCGATGCTACATGCCGACAACACCTTGTCACGTAACATTAGATCAAGTAAGCCAGTGAAGGTCTTATCAATACCGGACAACTCTATCCATCTTTAAGAATATAATTTAAGGAATGCAATAAATTCTCCAAAGTCAGCTGTACTGATAGAAAGACAGGAATGAAATTTATCACAGAATTCCGCTTCTGTAAGCTGAAACTTATGCAGCATTGTCTCCTTGACAACATTGTAGTCTTCTCGATTACTACTGTCCAAAGCAAAATAAGTCTGGAGCGCGTCCGCTGTTTAAAAATCGCGTAAAGTACAGCCCCATTGAACCTGGGGATCTTCAATGCACTGACCTTGAGTTCAAATCGTTGTGGGAAGCTGTCTATGCAGTCTCTTTGTTGGTCGAAATTTGGCAGTCGTATTCGGTTTGTGGTCACAGGTGCACTCGATGATGCCTTCGGAGCGTCCAACTCCACTTTTCTTAAGGCGACAGCAATATCTAAATCTTTCTGAACACGCAATTTCTCTATCTCCAAATCAGTTGCTTTTTTGTGCAGCTGCGGCAGCTAATCTTAATTTCTCAATTTCAATTGCTTTATCTTTCTCCAATTCTTGCTCTCTTTCTAAGGCCACTACATTTTCCCGTTCACCTTCAATCTTAACATTTTCTTGTTCAGCGTCTATCTTTAATTTTTCCAGCGCAAGAGCTTGTGCAAGATCTTTTTCTTTTTTTTTTTTCATCTTTATTCGCTCCAATTTCTCCTTTTGTTCTAACGTCCTTCTCTAAATCTTGTGCCTTTTTCTTCTCATCATGTTCTAACTGAAGACGTTTCAATTCACGTTCATTCTGTCTTTCAATGCGTGCATTGTAACTGTTAAATTGTGCGGTAGCAAAGGTTTCTAGGTCCGCTCCTGATTTATTAAATTAAATCCCGATTTCTATGAAGTCCTGAAACGAAGACATGATTTTCTACCAGAAACCACTTTCTGTTCAACATATGGTGATATTATTAATAATGAACAATACAATGCTCACTACGTGTGTAGGTCCCTCCTACAAAACCACCAAGAACGTAATCAAAATGTGTTAAATTATGGTGATATTATTAATGAACACTGCAACGCTCAATACAGGTTATAAAAATATACAAAATTTTGCCATGTATATCAATGGGTCCAGACAAATTCACAATGAAAAAATGAAGGCAATGGTGTCAATGACAATATATTTTCAAAATACCACACACACAAAAACAAATCAAAATAAACTAAAATAAGACAACAAAAACAATATTCTATATTAAAATATAAACAAATAATAACTATTAGACACTACGAATAATTCATAACTAAAACCAAAAAACCGTCACATTCACAACTAAAGAGAAGAAGGATAGAAAGCACTATTACAACAACCGACAATATGGGACATAGATACGAAACAACAACAACACATGATACATGACGCCACAGCTAAACAAAAATGAAATGTTCGCGATGCAGATAAGGACTATCAATATTTGAATGTATGCATCAAAGCGCTAAAATTCCCTAAATGCAAACCTCACATAAACCTATAGAAGATGTCCTTTCATCATACTTCCGAAGATGACTGAGAAAAATGATACCTAACAAAAATGGCAACACTGAACATATAGAATAGGGAAAAAATAGCAAAGATGGAGCACGCTATGATAGCAACAAATTCTATAAACTGCTCTATCACAATCCAGAAGCTTTTACAACAAACTTAAACCTATCTTAAATGAAGGGGAAAAAAAGTTGTTCCGGTCTGAACAAAGCGAAGCGTTTGTTTACAATAGTCACTTGACTCAGCAAGGCAATGCTGAGCCAAAAATAGAAACTATAAACTACTCCGTAAACTTGTGTTATTCCGTGGTATGGTCGAACTGTTTTACTTAATCTTAAATAATAAGGTCCATAGAGTTTCTTTTATAGATTTTATAAATGTTAGTACATCGTATTGATCTTTCAAAGCCTTCAATATTCTTGGAAAAATAGGTGCATCGCTTGTCATTAAAATATTCCCTACGCATAAATAAATACGAGCTTGTTTCTTGACCCAAATTCCTGCTGCCGTCAAGGGTCACGGGGCGTGGCTACAGTACCCCGCATTGTTTGCAGAAGGTTCGTTTGCAAGAATAAAAAGTTATTTTTATAAAGCACAGTTCGTCAGAATAGCTTAAAACACGTTGCCTTAAGAGTGCATATGAAAATATATTTAATGTTCTGACATATTAAAGTTCAATAGATGCAAATGCATTATGGATAAACGTGCTGCACATAATTAATTGTCGTCATAAAAATTTGCAAGGCACACAGCTTGGATTCCCATTTGTTGCGTGCTTATTTTCGCTTGTAGCTTTTGCAAGCTTGTTTATAAATATCTGATATTTATACGAAAATTAATGTCCAGGGATCTTTTTTTATGTGCCTGGCAAACAAGTATTAGTTTACTTTTGTGCACACATCTCTTTCTCCAAAGAAAGTAATAACTGCCGAGTGACGGTTTATAACTTTAATAAACATGACGAACTTACCAATAGACCCATTGATGTGGTCAGGAAATTAGTACACAATCAAGATTAATAATAATAATAGTCACTCATATGTATGAAACAATCCTTTCAATAGTGAAATATGAAATACAATTGTATACTTTCAATCTACTGAATATTGTATGCATGAATATATCTTACGGGTCATACACACACACACACACACACACACACACACACACACACACACACACACACACAGAGAGATACACATCTCTACAGCCAAACAACTGAAACCTCAATCCCCTCGTTTTTCCATACACTTTTCTGCTAAACTCTCTTCTCTTGTAGCACACGCCTCGCTAGCAATCCTTTCCTTCAATTTGCGAGCTTGTCACACTGCCAGTCTCATCACGTGACATAGAGTGGCTAATGGGCTGGGGTTAGCGAAGCGGTGTTCTGGGTATTCAAACTAACTGCATTTTCTAACTCCCAAAACGGTGTGAGTTTTAGCCAGACAATTGCATTTTTACTTGTAAATTATGTAGCTATGTACTTCTGCAATCATAAATTAGAACATATATCAATAATACTCTGAACCGAAACCACCCTAACAGGCACCTTCTAGAAAACTGGGTTCACAAGCAAAGAATAAAGCACAAGTCAGTTTTACACCAAGCCCATGAAATACAAGATAGATACCACCTCCCAGAAAGAAGACAAGATATTCAAAAAGTAGTAAGGAATTTACCACCACATACCCACTTACAAACACCAGAAGTACAGATGAAATTAGTAGATGGAACAACCAAAGAGGCTGACCCAGTCATCACAAAGTGCATCACAAAGAACCATTGAGGCCTACTCTGAAGAATGGTTACATGTCTATACTGACGGATCTGCTTTTAAGGCCACCATCAAAGCAGGTTACGGAGTTTACATATGTTATCCAGACGGATCCTCCGACGAGCTGTTTGATGCATACGGGGAGTTTTGCTCCAACTATGAAGCTGATTTTTCGTTGTTGTTTCCGTAACTTCAATTTGTTTTTTTACATAGACAGCGATGTCAGCCCTATGCTAAAACCCCCAACCTGGAGGACCAGGTCCTTTAGTCTGACCCCTATCCGCGAAAACCTGTCCAGCTTGGTAGAACCTTCCAGGAGTAAAACTCCCGCTGGCATAGCTCTGGGGGTAATCAGGGTACGCAAGCCGCCATACCTCGACAAGGTATTGACACCGGTGATGGCCGAATACCATCACCAACCAAGATCTGCTTACTCGGAGCAAGCAAGAGGACATGCACACCATCATAGCTGGCAGACGCTGGAGCTGGGTTGGCCATGTCCTCAGAAGAGACCCCAATGCCATCACAAGAACAGCTATGCTTTGGACCCCTGAAGGACAACGAAAGAGAGGCCGACCAAAAACAACCTGGCGGAGGACTGTGGAGGATGAAATGCAAAGAATGAACCAGAGTTGGGGCACTGTACGAAGGATGGCCGCCGACCGAGCAAAGTGGAATTAGTTTGTTGTTGCCCTACAAGACTCCACTAGGCGTGATGGCAACTGACTGCTTTGACGGTCGGCGGCTAAGGATCAAAGACTGAAGCTGAAACCATTGCACTGGAAACAGTTGTATACCATCTGAAGACTGTATTTGATGCCTTTCCTTCAAGGGCTCAAAACATTGTCATTTTTACTGACTCAATGTCTGCCCTACAAGCTCTGGAAGGCAGTGGACATTGTAGAACTGAATTAGCTAAACTAATCCTGGATGCTGATCAGCTTTTCACTTCATGTGGCATCAGAATGGTTATGCAGTGGATCCCTGGCCACTCAAATACACCAGGTAATGACAGAACAGACAGATTAGCAAAGAAAGGAACAACACAAGAACAACCATTCACCGCAACAACTCTCCAAACAGCCAAAACACTCATACAAACAACAAACAAAGAAACTTGGCTGAACAGATGGGCCATGGGAAACATTGGAAGAGAAGTTTACAGACATATGGCTGGTCCTGATCCTAAAGACAACATCAACCATCTTACAAGGAGGGATCAGAGCACCATTTTTCGATACCACTCAACAGTCACTTGAACAGAATCCAACCACAACACCCTCCAGAGTGCCAGCTATGTAACTACCCCCACGAAACTATTGACCACCACCTCTTTGAGTGCCCAGCACTCGATGAGGTTAGAAAAATGCTTCATTCTCCCAGGCCAGATAAGTGGAACACCCTGTACGGAGAAACAAATCAACTTGCGAAAACATGCAGATATCACTACATGGCATTGGGCCGAAGTGCTAGAGCCCAAGTGCCGCTGGATCAATAACAACAACAACAATCAATAATACTCAAGCATAAACATCTTATTGCATGGGATTGGCAACCTCATCATGTCAAACAAATTGCCATAGAAACCAGTGTTGCAGGATTATGTGACTGCTTTGAGCAGGTTTCCTGCGGGACCAGCTGCAGTGGTGGATCCATGTTTCTTAAGGAGCGCAAAGGAAAATGATGGTGATGATGATGGTGGTGATGAGGATAAACATCTTAGGATACGGAGCCGTGCTGGTGTAATGGTTAACACACTGAGCTGGCGATCGGGTGATCCTGGTTCAAGCCCGGGCGAGGCCATTTGAACGAGTGTCGTCGACCGGGACTTGATTTGGATTAATTTGAGCACTGGCGAAGATATTTGAAGAAGTATCGTCGACCAGGGACTGGCGGCTCCTGAGCCGACCCAGCTCTAATGGGTACCCTCCGAAGACGGCGAGTATCTGCCTGAATGGCGAGTGAACAGGGAAAAAAGTGATACTCACGCAAAAATCAGTCTCAGGTTAGATATACTCGAGTAATAGCGGGCGTACGTTAAAAAAACAAACATCTTATGATGTTGAAAATTGAACTATACAATATAATAAGTGCCTCATAAATATTATTCTACTGGAAATTAGGTGGCTTAGCTGTATGAAAAGAAAGGGAAATAAAATAATCAAATAATGGAAATACAGAGTGGATTGAATGCACGGCACTAATTTACCATTATGGAACTGGACTGGCCGGTTAAAACTGGGACATACAAAACCTGGGAAAAGACAACTGCAGAGGCGGTTAGTTACTGTATAATGTACATTAGGGCTCATATTTTCAGCGTTCCGATAATACGGCGGTTTTAAATTATATACATGTTCATTATGTTCGGCGCTTGTTCTGTACTTTCGGCGTTTTTCGGCATGACGCGCACAGCAACTGAGTCCGAGAATGGCTTCGGGCGTCATTTTAATTCGGTAATTTAGTCTGTTTACAGCATAGTACACTCAGCGTTTCTCCGTATTCTGGCAATATTCCAAACTTTCAAAGTTTTTAAATGTATTATATTCTAAAATATAAATATTGTCATAGGATTTTCCTCCCCTTTGCTCTGCAGTAGTGGTCCACCAGTGGCCAAAACTCAAGAGTATCTAAAATGGGTCTTCAAAGGGGTCTCCTTTCGCACAAGATTACTCTTAGCATGGTTGTAGATAAAGTTAGTTGCTTATCCTTTACAGATCGTGGCAATCAACCTCAGCTTTTATTGGCTGTTTGTGATTTTTCTAGGCAATTTTTTTCATTCAGTAGTTTGCCATTGCTTTCTGAACGGCGCTTATACCATTGTTAAAAATCTACACAAAGCGATCTGCTACCAAACCGCCTGCAGCAGGTTTCGAACCTGGTATATCTGGATTATGAAACTGCGTTCATATCCATTAGGCCACAGACGCCGACGGTTGTAGATAGAAGGATAATAATGCTTCTATCTCAAGGGAGTTTCACAAGATAATTCAGAAGTCAAGAACAATGCTGCATAGGGCACAGCACTATTAACTTACATCTGATCCGTCACCTTTTGTGAAGTTTTAAGCAATGGTGTGGCTTGTTCGAGCCCCCAGCTGGTTGAATCCAGCGAAATTCCTGTTATAAGTATTTTTGGCTCTATGGCTGTAACTATATGTATATATATATTAAAGATTATCGATCATACATGCGCTCTCTTATCTATAATAACTGAATCAACTATGAATTTGTAAAATAACAAATTTAATTATCAGTCTTTAACAAGTTAAAATAAATATGAAGTGATGGGTGAACTTTAGTTAAACATTTTCTTCACTGAGGCTTGTAAGAGGAGTTATAAAAATTTCCTTTAGCTGTTTAGAACTTAGCTTGGTCTAAGTGAGTACTGCCGCCGTGGTTTCGTCAATTCTTTTGTGATGAGGGCACTCAGTGTCAAATCCCAGCTCTTGACTCACAAGATAATGGCGAAGACTTTTACTTCAAACTAGTCTGGTATTGCGAACAGTCTTGTAGCTTCGAAACACGAACTTTAGGAAAAATAAAAGAACAAATGCCTTTGCTAGGTACATTTTTGGGCTGAAGATTAACATGCGCATTGTCTCGCTGTCCTTCCACCAGTACGGTCTCTCTGAATTTTTATTCTCCCTGAGCATATACAGCATAGCTCAGGGAATATGATTAGAAATCACATTACTCTTCTGGTCACTTAAATGGAAAAATGTATCTGGACAGCGCGAATGCAATGGCTTTTCCCTGAACTAACATTATAAAAGTACACATATCTCACAAAATGATACTATATACCCTAGGCACATGTGAGGTAATCATCTCACTGCTCCATTCAGAGTCTGGGGTCGCTTCTGCTTTCGCTTTCCTGGGCGAACTGGCATAAAGCCAACACCCGCGCTTGCTGTGGTGGTTTATGAACATACCATTTTCATATGTTGAGGCTGCCAGTCTCCTATGCCTTGTATAACCACTTAGCAAGTACAGACATGTCAAATTCACATTGTAAAATAAATGTTTACACTTACCCCAAATTAACATTTTTGGGATCACAATCTCCTAGCACAGATGAATGGACACAGCAACTATGATTAGATGTTTCGAACCCTTGGTCGGGGAAATTGTAGTATTCCTCTTATGATGGGTGCTCTGATTCTTTAAGTCTCCAGTCTTGGTATCTAAAAATGCGGGTTCTCTTTTAAGTTATAAAGACGCCCAAATACTTTGATATGTGACTTTTAATTTTGGAATTCTTTGTCATCCTTTTATCTGGCTCCGGGGAGTTGTTACTTGACGTTGTTGAAAATGCAGTCTGATTTGTGTCTCCAAATTTGCTAGGTTATATTCTCATTTTCCTTCCAAGTCCCCACATTCGTATTTCCGATCAGCTTTCCAATGAGAGCTAAATTTTATTTCAGGCTCTCTATTTAGACCTATCCTGTCTCTTTAGAACTATGTGGGTCGGGGTGTTAAATCATTACTATCCCCCGCGTGTTTTAAAATATCAATTTTAAAATTTAAACTCGTGACCTCTTTCAAATATGGCAGTAATACTTTCGATTGCACTTGTGCAAACTTACGAACACATCGGTAAACTTATTTCCTGGATAATATCTTTCCCAACATAATCTCACCGGACGGGTTTCCTGTATTATTGATACAGAGATGGTCCAGCGGAAGTATTACCTCATTATCACCTGGGCCTTCTCACATCTCTCAGACGGCTTTCCCAGACTGACAATCTGACTTTCTTTCTGTCGATCGTACCGTGCCACCTTGTGTCAACAGTGACCGTCTCTATCAAAGGTGGCTAGACGACTTAAGTGATAAAAGTATTTACCGCTGACCTGTCTAATTAGCCCTGTAAAACTACGATTCACGTGGTGAAACGTAAACAAGTCTGGGAGTGACTAGGCAAGAATGTAGGTGCATAAAAAAATGCAAAATAATAGGACGATGAGTGAGGAAAATGAAGAAATAAATCAGTAATGCAGGAGAGAACGAAGAATGTAGTAGGACATACACAAATATTGCCACAAATACATTTAAAAGATTACAATGTAATCTAAGTGCAGTAGTGATTAAACGAGAAGTCGTAAACCTTTTACTTTAAATGCTATCTATCCGTTTTACTATCGCATAGATTTTTTTAGGCCTAGCTCTATTGCGCACTTAATATATGACATGTAAGCATGTTATTAGGATTTTATTTGCATCTGCAAGCTAAAAAAAATCTATAGGTGTTCCGCTTTTCGGCGGGGGTCGGGAGCCTAACCTGCTGTCAAAGGGGGCCCTACTGTACTAGGGAATATTGCTGTCATTATCGCTACCCTTTCTGTCCCTAAGGAGCATAGGCTTTCAACGAATTCATGCCAAGCCTGCCTGTCTTGTAATATTCGTTCAAGGTCTTGCCATTTATTCTTTCATTTCTGTCTCACTTCACTTCTCTGTGCTCTTATCTGTCGTCCCCTACTTCCATTAACCCTGGGGGGTTCTAGAATAAAGACTACCTTGTAATGATATCAACAGGTTTCCTCATTGTGTTTCCTATCCCATGCCAGCGTCTTCTCACCTCTTGCTCCGATGGCACTTGTCTGGTTCTTGTAAATTGCACATTAATGATATTGCATTGATATTCTTGACATATGAGTTGAAGATTCAGGAAAATACTATGTGGTCAAAAACGTTAATATTAATTGATCTGAGGGTTGACAGAAGAACAAAAAGCTAAGAAGAAAATATGAAAGGAGAGGAAACAAAGGAAAAACAAAGATTTGAAAGAAGTAAAATAAGAACAGGGGCCTAAAAGAAACAGGTACTTAACGTGTACTAAAGAAGTTGGTGAAGATGATTACAATGATGACGATGAACCGATGATTACAATGATGACGATGAACCGATGATGAAAATAAGAGGGAAAGATGAAAGATAAAAGGAAAGACGAAAAAAAACGTACTAGTTGAAACAAACGAGGAAAAAAGAACAAATAAGAAAGTGTTAAGTCTGTGTGGAAGAAAAAGAATCCACAAACAAGAACGTACTAAGGGGTGTATTTACGTAACTTGAACCAAACGTGTTTCTGCCGTAAAAAACACAGCCAAAACGTCTTCTATGTAACGCGCCCAGCCACAGCAACAATTGAGCAGCCATGTTTATAATATACGCATAAATAAAGCCAGGCTCTACAAACAATAAGCAAGTAGAGACGCAAATTTGAAGGCCCCCCTCGCCCCCCTTTTATTTTTTAGAAAACTACCTTTCTTCGTTGGCACCGACGGAGTGCATCACAAATAAACACAGCGTGGAAGAGCATGATGAATTTAGCACATGTTAAAGGCTATAGGAATTTGAACAGTCAAATCTAACTAAGATGCAATAATTCTGTCTGTAACACAATTTATTCAGATTTGTCCGTTAAGTTTATCACTGGCATCACGTCCGCGTTAGGTGGGGAGAGGGAAAGGGGGGGGGGGGGGGGGGGGGGAGGAGGGGGGGGGGGGGGGGGGGGGGGGGGGGGGGGGGGGGAAGAAAGACTAGAACAATAAGAAAGAATATTTGTTGAAAGTGACGCACTGTCAGAAAATGTCACACACTGGCTAAATGGCACTTGGAAATGATTACTGTGATAAATGAGCGCCAAAGCCTTATCGCCATATCTTTTCCTATATGTTTCTTATTTTATTTTCTCCCACATCGTGCTCTTTCATCCCACGTTTTGCTATTTCATCTGTAAACTGTAATCTTTATTACTCGCGACTGGTATCTAGAGAACCACATTTGTTCTTTCATCGGTGGTAAAGAAATTCTTTTGATTCAGTTCCCGCATTGTTAAACACATCTGTAACACATAAGGAAGGGAAACCCGAGGCCTGTAAACAGTAAATAAATATTAGACAAACATAAAGGTATGTTTTCAGGCACTCGTAAGAAATAAAGAAGTAGAAAACTAGACAACAGAAAAACAACAGACGTGAGTGGCTTACCCAGGACTCGAACCCAAGACCTTCCAGGAGACAACCCCGCCTAGCTATGCAAGCGAATCACACTATCCTCCCTGCCATCTAGGCATCACCAAAAAATGATGCCTCGATGATGGGTCACCAGTGCGACCCGCAACACACAACACCGGAAATTTACCATGGGCAGTTCAGCCTATTAATGACGCAATCACTTCTGTTGATCCCCTATTATACAGTATAGGTCAGACTACACAAGACAAAGACTTTAATACCGTGTCTAGTAAATGATAGAAGACTAAGAACAGTAAGTACAGAACCGAGGGTAGGTTTTTGGTATTGTATAAACATTTATAACACATAAGGAAGGGAGACCCGAGGCCTGTAAACAGTAAATAAATATTAGACAAACATAAAGGAATGTTTTCAGGCACTCGTAAGAAATAAAGAAGTAGAAAACTAGACAACCGAAAAACAACAGACGTGAGTGGCTTACCCAGGACTCGAACCCAATACCTTCCGTGCAACAACCCCACCTAGCTATGCAAGCGAATCACACTATCCTCCCTGCCATCTAGGTGTTATGTGTTAGGAGTCGCACTGGTGACCCGTCATCGAGGCATCATTTTTTTGGTGATGCCTAGATGGCAGGGAGGATAATGTGATTCGCTTGCATAGCTAGGCGGGGTTGTCGCACGGAAGGTCCTGGGTTCGAGTCCTGGGTAAGCCACTCACGTCTGTTTTTTTTCTGTTGTCTAGTTTTCTACTTCTTTATTTCTTACGAGTGCCTGAAAACATACCTTTATGTTTGTCTAATATTTATTTACTGTTTACTGGCCTAGGGTTTCCTTTCCTTATGTGTTATAAATGTTTATACAATACCAAAAGCCTACCCTCTGTCCTGTACTTATTGTTCTTAGTCTTCTATCATTTACTAGACACGGTATTAAGGTCTTTGTCTTGTGTAGTCTGACCTATACTGTATAATAGGGGAACAACAGAAGTGATTGCGTCATTAATAGGCTGAACTGCCCATGGTAAATTTCCGGTGTTATGTATTGCGGGTCGCACTGGTGACCCGTCATCGAGGCATCATTTTTTGGTGATGCCTAGATGGCAGGGAGGATAGTGTGATTCGCTTGCATAGCTAGGGCGGGGCTGTCGCACGGAAGGTCCTTGGTTCGAGTCCTGGGTAAGCCACTCACGTCTGTTGTTTTTCTGTTGTCTAGTTTTCTACTTCTTTATTTCTTGTGAGTGCCTGAAAACATACCTTTATGTTTGTCTAATATTTATTTAAACACATCTGGTTGCAGGAGGAGAGCGCGGCTGACACAAAAAATTAGTCTACGCCGTTGTTTAAACACAACACGGTCCCCGTCTCGCACAATACAATAGAGCCCGCACAAAATGACCCCAGGAGTGTGATATCAAAGGCCCTCGACGCAGAACAACAACCTTTGCTTCCAGATGGAATACAATAAGCCCGGAACGACAAAGGGACTTGTTAGCATGCAAGCGACAATGGACCGAAGGAACAAAGGCCGCCGCCAGCAGCATACAACAAAGCTGACACGCGGGGCGATAGACAAACAGAAGTTGACGGAGGGCTTTGTGACAGTTGGGAAACGGATGATTTTCTTTGCATCTATTTGTCATACAGCACGGCATTGAAAGTTGGTAGCGAGTGGCCCACCCACTTTTAGAATGACAGGGGACAAGAGAGATTCTAGGTACGAGAGACCAGATGGACTCTTAGCTATTGGTTGTATGGGCGGAGTTTCACGTCACAGGCAAGATTTGGGAACATATGGGCGTCTTAGAAATATATGTACCGCGCAGTTGGATGATCTGGATTTTGCTGATGACTTGGCTCTTCTGTCCCATAGCCGTAATCAGATGCAGGACAAATTGAAAACACTCGATGAGAGGTCACAGCAATTGGGTCTGAAAATACACAGGGAAAAGACAAAAATAATGCGAATAAATGCAGGTAATAATAACAGGGTTGAACTTGAAGAAACACCAATACAAGATGTAGAATCATACACATATCTTGGCAGCAATATAGACAAAGTTGGAGGGACAGACAGCGATATCAAAATAAGAATACAAAAGGCAAGAGGAGCTTTCATTGCATTGGGAAATATATGGAGATCAAGAGAAATAGGATCCAACACGAAAATAAGAATCTTCAACTCAAATGTGAAGTCAGTCCTATTGTATGGCTCAGAGACATGGAGAACAACAAAGACAACAACCAAAAAGCTACAGACTTTCATAAATGGGTGCTTGCGTAGAATAGAGGGATTAAAATGGTATGACAAGGTTACCAACGTGGAACTGATGACAAGAACTAGACAAGTGCCAGTGGAACAAGAAATGAGAATAAGACGATGGCGATGGATAGGACACACACTGAGGAAACCTGTTGATAGCATTACAAGGCAGTCCTTGTTCTGGAACCCCAGGGCAAGAGAGGCAGAGGAAGACCAAGAAGTACATGGAGAAGAGAGTTGGAAACAGAGGTGAAAATGATGAGGAGAACATGGAAAGAACTTGAGATGATGGCACGTGACAGGAGGACTTGGCATGTGTTTGTTGAAGGCCTATGCTCCTTTGGGAGTGAAAGGTTATGAATGAATGAATGCAGTTCGTTAGAGAGATGAGTCCAGTTTTTTTAACATTGTGGTGTAGAGAAAAATCCCTAAAGTGTAGCCTGCAATTAATTCAGTGTGGATAAAATATTTCATATCTGTGGTGTATTGTGTTCTTAAAGGATTTTGCGAAGGGAAAAGAAGGCTAGTAGATCTTATACAGATTATTAATACTTTTTTTAAATTCTTTATTCATTTTAACCTCAAAGCTAAATGTGCGAAAGATAGTTTTCCAATTAATTCTTTTCAAAAATGATTAATAAAATCAGAAGATTTTCCTCTAAGATGATAGGCTGATAGGAAGTAATTAATAGTACATACTTCACCTTAATCTAGCTTGTTAAATCATCATCACTGTCTTCCATGCGCACCCACTCTCATGCACAATATATTTAACATCATTAGAATCGAACTCATAGAGATCAATAGTGAGAAGTAGAATAAATGAAAGTCAACCAGTGATATTAAGTGTGAAAACTTAAGAAGACTTTTGTGTGTCTTCAGTCCATCAGAAGTCTGAGTCTACACGCTACGTGTCTGGCGTCTAACCAGAAAAAAGTTATCAAAGCGGACATTTGGCTAGCAGAATTCGCCATAGGACATCCTTCATTCCTCAAATAAAGAGGAATATTTCTCGCCCACGACTAAGAAGTGGAGGCAGCATTTTTCGTCACCTTATATCACGTGCGCACAAGTTCAATACATACTAATATCAAGTTCAGCTCCATCGAAAGCTTACTACATGATTCAATCTAAAACTCACAGTTGATTGCTTATTCAAATATCAAGTTCAGCTCCATCGAAAGCTTACTACAGGAGCCAATCTAAAGCTCACATTTGATTGCTTATTCAAATATCAAGCTCAGCTCCATCGGAAGCTTACAATCTGAAGTCAAGCTAAAGAGCTCTAAAGTTGAATCATATTTATACAAAGTGCAACACACTCTTAAGCGCATTCTAGGAAGCAGACTCCATAGTCAAATCCAATGCAGCTTACTCCAAGTATATTTCATGAATCACGAGTACATACTCAAGTTAATGAGTCTACGTAGCAAGAACATTTCGTGAAGATATCCAATCTGGCCAGTACCCTTCGGAGATCAGACAACCGACATTTTTCATACGACAACTGTTAACTGTTGATCAACGCTACAGAGATATTGTCAAACAGTGAAGGACTGTATATCGTCAACGTTCTCAGTACAACAAAAGTTTCATCAGAACGTCATCGACTTAGAGATACCCCACTCGACATACCTTATAACAACTTGGGACATTCTATGCATACATGTGAATCATCCTACCCGGATGAAGCATTTAGAGACACATGGACTGTGTAGATTACTCACCATTTTGGTAACACGTATCATATCACACCATCATCATTTCGCTGTACACAAGCTCATTCTTCTATTTAATTAACTACAATATTAATATCTCATCTGTGTGTTTTTGTGTGAATCGTCTTTTACTATCATCACGTTCTAACCACTAAAAGTTAGTTGCTTATCCTTTACAGGACGTGGCAATCAACCCCAGCTTTTATTGGCTGTTTGTGATTTTTCTAGGCAATTTTTTCATTCAGTAGTTTGCCATTGCTTTCTGAACGGTACGGCGCTTATACCATTGTTAAAAATCTACACAAAGCGATCTGCTACCAAACCGCCTGCAGCAGGTTTCGAACCTGGTATATCTGGATTATGAAACTGCGTTCATATCCATTAGGCCACAGACGCCGACTCTAACCACTACTAACCCTATATTTGTAGAGATTTATGTAATATACCTACTAATCGTTTGATCAATATCTACTTTGTTAATGTATCACTTGTGCTGTCGGTGTTAAATATTTACATATAGGTAAATTTCTACAGATGAGGTTGGGGGCTTTTTCTGTTACGGGATTTAAGGGCAGAAGCTAAGGTCGTGGAGAAACAGAACTCTTTCCATAATTTACCAGAAAACACTGTCCAGTAGAAAGCATTCGTATTCTCTTCTTCTTGTCCTTATCTCGGATAGGTCTCTATCCTTTCTTAACGAGCCAATTTCTGGAGACCTTCTACCTAATATCTCATGGGCTATTCCTGGCGAAAACTACTGTCGTAGTTGCCCCAATACTCACCACGCGACAATTACAACACTGTAGAACGTCCGCGTGGCAAAGTGGTTAGGACGCTTACTTCTCAAGACAAAGGGACCGGGTTCGAAACAGTCTCGTTACGGTCCAGTCTACTCAGCTGTAGAAGCAAATATGGGTACTTGACTCTGCTCGTGAGTTAGAGCAGGCAAAGACAACAAGGGAGGCAACTGGTCACCCCACCTCATAAAGTTGAGATCTAGTATATGTGAAGTCTCTAACATTTCACTCGCCTACGGCAGTATCTGCTATCGGACTATCTTCTTGTTTAGTTAAAAGTTAATTAGAATGTCCAACTTCTCATTTATTGCCTGGATTCTTTCCGTTGTAACTGTTCCTGGTTCTGTTAGTTGTTCCTTCAATGTCTTCGTTGAAATTTCTTTTTTTCCCTTGTGTATATGTGTGTGTGTGTGTGTGTGTGTACGTGTGCTCGACTATTCGTCTGTCTAATCAGTTCACATTTGCCAGCCTGCCTGTAGCTAGTCTTTCCTTTTCCAAAATCTGGTGTGCACATTTGTCTCTCCAATTACTAAAGTTCGCAGCGCGGTTTCAACTCGTCCCCGTCCTAAAAAATAAAAAGTGCCTAGCTTTGTGACCTGTCGAATACAAACTCAGGGAGTCCTACAAATCGGAACCTCCGCATCAGTAGCAGCTTCTATAATTCATCATTTGCAGAAGGAAGCCCAAGCTGGCGTTTTAAAAAATTATCAGCTTTCCAAGGTTCGCAATTCAATTTAAGACTGACATTGACACGACAAGCGGTTGAAACATTCGTTTTAACCAGATACCAGGTATACAGTCCAGAATGATAAACCCTTCGAAACAGGTAGATTACCAAAACGTGCACTTCCGCGCCAGCAGACAAATGAATGTTATGTAAAATGCGCTATGACATTCCTAACGCCTGTGCCCCGCCATCATCGCCTTGCTCGTGGCCGCACAAGCTGACGTATTGGCGTCGTGAAGAAACATGTGGTGAGATTTGGGCAAATCTGAGGCAAAAAAAAAGAATAACAAATTGTCTGAAGTTGGCCAAACTATCGATGACGTGTAAATCTGTCTAAAGACTCACCAAACTCTAGAGAATGTGTGTGATTCACTCGTCCAGCTACTGAAAATCTGGTTATTTGTTGGTTATAGTTATGGTAGAACAAGTCTTTGACCTTAAAAGTTGTATAGTTGTAGAGGAAAGTAAAAGATTTGAAACTGTGTGCTAGTGCTATCTTGCATGATGACGCTCTCAGCTGTTCATGTGTCATAAATAAAGTTGGATTTTATTTTACATACTAAAATCGAAATTTAAATCAGAATCTTCAACTAAGATGTCAAGTCAGTCCTATTGTCTGGCTGTGAATCATTGAAAAACAAGAAAAACAACATCCGGGAAGTTACAGACGCTCCTGATTGGGTGCTTGCCATGAGCAGGGGAACTGAAATGGTACGACAAGGTCACAAATATAGAACTAATGACAAGAACCATATAAGTGCCGGTGGAACAAATGATGAGAATAAGACGCTGGGGATGGATACGAGACACACTTAGAGAACCTGCTGATAATATTATAAGGCAGTTCCAGTTCTAGAACCCACGGGGTAAGAGAGGTAGAGGGAGATAGGAAAACACGCGGAGAATGGACATGGATACAGATACGTGAGGCCCGGAACAGATAATCAGGGGCCCAATGACCCTTTTTGCCCCGATCATTGTCAGCCCGCCTCTGACTGGGTGTATTATTATTTTTTTAATGTGTTCACTTTCGCTACATGTACTATATTCTGTGACTTCATATATTTATCAAATACATTGAATAAGTTAATATTCTCACCCACACCGTGTGTAAATAAAATATCAAATTTATTTTGATTGGATTTAACCAGACACATAAAGCAAATCAAAATGGCTGACAGGCGTTGTAACTTGCCAATTTTCAGACACAGACACGCAGCAGTGCCTATAGAAACGGTTTTAAAAAAAACAAATCACAAAATTAAGTAACATTGCTGTAAAACTGTCTAATACATGAAGAGCGTATACAGATAACGGCGGACAGACATTTCGCGTATACAGACGGACAGAAAGACAAACACACACACACACACATATATCCTAGCCATGTGTCTGTGATTACTTTGAGCTTCGAAAACGTTCTCAAGATCAGATCCTGAATGGGTTGGCTAAGAAAGCTGGATCTTTCTTGTTTGTGCGCGTCCAAGTTCGTATCGATTTAGAGCTAAGCGAGGTGATCCAATCTTGAAAGCTGATACTGTAATCATTAAAATATATGTTGCTTTCAAAACCTCTTTTAGATGAAGAAACTAGCATTCCCCATGGCTTGTGATAGCAAGGCCAAACGGGCATAACATGTAGAGACAATTTTAAGATGCCTCGGAAAATGATCAAGGCTGAAATTTATTGGTGTATTTCATCAGTGCTGAGTTTCCCCAAGGTCTGTTTTGGGCATAGTTCTTAGCGTGTAAAAAAGAAATGCTTTCAGATGATAGAAGCAGAGATGTCGTGAAAGAAGTAAGGTAAAATATACAAACACAAAGTTAAAGGTGAGATGGTGAAAATGGAAACAAAAAATGAATAAAGCATGTTTATATTGTACATAGTCACGGATAAACATCAGGACAACACACATTAGTGTCACATTAGATTGTGGATTCTGAATACAACGTATACGACATAATAATAAACATAAATATAATTATTATCTCAAGTGGAACTAGCATATGTATTATACAAACCACGTGAAAACAGTTAAACAAACACTTGACAAAAATAAAACAAATAAAATGTCAAATGTTAGCTGACAAGTGCGCTATGAGAGTATAGGAGCTAGGGAAATATTTACTAGCATTGCAACGGTCACGAGGATCGAAACCAATTTTTATACTACTCCATGAACTGCTGCAGGTAGATTGCCATTCAGCGCGAAGTGTTCTTTTGTTTGTTCGCTAGTGACGTATTATTTTATGTCTTTGCCAGTGTGGCGTGTATCGTCTCCCCTGCTCCACAGTAAGGGTCCAACAATGGCCATATTTCGAGTATAATGATGAGAGTAATCAAAGGTATCAACCTGCGCTCAAGATTACTCTTGGCAGAGATAAATAAAAGAATAATGCTTCTATTTAAGGGCACTTCATAGGATGCTACAGAAAAGCAAGCACAACAACTGAGATCATCTCAGGCTTAGATTCTAAGCTGTCGTTAATTTTTTATTCTCCTGCCCCTTTTATGAGGTAATGTTTGACTCGTGGTTTTTGAACCCCCAGCTGAAGATGATTCAGCAAAAATTAATTTTATAGTTCTATATGGTTCTGTGCTTAACACCATATAAGTCATACTGGTGCAGACATATAATTCACTCAATAGTAATTAATCCAACTATAGCTTTAAAGTTACAGATAAACAGGTTTAATAATCACTTACAGTTTAACCAGATTTTTAAAAAGATAACGTTGGTTTTAAAAAAGGAAACGATGATATTGATCATCATCGGATGATTTAAACTGTGGTGGTATTATTAAAAAGATTTGACCACATTAAGAAGGGAAACCCGAGGCCTGTAAACAGTAAATACATATAACACACAATTAAAGGTATGTTTTCAGATACTCGTGAGAAATAAAGAAGTAGAAAACTAGACCAAAAAAAAAAAAACCAACAGTCGTGAGTGGCTTACCGGGGAATCGAACCCAGGACCTTCCGTGCGGCACCTCCGCCTAGATACGGAAGCGAATCACACTATCCTCCCTGCCATCTAAGCACCTCAAAAATAGTACCTCGATGACAGGGGTTATTAGCGCGACCCGCAACACATAACATCGGAAATTTACCTAGGGCAATCCAGACTGTTAATGACGGATTGCCATAGGAAAATTGAGACAACTCTCATGTAGGAAGCCTGCTCCAGCAGTCAACTCTCTTGAAGAAAACCTGTTCCAATAGTCAACTCTCTTGAAGAAAACCTGTTCCAATAGTCAACTCTCTTGAAGAAAACCTGTTCCAACAGTCAACTCTCTTGAAGAAAACCTGTTCCAATAGTCAACTCTCTTGAAGAAAACCTGTTCAAAAAGTCAACTCTCTTGAAGAAAACCTGCTCCAACAGTCAACTCTCTTGATGAAAACCTGTTCCAAAAGTCAACTCTCTTGAAGAAAACCTGCACCAACAGTCAACTCTCTTAAAGAAAACCTGTTCCAACAGTCAACTCTCTTGAAGAAAACCTGTTCCAATAGTCAACTCTCTTGAAGAAAACCTGTTCAGTCAACTCTCTTGAAGAAAACCTGCTCCAACAGTCAACTCTCTTGAAGAAAACCTGTTCCAAAAGTCAACTCTCTTGAAGAAAACCTGCACCAACAGTCAACTCTCTTAAAGAAAACCTGTTCCAAAAGTCAACTCTCTTGAAGAAAACCTGCTCCAACAGTCAACTCTCTTGAAGAAAACCTGTTCCAACAGTCAACTCTCTTGAAGAAAACCTGCTCCAACAGTCAACTCTCTTGAAGAAAACCTGCTCCAACAGTCAACTCTCTTGAAGAAAACCTGTTCCAAAAGTCAACTCTCTTGACGAAAACCTGCTCGAACAGTGAACTCTCTTGAAGAAAACCTGTTCCAACAGTCAACTCTCTTGAAGAAAACCTGCTCTAACAGTCAACTCTCTTGAAGAAAACCTGTTCCAAAAGTCAACTCTCTTGAAGAAAACCTGTTCCAACAGTCAACTCTCTTGAAGAAAACTTGTTCCAAAAGTCAACTCTCTTGAAGAAAACCTGCACCAACAGTCAACTCTCTTGAAAAAAACCTGTTCCAAAAGTCAACTCTCTTGAAGAAAACCTGCACCAACAGTCATCTCTCAAAGAAAACCTGTTCCAAAAGTCAACTCTCTTGAAGAAAACCTGCTCCAACAGTCAACTCTCTTGAAGAAAACCTGTTCCAACAGTCAACTCTCTTGAAGAAAACCTGCTCCAACAGTCAACTCTCTTGAAGAAAACCTGTTCCAAAAGTCAACTCTCTTGAAGAAAACCTGCTCGAACAGTGAACTCTCTTGAAGAAAACCTGTTCCAACAGTCAACTCTCTTGAAGAAAACCTGCTCCAACAGTCAACTCTCTTGAAGAAAACCTGTTCCAAAAGTCAACTCTCTTGAAGAAAACCTGCTCCAACAGTGAACTCTCTTGAAGAAAACCTGTTCCAACAGTCAACTCTCTAGAAGAAAACCTGCTCCAACAGTCAACTCTCTTGTAGGAAACCTGCTTCAACAGTCATTTTTCTTGTAGGAAACCTGCTCCAACAGTCAACTATCTTGTACGAAACCTTCTCCAACAGTCAACTTTCTTGTACGAAGCCTGCTCCAACAGTCAACTCTCTTGTAGGAAACCTGCTCCAACAGTCAACTATCTTGTCGGAAACCTGCTCCAACAGTCAACTATCTTGTACGAAGCCTGCTCCAACAGTCAACTCTCTTGTAGGAAACCTGCTCCAACAGTCAACTATCTTGTCGGAAACCTGCTCCAACAGTCAATTCTCTTGTATGAAGCCTGCTCCAAAGCACTTCTTATGTTCTTGCAGTTTTTATTTGTTTCTGAACCAATTCGGCACACTAGGGGTGATGTGGTCAGCATCACGCCGACAGCCTTAACATCAACAAAGTTGCTCTGGGACCAATTCATGAGGCTTGGTCGATCCCGGAGCCGTTTCCTGTCTCATCCCACCTCAGATGTGGATCGAACCATGGACCACCGAGCTAGGAAGCCACCGAGCTAGGAAGCCACCGAGCTAGGAATTCAGTGCACTAACCACTGCGCTACAGTGGCTCCCATTAACGTTTGTAGTTGTGATATTTTGTTTTGCTATACTGTGTCGTTTTCCGGGAAGGTCTATTCTCCACACCTGTTCAACAGTTACAGGTGGGTTGCAGTAACCTTCTCCCTTCCCTGGCAACAATAAGCTATTCCAAGCTTCGTTGCTAATGCCAGGTTGTCGAACATGTTTCTTGGTGAGGCCGTTTTTTGTTGTTGTGTTTCTACCTGATGAGAGGAGCGGGGCTGTTCAGGTCTTAACATTACTCTCCTGAAATCGTTTGCTCTCTACCTCACTATTTTACTACGCAACTACAGTGAAGTTTTAAGTGGTTTAATTTGAGTTTCTCTGGCCATTTGTGTGTGTGTGCGCGTGCACGTTTGTTAAGTTTAGTTCCTCTTTCTACTGGTTGCATTCGTTTAGTTGTATTTCTTTCCTTGCACGTTTATAGTTGTAGTGGGTTTGATGGTATTGTATGATGGTGATGTTACTAAATGTAATGTATGAGGCCAGCTGTGAAGGCTCCTGAGATAAAATGTAGTTGTGAATTGTCAGAAGGCCTTTCTTGCTACCACTACGACCTCACACTTAATTTTTTTCTTAATGAATGTGGCTACGTAAAGTGTCTAGGGTAATGATATGTATTGTGGTGTGATAGTTTATAAATACACCCACAGATATTTAAGAAGACTAATAATATTAACAAATGTTAAAATACACTGAACTAACTCACGTGTGTAAAATTTTTTGATAGAATTATATTACATTTATTTGTTCTGGATCAAGTTTTATGTTGACCAGAACTTTTTTTAGGAAAAGGATTTAAAATTAATGAAAAAAATGCATGGAATGTTACATAATAAATGCAAGAGTGTACATATATAAGTACTAGACTAGTTAGTTTTATTAAAATGTTCTAGTATTCATCTACTTGGGAGGATAGTTAATGCTTGTGCTGTTGGGGTGGCCTCATCACACCTGTCTATATTGACTACACAGTGTCCAGTAAATTGCAGGAATTTTATGGGGTATTAGTAACTAAAAGGCGTTGGTGAACTTCCAGCAGACCAGAGGCTCACTCATCTTGAAGAAGTAGCTCTGGTGCTGAAATCTGGTGGTCCCACCTCTCCGTGCTGGCGGGCAATAATAGTGGTCTCTGTCACAACGTACTGCACAGATACACTCGAGTAAAATCACCAACTGGATAGACACCGCCTTGTTGACAGCTGAAACTCACAGCTCTGCAATCAAAGTATTGGCTATGTGTCAAAATTCTATTCTCTACCCACGTCTGGACACAACACTGACACAACAACCACATCATACAGACAGGTCAGATCTCTCTGACCAAACAGCACATTTACCATGGTGGTTTTACATCAGATAGGTCCTCCCAGACTATAGATTCTGAAAAATATTTATTAGTTTCCTTCCCTAAAAGTGGATAGGTAATATGTTTCATTATTCTCAACACTTGATCTGTCTTTCCTAACCCTTGTTGGAGTTTATGTATATTGTTGGTCCCTAGACCCTGAACTGGGGCGGGGGGTCTAGAGCAAATCCCTACTTGTTTGTAAGGCTAGATTTCGATATGGCAGTATTAAATCACTCGAACATTAAACAATATTCAAAATATACAAAGAAATAATTTCAATCTTACCAGATTATGAATAAAGAACACAGAAATGCTAGCAAAACTCAGCTGAGCTGCTGGCTATAGTATGGCGTCCCTGAACTTATTTCACTTTATTTCATTTGGAAATCACCACACTTGCGTTTTCTGTGTCTATCACTGAACAACTATTGAGAAATGACCCCAAATCCGCGTCTAAGCGCCGACAATATGCTTGTCTGTGGCCAATCACTGCCTAGGTTTTTTTGAATTTCAAATTTCCTACACTAAAGTCATTTCAGTCATGCTTCAGTCAAGTATGGATTTTTATCTGTTAGTCTGTCCGTCTCTACTTGTTTTTTTACAAAATTGTACTTGATTTTTGAACCAACCTTTCTCTCCCCTCCAAAATTTTGTCGTTAAAAGTTATATTTAGACACAGCTCCCACCAATGTCCCTTCGCTTCCCTACTAAGTTGATTTGAACACCTGCTTCTCAAGGTCGTGTTTTTTTGTGCAAATAGCGACACTTTTTATTCCATACAGTCTGTCGTTGATGTGAACAACACTGTCTTTTGTCATTATCTTCAATATTATCTATCCGTCTGTAAAATTAAGAACATATTAGTTCACTGCTCAGAATGGGCCATCCGGCCAGCTAATTTTTATATTCCTAACATTAATATTATGAAAAAGTTACTTTTTAAATTTTGTAATATTTCAACATCTGCGTTTAGCCGCTGAATTCAAATCAAAGGCTTGGTATCGCAAAAGCGACCAATAAATGACTGTGGCGTAACATATCCAAGGTCCCTTCTGTCGAGTTCCTTGCTTTTTGTCAACTTGGGAAACGTGACTTTTCTCCGTTCCCGTTCCCCCCCCCCCCAATTGCGTCTCCTTAGCCTTTCTAGTCTCACGCAATCTTTCCAGTCATATTTTTTTCTTTTTATCCGCCGTTCCCCTCCTGTCTAGCAAGTCAATTTTTATGGAGGGTGATGACCCGCGGTCTGGGCGATCATGTACTATCAGCAGCCTACGCATTATGTTTTTATCCTTACATGTTATCTTTGGAGGTATTTTACCGTTGTATCTCTGTCAATTTCACTACACATCTCCCCACTTGAAAACATGCCTATGGCAAGTTCCAAAACCAGCGATACACATAGGTAAAATTACTCCTCACGTCTGCCACTACTCTAATTTTGATCACAGGGGTGCCGACTGAGGAAATCTGCACCGACATTCAATTTGCCTGGGATATATTGGATACTGAACTGATAAGGTTGAAGCAATAAAGACCACCTCAGCAATCTTGCGTTTTCATGCTTAGCCTGAGATAAGAATACAAGAGGCTGTTGATCCGTCTCCACCACAAAAGTCCTACCATACAGATAGATTTGAAACTTCTTTATTGCCCAGATTAACGCTAAACATTCTTTTTCGCTTGTGGAGTATCCTTGTTCCGCCTTATTCAATTTGCGGCTTGCATAAGCGACTGGTTTCAGTTCCCCATCAGGTGAAGATGATCTTTGCAACAAAGCCCCTCCGAGTCCTACATTACTTGCATCGGTTCTTAAGACAAAGTCCTGTGTCAAATCAGGCAGTTTGAGAATAGGCTTGCTAGTGAGTTTTTCCTTTAACTCTTGGAACGCTAGTTCACATTGTGCAGTCCAAATAATTTTATCGGGAAGTCCCTTGCGAGTCAGATCAGTCAGAGGAGCACAAATAGCGTTAAAATTTTTGATGTATTTCTGATAAAATCCGCATAACGACACGAATGATCGCACGTCCTTTTTTGTCTGTGGCCTAGGTGCTCTCTGCAGTTTTTCCAAGTTCTTAGGATCAGGGGTCATATTACCCTGATATACAGTGTGTCCCAAGAATTCCAACTCTTTACATCCAATACAACATTTTGTTGGCCTAGCAGTTAAGTTCGCCTCCCGAAGTCTATCAAACAACATCTCCAGAACTTCAATGTGTTCTTCAAATGTCTCTGTGGCGACGAGAATATCATCCATGAAATTCGTGATACATGGGTTATTCAGGGGATCCAACAATTTGCGCATCATCCTTGAAAACACACTCGGAGCATTTTTCAGTCCGAATGGTAGCATATTGAATTCATAATGTCCATCCGAAGTGCTAAAAGCCAAATAAGGTCTCACTTCAGGCTTCACTGGGATCTGGTAATAGCCTTTACTAAGATCCACCTTTGAAAAGTATTTTGCCTTGTTCAGTCTGGCAAATAACTGTTTTGTGTCTGGTAATGGATCCACTTGTCCTTCTGTGACAGCATTCAGTTTCCTGTAATCTATGCACAGTCTGTGTTCCCCAGACGGTTTTCTCAACAAAACGACACTAGAACTAAAAGATGATTCACTGTGCGAAATAATCCCCTCCTTCAACAAATACTCTATTTCTTCATTCAATGCCTTCTCCTTCGCGAACGGAATAGAATAGGCTCTCATACAGATTGGGTTTGAGTCTACCAGTTTCATGTCATACTGTAGCAAATTTGTATGGCCTGGTTTATCTGTTAATACATCTGTATGTTCCTCCAGAACTTGTTGAACTCTCTCCCTCTGGTTTTTAGTCAGGTGCTTACTGACTTTTACCTGTGCTGCGGTTTCACAGGGATGTAATGGGTATTCATGTGAGGTGAGTGGTTCTTTTTGCATCTGGGTTGCAATAGCCAAGGTCAATAAGGGGGTGCTTTCCTGGAGTGGTCTGTCCAGATACTTCTTTAACAGGTTTACATGATAAACTTTCTCCTTCCCCTTTTTGTCAATTTTATAGTTTGTTCTAGACACTTTCTCTAGAACCGTATATGGACCTTGCCAACCAATTTGTAATTTATTCTGGCTTCCGGGTAGTAGAAGCAGCACCTTCTCTCCGACTGCCAGTTCCCTGTCCTTTGCCTTCCTATTAAAATATGCTGCATGTTTCTTCCTGGCTTGCTTCAAATTATCATTTGCCAGTTTCCATCCAGCTTTCAAACGAGTGGTCAGTTCGTTCACGTATTGATACGATGAGGTAACAGTCTCTTCCGCCTTCTCATCTGTCCAGGTCCTTAATAGAGTTACATCTGGATCTTTAATTTATCATACTTATTTTTCATGGAACCCATCGGGTCCCGTCCATTAGAAGCTCTATAATGAGGACTTTTCTTCCTAGAATCATCACTCACAAATCGACCACTACCAATTTTTCTCTGGGGTTTGTCTCCCCACTTTAGATTGTTTATGAGAGATCTTCGCTCTCTTGTCTGTTCTTCCAGTTTATATAAGTCTGACCGAGGGATTGTCATCTTATCCTGGGTAAAATTTCTTCTTTGTACTCTTCGCATAGTGGCCATGTTAATCCATTCAAGTGAAGACTGGGTGTGAAAAGGGGGCTCCCATTCCACTTTGTCTACCCGAGTATAATTAGTTTTCCTTTCAGGCCTAAAGTTGCCCCGTGGCGTTTCTAGGTCCTGCACATATTTTCCCTTTGTGGGTGTTCCCTCATGAAATACGCCACATGCTTCTACAAAGTTTTCAACATCGACATTTACGTCGGGCCAATAGTATTTTCGAGCAATCTTTTGGCAGATGGTACCGACTTTCTCATGGTCACCACCTGTTCCAACATGTAAGCTCCTTATTAAGTTTGCCCTATATATCTTGGGAAGAACTAACTGTCCGTGACCAGGGGATCTAGTTCCTGTCTTCCTATATAAGAGGGTAGATTGGTTCATCTATCACTGCTGCTCTGATTTCTCCCTCCACATAGCGAGTTTTCACCGTTATCCTTGCGATGGGAAGTGTCATGAGTGGTATGTCCTTAGTCGCCCCTTGTATTTCCACTGTTTCTGTGGTATACTGACTTGGGTCCACTAGGCTAGACTTCACAACTGAATCATAATCCAAACCTGTATCATAAAGGCACCTTATGGTGACCCCATTACAAATAACATCCTCACAAACTGGGGGGTGATAAGGTTCCTGTTGTCCATTAGGATTAACCTTTAATCTTCGCGTCCCCGACTTCATTGCAGCAATGTTTGAAGGTTTCCTTCTACAAAATTCGGTGTTATGGTTATCCTTCTTGCACCATTTACACCATCTTTTTCCTTGGTTCAACGGTTTTCTTTCATTGAACTTTTGGTCATTGAACTGTGAGTTTCTGTCGCGATAGTCATTTCTTGGCCGCTCAAAGTTTTGTCCTACCTTTATTTCCCTGCTCTCTATTATCAAATTTATTAAATTGCTGTGGAGCTTTAAAATTGTCTATGTGCTTCTTTTTAGCACCACTTACCTCTGCCTGAGCTGCCTGATACCTCTCAGCAACATTTAAAATTTCCCCCAACTTCTCTGCACCTTGTTCCATGAGAAATTTTCTCATGTCTGGAGCCATGGACTCTCTCAATTGCTCAATCATGATCATTTCTTTAAGATCTTGGGTCTTCCCCAGAGCCGTCCATTTCTCCAAATAGGTTTCTAGTCTAGCAGAGAATTGGTGGTATGTCTCCCCAGACAACAGTTTGGCATTTCTAAATTTCTTACGATAAAATTCACCATTCTTCTCGTACCTTAATAACAAAGCCTGCTTTAACATGTCATAATTGTCTTGGTCTTCCCTGTTCATTTTGGCAAATACTTCATAAGAAGTACCTCTCAATCCCTGTGATAGCTTTAAACTCCACCTCTCTCTCTCTAACCCATATGTAGTAGCTAATAACTCAAAACGTCCTAGGTACCCCTCTATGTCATCGTCTTTTTCAACAAAATGGTCTAAATGAAACCCCATAGCTGAGTTTGAGGCTCCCAGACTGGGCGTAGCATCTGAGGCAAAAGGGCTGGCACCATTTTCAGGAGCCGGGCCTTGTAATTCCAGCTCCCTTAGTCGTAATTCGTGCTCCCTCTGCAACCTTCTATCTTCTGCCTCCCTTTCGGCAGTCAACCTTTTTTCTTCTGCCTCCCTTTGCTGTCGTTTTTTTTCTGCCTCCCTTTGCTGTCGTTTTTCTTCTGCCTCAATCTGCAGCCTCTTAATTTCTCTATCAGCCTCAATTTGTAACCTCTTTTCTTCAGCTAACTTTCTATCTTCCCTTTCAATATATTTATCACATTCAGCCGTTACATATTGAATTAAAATTTGACCATCCATTCCCATCTCCTTTGCGGTCAGCACAGCAGCTGATCGGAATTTTGCTAGCTCCGCCATACTTTTTAGACAATATAATAATATACAAGCTAAATCTCTAACCAGTAAATACACTAAGTACTTCTTATGACTATAATCTAACTAATTCTAACTAACCAGTTAACTAATTAGTTATCACTGGCTGTGAAGATTCACCAACTTTTATCTGCAGGGACACTTTTAATTTTAAAGGGAATTTCACAATTTTTTTTTTTCCTAATTTTATTTCTCCAACCAGGAGATCCTAATATTACTGTTGGGCTAATTATCCCTGGACAAGACCCCAATGTATGTAGTGGGTTTGATGGTATTGTATGATGGTGATGTTACTAAATGTAATGTATGAGGCCAGCTGTGAAGGCTCCTGAGATAAAATGTAGTTGTGAATTGTCAGAAGGCCTTTCTTGCTACCACTACGACCTCACACTTAATGTTTTTCTTAATGAATGTGGCTACGTAAAGTGTCTAGGGTAATGATATGTAATGTGGTGTGATAGTTATAGATACACCCACAGATATTTAAGCAGACTAATAATATTTAACAAATATTATAATACACTGAACTAACTCAAGAGTGTAAAATTTTTGATAGAATTATATTACATTTATTTGTTCTGGATCAGGTTTTATGTTGAACAGAACTTTTTTTAAAAAAAAATTTAAAATTAATGAAAAAAATGCATGGAATGTTACATAATAAATGCAAGAGTGTACATATATAAGTACTAGACTAGTTAGTTTTATTAAAATGTTCTAGTATTCATCTACTTGGGAGGATAGTTAATGCTTGTGCTGTTGGGGTGGCCTCATCACACCTGTCTATATTGACTACACAGTGTCCAGTAAATTGCAGGAATTATATGGGGTATTAGTAACTAAAAGGCGTTGGTGAACTTCCAGCAGACCAGAGGCTCACTCATCTTGAAGAAGTAGCTCTGGTGCTGAAATCTGGTGGTCCCACCTCTCCGTGCTGGCGGGCAATAATAGTGGTCTCTGTCACAACGTACTGCACAGATACACTCGAGTAAAATCACCAACTGGATAGACACCGCCTTGTTGACAGCTGAAACTCACAACTCTGCAATCAAAGTATTGGCTATGTGTCAAAATTCTATTCTCTACCCACGTCTGGACACAACACTGACACAACAACCACATCATACAGACAGGTCAGATCTCTCTGACCAAACAGCACATTTACCATGGTGGTTTTACATCAGATAGGTCCTCCCAGACTATAGATTCTGAAAAATATTTATTAGTTTCCTTCCCTAAAAGTGGATAGGTAATATGTTTCATTATTCTCAACACTTGATCTGTCTTTCCTAACCCTTGTAGGAGTTTATGTATATTGTTGGTCCCTAGACCCTGACTTGGGCGGGGGGTCTAGAGCAAATCCCTACTTGTTTGTAAGGCTAGATTTCGATATGGCAGTATCAAATCACTCGAACATTAAACAATATTCAAAATATACAAAGAAATAATTTCAATCTTACCAGATTATGAATAAAGAACACAGAAATGCTAGCAAAACTCAGCTGAGCTGCTGGCTATAGTATGGCGTCCCTGAACTTATTTCACTTTATTTCATTTGGAAATCACCACACTTGCGTTTCTGTGTCTATCACTGAACAACTATTGAGAAATGACCCCAAATCCGCGTCTAAGCGCCGACAATATGCTTGTCTGTGGCCAATCACTGCCTAGGTTTTTTTGAATTTCAAATTTCCTACACTAAAGTCATTTCAGTCATGCTTCAGTCAAGTATGGATTTTTATCTGTTAGTCTGTCCGTCTCTACTTGTTTTTTTACAAAAATGTACTTGATTTTTGAACCAACCTTTCTCTCCCCTCCAAAATTTTGTCGTTAAAAGTTATATTTAGACACAGCTCCCACCAATGTCCCTTCGCTTCCCTACTAAGTTGATTTGAACACCTGCTTCTCAAGGTCGTGTTTTTTTGTGCAAATAGCGACACTTTTTATTCCATACAGTCTGTCGTTGATGTGAACAACACTGTCTTTTGTCATTATCTTCAATATTATCTATCCGTCTGTAAAATTAAGAACATATTAGTTCACTGCTCAGAATGGGCCATCCGGCCAGCTAATTTTTACATTCTTAACATCAATATTATGAAAAAGATACTTTTTAAATTTCGTAATATTTCAACATCTGCGTTTAGCCGCTGAATTCAAATCAAAGGCTTGGTATCGCAAAAGCGACCAATAAATGACTGTGGCGTAACATATCCAAGGTCCCTTCTGTCGAGTGCCTTGCTTTTTGTCAACTTGGGAAACGGGCTTTTTGCCGGGTTCCCCCCCCCCCCCCCCCCCCCCCCCCCAATTGCGTCTCCTTAGCCTTTCTCAAGTCCTCACGCTAATCTTTCCAGTCATATTGTTTTCTTTTTATCCGCCGTTCCCCTCCTGTCTAGCAAGTCAATTTTTATGGAGGGTGATGACCCGCGGTCTGGGCGATCATGTACTATCAGCAGCCTACGCATTATGTTTTTATCCTTACATGTTATCTTTGGAGGTATTTTACCGTTGTATCTCTGTCAATTTCACTACAATAGTTAGGCCCAGAAAGGACAAGTATTATCCGTTTCCGTGCCAGTTATATGATCTTGGCTAAGCCTCGTTCCATCTTTCCCGTATTTCCTTCATTCCATGTGATCATCTCAGGTGTGTCTCTACTCCAGGGTTTCTCAGCCGGGGTTCCATGGAACCCTAAGGGTTTTGCGAGAGGTTGCTAGGGGTTCCGCGAGAGATCGTGATTAAACTTCATTATAATTGATACCATTGTGCGGAAGGGGGGGGGGGGGGATCACACAAAAGGAATAGGTTAATAAGTTGGCTAAAATAAACAGATCCACAGAAAAAAATCATTCTGTACTCAAAAGAGCTTTGACAATGATTATTAGACTATTATATGTACAACTTACTGATCATGCTAACGTACCGTGAGTTGTAGATATAGTAAGTTTTATGTAGGGGTTTTCTGGCTGTGGTAAAGTGGGATGTTATAAATATTTATAGGGGACTTAGTGTACTGACTGAGATCAGCTGTGAAGGTATATATATATATCTAATAAGAGTAGTGTATTATATATAACCTTACTTGCTGCCACATATGTATACCTCAGTCAGAATTATTCTGGAATAGTGTGATGACTACGTTATATGTCTAGGGTATGTGTATGATGAAGTGTAAGTCAAAACAACAACAGACAGATAAACAATTTAATTTATTCCACCACACTTGACAAAACAGTGACACTACACATACATAAAACACTCTACAAGGATATCTTAAAGGAGTCACTGATAACTTTTCAAATAACAATATGTATTCATTGCTGTCATGAATGAATATGTGTCCTGATTCAAATACAAAGGGAACCAGGAATCACAATCAATTTTAATTACAAGTTATATGTACAGAATTTCTCAATATGAATATTGTAGTGACATATATTATTAAAAGTATCCTATGTGTGTCAGTTGTGTAGTAGTAATATGAGGTAATACTGGTTTTGTTTTTGTTCAAGCTCTGTTGGTATTTGTCATCATGACTTCAATAGTTTGTCTTTATTGGAACTAGTATTGGAGATGTTCTCAGTTCCTGATATTAAAACATTTAATTTCCCCTCTTAATTGTATTTTACACTGTCATTTTAAGATGGGGGTACATAATGTTGAGCTCAGCTGGCCACATCAGCTTATCTTGCGTGATGGCGGCAGGAAAAGACTCCTCTGCTCGATTTCTCCCCTGTGCTCTGGAGACACCTCACTGATAGCTAAATGGACCAAGGAGTATGCTGTCCGACTCTGGATTCAGCAAAGCTCTGACCAGGTGCTGCTCAATAACGTCAAGACCACAGTCCCTGAAAACAAGAAGGATGTACCTTCTACTCCATAACTAATTGATACTCTAGTTCTACACTGAGCACAATACATCACAAACATTGAGTTCAGAGCGTTAGGCCAACTGTCAGCTTCATCTGAAATACTTTATACCAGTATTTCCCTCCCTAATGGTTACTACGCCTCTGCAATTCCAGCATTATTTCTTCTAATCAATCATCTAGGTGTCAGTGTACTGTTTGGCCATTCCATGCCGTTTTACTTTCCTCCGACACCTTCTGTTCAGGCTGGAGCATTATAGGCTTTACATCATGTTTGCTACTGAACTACACATATATACAGGCATAAATTAACAATTCACATTCAATTTTCATTAAAAGATACTGAATGTTTCAAGCTTACCACAATTCATAGAATAAAACAGATACGTTGATTAGCAATGAATTCTGGCACAAATACTGGCACAAATTCCCATCTGCTTATGTTCCAGGCTTTATTTAGCATAAAATATACACTGGTGCTCAACGCACTGCTTCTAGTAGGTTTATTACAAGATGTGGCAATGAACAGACGCTCTGAATCAAGTATATATCGCAGCTCTACCCAATGAAACCACGTTCCACATCTTTTCAAAAAAGTACCCCTTCTATTCGTTTCCCATAACAACGCAATATATAGTATTTATAGCCCGACCAATCGTGTTTAGTCTTATATTTGTTGCGCTCCAATCAATTTGGAGTTAACATGGTAGGCTATTTCCGTAACGTAAGGTTTTTTCAAACACGTTATAAAAAAATTTTATGAGCAGAAATGATTTCATGCTGTCAGGCATCCCCACTATTTTATTTTGGTTATAATTTATTAATTCCTAGACTATTTGCGTAACGTTTTACATATTCTTTGTCAGCAAGCCCTAAGGAACCCAAATATACAAATTTAAAAAAGCTAAGTGGCTGCGTTCAAAATATGCAATTTCTTCTACCTCCTGTTTCGAAGATGTGCTGTCTGGGTACTGTAATGTTTTCAAACGTAAACCCATCTAATGTTATCTTTTCTAATAAGCGTTTTTCAGGATTTTAAAACCTAACTCTGGGAAGGTTAGTGTTTTTATCACTGTCCGTCTGAAAAAAAGTTAGTGCATGTGGCCTTACACGCGTGATAGTAGTAATTGTGTATCGCGCGACGCGTGTTGGGGGTGGCATTAATAGCGAGACACGTGTTTAATTTTGCATGCGTTCCTGATTTTTCAGCCCTCCCTTCTTTCTATTTGAGTCCATCTGTTCGTTCGTTTTGGTAACGTAGTATAATTAATGTTAGGATTAATTTAGGTCATTACGCAGTGTGCCTCTCAATGTTTTTCTTAGAAATGCAATACCCGTTTTAATGTGTTGTGGAAACGCTTGTATTTATGCAGTGGCTTATATTTAACGTGGAAACGTTACAATTTGCAGACGAAGCATAAAACAAAGGGGGATTTCGAGTACATTCTTTGTGACAGCACTGTTATTTTACCATTGCTCTTTTCTTTATTAAATTTATTTGTTAGGCTTTATATTTACCTGATAATTTATATATGTGGATTAGAATATTTCACGACACCTCCCCTCTTAAAACAGACATCCCATGTCAGTCCTTTATTCTATATACACATAGATAAATGTAAGTCAACTTGACTTTACTCTGCTGTGGTGCTATCATGGTTTTATGTAGTTGGGTCCATTCAGAGTAGGCACTACTCATGAAATCTGCCTCAGACTTCTACAACCAATAATATATTTCGGTTATGTTACTGAACAGCCGCAAGTGTGAGTGCTTGTCTTAATGCTGCTTCGCAACCCGTATTCACCATTTCTCTTCTCTGAGTCTGCGCAATGACATGTCCAGAGAACATTATATTTCCCTCAAAATGTACGTTATGAGGAGATAACATATACCTGGTGATAGCAGAGTTTTCGTAGTGGATCCCATAATCTTCTTATTATCCTGTATGAAACATTCGGAATATCCTCAATCAAAGAGGCAACTCAGGGATTCATTACGTTCCTCCTCCGAAATGTTTACATCCAACAATTTTTCTCATCATTCTAGAGAAGACACTAGGCGCATTCTTCAATCCAAATGGCAATCTATTAAACTCATAGTGTCCTTCTGAGGTACTAAAAGCTAGGTATGGTCTAACCTCAGGCTTTACTGGAATCTGATAGTATCCTTTACTCAGATCCACTTTTGAGAAATATTTAGCTTTATTTAGTCTGGCAAACAGCTGATTTGTATCCGGCAATGGATCCACCTGTCCTTCTGTAATAGCATTCAGTCTCCTGTAATCTATACAGAGTCTATGTTCTCCAGAGGGCTTCCTTAAGAGTACAACACCGGAACTATACGAAGATTCACTGTGCGAAATAATTCCTTCCTTCAACAGATAGTCTATCTCTTCCTTCAAAGCTTTCTCCTTAGCAAACGGAATCGAATATGGTTTCATACAGACAGGTGTGGGGTCTATCAGTTTCATATCATATTCCAATAGGTTTGTATGCCCTGGTCGGTCTGTTAACACCTCTGCATGATTATTTAGAACCTGTTGCACTCTCTCTTTCTGAGTTTTCGTTAAATGTGTACTGATTTTCACCTGTGCTGCTGTCTCACAGGGGTGTAATGGATATTCAAATGATGAAAGTGGTTCCTTTTTCATCTCCATGGCGATGGACAAGGTCAACAAGTGTGTCTCTTCCTGATGTTCTCTTTCCAAATATTTCTTCAGGAGATTCACATGATAGATTTTTTCTTTCCCCTTCTTATCTATCTTATAATTTGTTCTAGACACCTTCTCTAGAACTGTATATGGACCCTGCCATCCAATTTGTAACATATTCTGACTCCCGGGCAAAAGAAGCAGTACTTTCTCTCCCACAGCCAAATTTCTGTCTTTCGCCTTCCTGTTATAATAGGCAGCATGTTTCTTCCTGGCTTGTTTCAAATTTTCATTGGCAAGTTTCCAGCCAGTTTTTTAAACGAGTGGTCAGCTCATTCACATATTGGTATGAAGATGTAATGTTTTTCTCTGCCTTTTCATCAGTCCACGTTCTTAACAAAGCTACATAT